>JALIGW010000038.1:1570000-2027500 GCA_023053685.1 Diadophis punctatus similis | reverse complement strand
GAACACACACAATCTACTAATCTAAACCCCAACAAACTACATTAGTACGATGAATTTGTGCTTTCATTGTTGTTGTTGTTGTTGGCAGTATGTCTGATATTTGGTTTTGTGCAATCTCTTCTCTGATGAATGAACTGTCATTCTAATGAAACATTTGCAAGAAAACCACCAAACTCAGAGAGCACCACAGTCCAACCCTGAGCTACAAATATTCTTTTCTATCAATCAATCCCATCTTTGCTATTAATAAAATTGCCAGATTCTTTTAGACTTCATGGGTCTGAAAGAAAGATGCCACAGATTTATGAAATTAAGTTCATTATTTTAATATAAGACTTTTCTATTGGAAGGGGAAGCATGTGCCTAAGGCTTTTTAATTCTAATACAGTGGGCTTCATTTGGTCATGCACCAAAGAGAGTGCAAGAAAAAGGGAAAGGAAGAAATCAACAAGCTATATTTACACATTAGAATAATTATGTTTACTGACTTTACTGTGCACCTGTGTTTTTGTGTAAACAAATGCATAAATAATCCAGGATGAACAGGTGAATTATATATACATGTTTGTATTAATATCACGGTTTTTCAGAGGTGTAACAGTTGAAAATGGATTGAAACTTTTGCAATAATTATCAGAAGGAATGACAAATAATAGTGAAGCATTCTATGGCATAGTGGCTTATAAGAATTTCCAGAATGTGAGCCCACAGGAGAGAAACTTCATTATAAACTCTGTAATGTGTGTAGTGTAAGAAAGTAAAGGAAAAGCAAACAGAGTAAAAGGCCATTGCAAGGAGATAGTGGCGAATTGGTAATTGGTGTCAGTGAGAAGGCAGAACTTTTAAGTCCTATTTTGCACCTGTCTTTTCTTAAAAATAAAATAGAGCCCCAGTTAATCATCATTAGCAGGGAAAGAAGAGAACTGCACCTTAGGATAGGCAAGTAGAAGGTAGGAAAAAACATAAGCTAAGAAGAGTGATTGAGAGGTAACATAACAATATTCAAATAGTTTTCACATAGAAGAAGGAAATTGACTTTTGTCAATTGCCCCATAGTGTTAACCCAATGGGTTAAACCTACTAAGGCAGTGATGGCGAACCTTTTTTTGCTCTGGTGCCAAAAGGGCACGCGTACCCACACCCATAATGCAATGCCCCCCATGCATGCGCGCACAACCCTTCCGTGTTGCCCCCCCCGGGCATGCGCGCAGACCTCACTGAAGACTCCAGACTTCCAGTAGGCCCGTTGGGCCGTTTTTTGCCCTCCCCAGGCTTCAGGAAAGCCTCCGGAGCCTGTGGATGACGAAAAATGGGCCCAACAGGCCTACCGGAAGTTCGGAACCAAACTTCCAGTTGGCCATTGGGCCGTTTTTTCGCCCTCCCCAGGCTTCGGGAGGCTTTCCTGAAGCCTGGAGAGGGCGAAAAACGGCCCAATGGCCCAACCTGAAGTTCATTTCCAAACTTCCGGTAGGCCCGTTGGGTCCGTTTTTTGCCATCCACAGGCTCCGGAGGCTTTCCTGAAGCCTGGGGAGGGCGAAAATGGCTTTCCCCCGCCCTCCGGAACACCGAAAATCAGCTGGCCAGTGCACACATGCGTGCTGGAGCTGACATAGGGCAACGCCTCATGTGCCCTCAGATATGGCTCCGCGTGCCACCTGTGGCATGCATGCCACAGGTTCACCATCACGGTACTAGGGTATAGGTTGAGGCTTGAGGGCAGGAAGAATAAATTGCCACACAAAGTGTCAAGTCCTTCAAACAGGCTGGGTGACCATATGTTGGATGTACTCCAGTGCATCCTGTGCTGAGTGGGTGGTTGGATGAGATGATCTCCAAAATGGCATCAATATAACAATTGTAGAATTGTTTAATAGAAATGGAACTGGATTTGCCAATTTGTTTTTTGTTAAATTTTTATCTCAACCTTTATATAGTGCTTAAAATCTCAACTCCAAAATCACCCTGTAAGTTTCTTTGGCATCTGTCCAATATTTTAATCACTTCATCACACTGGCTCCTTTTCAGTTGTTATAGCGTAATTATAATATAACATTTAATTCATCTCATGAACACATTTAATTTTTCCATGGTCATCAGAGGCTCAGAATCCCAAAGGTTCATGCTTAAAATGTGACAAACTACACGAGAGCCAGCAAATTAGGCAGGTAAATAGGAAACATGATTTGTTAAAAAAAATTAACCTGATTATAAAGAGAAATCAGAAAAGTTGTCACATTTTTGCCAATAAAACAGAAAATGAAAAAGGCAGATGGGTATGTTCTATTCCACCTTCTATTTTATGACCATCTCTGGATTTTTTTCCTATATGCATCAAGTAGGAATTCAAATTCAACATTTGACTGGATTTTATTGAAACGTTATATGTTTTAATTTAACAAAATAAGAACATTAAAATAGCTATCTTTTTACTCTTCAGTACGACATGAAGAATCGCTCCAAATTCTTGAATCGCACTAAATATGAAGATCTGAATTTTAAAGATCTCTTTGTGGGCAACAGAATTACCATTTTTTCACGCCACCTCAATTTGGTGGACTATGCAGATCAATATACCTCTCGCATGTTGGGCAGTTGCAAAGAAAGGTGAGAAAGTGATGTTTCTGAACTTCTGAGGAATTTTCAGTTTTGTAAGTTAATCAATATACTTTGCTTAGTGAGTCATCTTATTATATACAAGAATTAGAGGCATTGGATTTTCTGATGGATGAAAGGAAAAATGGAGAATGGTATTACATTAAAATGGTCCTCAGAAAAACTGGAACCAAGCATGTGAACATAAAATAGTAGAAGGAAGCTCTTTGTTGTAATCATGTCTTGTTTTTCATATACTTTTCTACTGCTTTAACTTTGTGTGGTTATATCTTAGTTACTGTCAGAGGCTTACAATTAAAATGTTCAAAAGTATTCATATTAGATCGGTTACAACTCAGACCATTGTCATAGAGCCTAAGCTGGGTGTTCTAAGTTTTATGATAATCCAATCAACACCTTGAAACATAAAGAATTAAGATCCTGTGATAAAATGGCAAATAAGCTGGAAAATTATTGTAACAGAAAAATTACCCCCGCCAAAAAAAGATAGCAGCATTACAACAATACAGATTATTTTTCATCTGATTTAAATTTACTGATGTATGATAAAGCCATTTTTATTTTTAGTACTCATTCCCAAGTTCCTAGTTAGTGAAATTAAAATGTGTTTGTGTGTATAAAATATATTTGTGTATTATTTTTATATATGCTCCAATGTATTATTAATAATTAATAATATGTTTAATTTTTTTAAAAAGAAAACCTGTGTTTTCTTTTGAGTTGGTGTTTCTTTTGTGTTGGTGTTTCTTACTAACTAATAGTAATAGTTACAAACTTTCTTTCAGAAACAGTACATAGAAAGAGCTGTAAATGGCAAACTAGTTTTTTCAGCACTGTTGAAAATATTTTTAGAAAGGAAGAAAACTAGGTTTTCTTGATGACATTTGCTCATTTCCACATTTGGCAATGTGGATAACAACAACAAAAGTAACAGTAAATATCTTTCTCTTCAAAAAATTTGTCTGACATTATAAATTGTTGAAATAGAAGAGAAATAGTATACACATGTGATTCACTGGCTTCATTAGAATTATTATTGATCAAGATATTTACTGGCATCAATTTTGATCAATATGGCATTACTGACATCAAATTAATATGCCAGATTATCTCCTAAAATACAAATCGGTACTAAAAGTATGTGTCAACTAGCATTTAGAGATTTTTAAAGTACAGGTAGTCCTCAATTTATGGCCACAATTAAGCCTAAAATTTAGGTTAAGTGTGTTTTGCCCCATTTTACGACCTTTCTTGCCACAGTTACTAAGTGAATCAATGGAGCTGTGAAGTTAGTAATATGGTTGCTAAGTGAATCTGGCTTCCCCATTGACTTTGCTTGTCAGAAGGTCGCAAAAGATAATCACATGACACCGAGAAATTGCAACTGTCATAAACATGAGTCAGTTGCTGAGCATCTGAACTTTGATCACATGGCTGTGAGGATGCTGCAGTGGTCGTACATGTGAAAAATGATCATAAATAATTTTCCAGTGCCATTGTGACTTGGAACGGTCACTAAAAAGAACTGTTGTAAATTGGGGACTACCTGTATAGCTAGAAAGAGAGAGACGGACTCTTTAATTAGGGTTAGGGTTAGAAAACATGTGTTAGGATTTTTAAAAAAGGAAGAGAGGTAGCAGAGGAACAACGGATAGGCTCATCTAAAATGTCAGCTTAGCTTCTGAGAGAAAAACTAAAAATTAATCCGGCATTTATTTTGAGATATAAAAAATAAAATTGTATAGTTTCTAGCTCTAAAAGTTTGTATACACTAGAGTCCTTTTTGCATCCTGGATGATTTCATTCCATAATTTGTGGGGTGGCTTAGATTCCTTTCTTTCCTTCATTCCTCACAGTCAGCTACTGTTCCCAGGGAAAAACAAAAGAACAAAAGCCTCCAGCAAACTCCTCCTTCCCTATTTAACCTCAGGGTGGTTCTTGTTCAATGGTTTAGCCAATTTATGATAGGAGAGGTAGAAGGGGATTGGTTCTCAGGTCAACTGTGAGTGTCTTCTGACCTACACAAATCTTTAGAAACTTGTATTGTCACTAAATATCCAGCTTAATCCTCAGGAAATTTGTTAAAACTAAGCCTGTACTGGTTTTTTTTGTGTGTGTGATGGCTGTGTTTATCTGGCTTGGAGCTGACCATGGTGCTTGAGCTCCTTGATTTCCTCAGGGAAAATTTAGAAAAGCACACACAAAAAGGTACTGCTGGTTTCCCACAGTAATTACACAATTAGTTAGGGACATTGCTTCCTCTTCTTTTTCTCTTTCACACCAATCTCTGGCATATCCCCCACCCCCAGTACCATAATACTACCATAAATAAAATTTCAACTTAATTGTTTGCATTTCTGAGTTTCTGACAAAGAAAAACACTAAAGGCATAATTTTCTTCCTTAACTGTTCTATAGTCCAAGAGTTCCAGTTACATTGCAACTATCAAAGGAACGTGTTCATGGGATAATGGGAGTGACAGGATTTAAAAAAAACCTGCTGGATTTCATTTAGGCTTTTGAAAAAACAGCATCTCTCACCATAAGAATATCTTTCCATTTTGCAGTATGATAATATTAAAAACAATATTGCAAAAGCATAATTAACTGATCTACCTGCCCTACTTTGGGTCATATGTTAGGGTCATATTCCTAAAATATAGCTGCTTAACAAATAAATGGGTCCTTTATTTGCCTAACATAAGGTCCCTTTCCTCCCTAACTAGAATCCGAAGATGACAAAAGGCCAGCAGTGTCTAAAGAAATAATCTCCTCATTATTTGTTCCTGTGCAACTTCTTTTTCAGAACTCATTTGTATTACTGAAATGTTTGGGCCAAATATTTCCATTATCTATCTGGGTACTAGGAATGATCACATAATGATAATTGATATGATTATGTGTTCCTGTCTTGGTAATGTTGATGCATAAGCTAATTTTTTAAAACTTCTCATTTAAATCTGTTAATAGAACCTTGGCATTATTAAAACCAGATGTAGCACTCAGACTTGGAGAAGTTATTGATATCATTATTAATTCTGGTTTTACGATAACAAAGGCTAAAATGATGAAACTTACAAGGTGAGATTTTAATCATTATTTTTCAAAAAATAGAAATACAGTTTATATTTTAAATCTTTACTGATTCATGAAGTATAATCTTCAGCTTTTTGTAAAACTACACTAAAATGCATAGTTGTTGCCAATCTATGTTTCATGATATTTTATTAAAGTATGACTGTGAAACCATCATATTTAGCATTTCCATCTTGAACCATGCAGTAGTCTAAGAATGGAAGAAATAAAGATAAATACTGTGTGCTATAATGTGATCTTGAATGAATGAATGAATGAATGATAAAGACAAATGGTATCTTGCTTGTAGAGTTTGATTCCAATCTGTTATTAAGGAAATGCTAGTATTACTATATACAGTACATATTAATTAAAAATATTACGAATCCATTAATTAAGTATATTGAAAGTATTCTTATAATATCTTTTATAGGGGAGAAGCAATGGATTTACATGCAGACCATCAAGCTAAGCCTTACTACAAGTGAGTGTATATTTTGGTGTACAGAGTGGTTTAATTTGTATGCTGAATTCCATAAAATGAACTCTTACCATGTTGCTTTCTATTGATGCCCCTTGAGTTATTTACACAAACATAATGTAGATTGTATTTGATAAGCATAGAAAACTAGGCTTCTCTTAATTTTATCTTGTTTTCCTTGTACAGAATTGGATAGTTAATCTTGACTTTCAATTCTGTCAGGTTTATAGTCAAGTCAAATTCAACTCCTGGTGATTTCATTGACACATCCATGTGATTTTCTCAAGAACAATACGTCATTTTCTATTGCTACCTTCTAAAATGTATTTTTGATTTTAGCATTAAAAAATCCCTGTGGTCTTCTACTCAAGTGCTAATCAGGTCGGGGCTTGTTTAGACTTTTAGTATCAGCTAGGCCCTGCAACCCGCTCTGATACTTATATTATAATAAACTAAACACATTCTAACAACATTAAAATACTCTTTCATCACTTTCTCATCTTTGGAACTTTCATACAAGAGTATACATGGTCTTATCTTAATACATATGTTTCATTCTACATTTTATTGTGGTATTGCATACTTAGGGTTTTTTTTGCAGTGTGTTTTTGTTTTAGAATGGTCTCAATCCTTTTCATTTTCCTTACCATTAAGCAAATTGACTTTATAGTACCATACTGTAGTATAGTATTATAGTACAGTAGTATAGTATAGTACTGTGGAGTATCACAGAAGATTCAGTCTATGAAATATCCGGTAAATCAGTAGAAAGCTATTATTAGTTAGCATAGCCAGGCTGGAAATTGAAAGACAATAATTTGTTTATAGCAATTGATGGTTGCTGCCAAAAGTGATATTGTGGTGCATTAAAAAAGGTGTTCTTGTTCTTATTACTGCAAAATATAAAGTTAAACAGTTCCTCCTTTCCAGGAGACCAGGACTAGGCAACTTCACAAGCTGCCTGTCTCTGTGTTCCAGGACACAGTAGCATGCTCTTTGGTTTAAAGTCTATTGGGTAGAGTATGGGAGTCAGATGTGCACATTACACCAGGTGTGTCAAACCTGCGGCCCGCAGACTGGATGCGTCATGTACTGGCTCCGCCCCCGCCCGGTTTAGCAAAGGGGAAAAAAGTCCCGATACGTCATGTGACGCCGCTGTAACGATGCAAGTTTGACACCCCTGCATTGCACCTTATTATAGGTGTCCTCAACTTAAAACCATATGTTCAGCAACCAGCTGAAATTACAACATCACCAAATGAAGGTAGTTACGACACCTGCCTGAAGTTGCGGCCATGGTCACAAGATAAAAATTCAAGTGCTTTGCAGCTCACATGCCCTTACAACCTTGGGGATGCTGCAGCTCCCCTTGCATATCCCCTTTCCCCCCTTTTGGCTGCTTGCACAGCCGCATTCAGCAGCAGCTCTTGCTACAATTGTCCCTGCAGCCCAGCTGACCTTCACCACCTTGATCCTTTCTTCAAACCAGTATCTCTTTTTATGTGAAAGCCCTTACGATGTGCAAAAGAAATGGTGCACCTGTGATATGATTGAAATGAGGCTCTCGAAGAAACCCAAGAACAAGGCTCCTGCTGTTCTTCAAACCACACGTCCTGTTTTCATGAGATTTGGAAAAGACCAGAAAGTTTCCTTCCAGCTTGTGGAAGGAAAGGGCTGCCTGTTTGAAGACGGTAGGAGAAGCTTGGTTGCAGAGGGAAAGTGAATCAATGGCTTGATGTGGTGATGGTCAGTTGGGCAGCAGGGGCAATTGGGATCACCGCTGGCAGTCAATGTCCCCTCTAAGCGGCACGGCTGTGCGGCTGTGCACATGATAAGAAAACACCGCACAGAAGTTTCCAACTGCCGCCCGGTGTTTTCTTATGTCAGAGGGAACATTGATCACCAGCCGATCGGGGTGGTGGTGGTGGTGGGGGGAGTGGGGGGTGAGGGGGTGGGGGGGAAAGGAGCCTTCAATGAAGAGAGGCAGAGGCTTTAACTCTTGCCTCCCCAGGCGGGCTCCGCTGCTAGGGAGAGGAGAGAGAGATCAAAGGCTGAGATGCCGCGCAGTAGTTTCCAACTGCAGCGTAGTGATTTTCAATGTTAGAGGGAACATTGCTGGCAGTACCACTGTGCAGAGCCAAAACAGCATGGATGGGAGGGAGAATGATCCTTACCTAAACTCCACCTAACAATCCAGGTGATCGCCTAACAACTGCAACTGGGAGTGATGGAATTGTGGTCATTGAGTGAGGTGGTCACGTGGGCACCTCACTTAATGACTGCAATAACCTAAGACTTCAATTTAGGGCTCGATTGTGCTTGTAAGCTGAGGACTACCTATTTAAAAGTAATGTTAGGAAATTCAATGATCTATACTTATTCCTGATTATCCACTTAATTAGGCACATGCTGTTTCTGGGAGCAGTATTGATGTGCTAAATTTATTTTGTACTGCTTTGTATACACACTGAGACCAGTACTTTGTTTCTTTGACATGCATGTTTGCGATTGAACAGGATTGCCCATATATGTACATAAATAATAGATGGAGTTCTACACAGAGAGATGCCTGGCTTGATAGTCTTGGCAAGCTTCATTTGGCCTCTAAGCTGCCACTTCTTAAGGAGCCAAAAGTTTAGAAATTTTGTAACTGCTTAATCTTAACTGCTTAATCTGCAATTAAACATAAGATCAGAGTTCTTGAGTAGTCAGCAAATCTATTATCTTTTTTCAGTTCTGCTTTTCTTAAAATAGTTTCAGATATTGGAAAAGATAAGAGAATGAACAAAGTATTGTTTTGAAAATAGTATTGTGAAATTATTTCCAATCAGATTTTTCTGCAAATTACTGTTTTACTGTAGTAGCTTAATATTTGTGCTATGTATCCAACTTCGTTGTTATTATTCTGTTTAGGACAGAAGAATCCTCTTGAAGCATTTGGTTTCCCAGGTATCCTAACTATTCTATTTTTTGCTTTTAGTGAGCTTCTTGAGTTTATTACAAGTGGCCCTGTTGTTGCCATGGAGATTTTGGGAGATGATGCCATAGGTAAATGGAAACAATTATTAGGACCTGCAAATTCAGTTGTGGCACGAACTGATGCTCCAAACACCATTAGAGGACGTTTTGGAAGTGACAGCATAAGAAATGTGGCTCATGGACCTGATTCCTTTGCCACTGCTGCTAGTGTAAGTTTCTCAAATATACATTTGATAGCCCATTTTGCACATGACTTGGTTTATGTTAGCATATTATAAGAATTATGTTTTCATACCTCTCAATTAAATTTATTTCACTGATGCACGTAAATATGTACTAAACACTCCTTCCTTCCTTCCTTCCTTCCTTCCTTCCTTCCTTCCTTCCTTCCTTCCTTCCTTCCTTCCTTCCTTCCTTCCTTCCTTCCTTTCTTTCTTTCTTTCTTTCTTTCTTTCTTTCTTTCTTTCTTTCCTTCCTCTGTTTAAGTTGCTACTTTTGACCAGTAGTTCTTTATTGACTAGCCTCCTAATTCCATAGCTTTCCATTTTAGCTTTGATTAAATGAGGCAATCCTGCTAAGACAGTAGCAGATCCTAAGGCATATTTTATCGCTAACACAAATCTCTTAGCATTAGAGCAAAATGTTTGCTTTTAGAAAAATATTCAGTGATTTGTTAGGAAGATTGCTTCAAGAAATCAGAGTACTCTCTTGTCCAGTCCTCCACTTCGAGTAAGTAAGACTCTCCTGATTCAGGAAGAGTTTGTCCAGGAAAACCACTGTACTGTGTAACTAATTATGTTTATACCACTTCATCTCATTTTTTTCACTGTAAAGCCTCCCCTATATTGTCGTCACTTTGAATAATAGCAATAGCAATAGCACTTAGACTTATATACTGCTTCATAGTGCTTTACAGCCTCTCTAAGCAGTTTACAGAGTTCAACATATTGCTCCCAACAATCTGGGTCCTCATTTTACCGACCTCAGAAGGATGGAAGGCTGAGTCAACCTTGAGCCGGTGAGATTTGAACAGCTGAACTGCTGAACTGCAGTGCTGCATTTTAACCACTGCGCCACCTTGGCTCTTAATAATGGTAGTATGATTTCAATCAAATATTACCTGAGCTGGTAAAGGAGTAATTGCATGATAATACTCTAAATAAATGAAATAGTCAATCTTACAAAATAAAATAAGATATATAATGTATACTTCATTTTAATTTTCATCTTGTTAGAATTGAAACTATAAATGATAATGCATAGCCACATAGAATTTTTTCATATAGTTTCCTAACTATTCATTGTGGTGGATTAAATAATCTTAAACAGATCAATTGGAGGCTCATCTGAAGGCAAAACTTCATATGAGTCTTTCCAAGCTATAAGAAAACAGATTGGACAATATATTTGCATTTTACTTTCGGATGCCTGCTTTTCTTTCCATGGAAACATGTTTCTTGATGTTGATTAGAGGAGCTAAGAATAGTGCTGCTGGCAGTGTTTTAATTACTCCCTTATTTGTCCCTGCTGTGTATCCTTAAAAGTATTTTAATGTGGTATGTATTTAACAGTGGGATTATGGGTTGTGAAGAGTTAAAGAATCCATTAATTTATACATTGTTGAATGTTATACAACTATAAAATGGTATACCACATATTCATGCCATTGAAAATTTTTAAGTTTAAGAGATTATAAATTAGGATGGCAAAAAAGAAGGGCTAGTCCTTGGCACTTGAAATGTCTTTCTGTTTGCTACTAATCTCCTCCTTCTCCCAATTTTCTTATCTTCTCTAGCTTTCTCCTTGTTTTGTGTTGCTTGGAGAAAGAGAAATATTTATACTGAGATTACTTAGCAACTCAGGATCATTGTGTTGTAGAAGACAACAGGCATTGTTCTTACTATTGGAGATAAGTGAAAACATCTGCCAGGACTGAGTCGAGGTATCTGGGAGAAATAACAGGTGATCCAATTCACAGGTGCCCTTGCTAGCCTAAGATTTTACCTCAGTGTCCTGTTCATGAGAAAACAGGCCACTAATGGAGAAAAGTATATATATTTTGCAGAAGCTGTGCTGGTAAAGTAGACGAGCAATTACTTGGTTATTTGTTTGTGAAGACCAAATTTGGGATAAAGAAGTGGAGATTAAGATCTCTGAATAGGTATTAAAATGTCAGCTCTGAGAGAATAGATTCAGAATATGTACAAACTGTCCAATTGAGCAGCTCATGTAGTTCCATGAATTTTAGATAGATGGTTTTTGCTGATTGGATTTTTAAAATCATGGTCCTAAAATTTTCGGCAGCTGTTGGAGAGAGGTTCTAGCACCCAATCCAGTCTGCATTTTTTATTTAAAACAACAACACAGGAGAAGGATCTCACCTCATCATGAAGAGAACCTCTGCTGTTGTTGATGATGACCTTTCCCTCCCCAGTGAGCAGCTAGCCCTGTAAAAAGGCCCTCTGTTTTCTAGGAGTGGGTAGACAGAAAAACAAACAAAAGAGTATCTATGCTGTAACAGATAAATAGGAAGTAGGACTGTGATTTCAAGCTTATTTTTGTAATTTGGTTGGGTTTTTTTGCTCCTTTCCCCCCATCTCTTTCTCTTATTTATTTATGTTGTTAAATCACTTGATTCTGCCTGTATTTTCTTTTTCTTTTTCATTAAATCATTAGCTCTGATTGTTTTCTGTCTCCCTTCTTCTGGTTGAAAGACACATATTCTCTCATTAAGGTATTGAGCTTGCTTTGGGATTTGGATTGTTATGTTTTATTATCTTGGGTTTGAGGCGTTTTCATCTTTTCAGGCTATTAAGTCACCTGTTATAGCTTTTGTTTCTTCTGGCCCACCTGATTCACTCTGATAGCCTAAAACTCTTTCATCGAAGTCAGCAGTCCTGTGGCATTCAGGTTAGAAAGTTCCTTGTTTCCAAGATATCAGCAGCTAGTAAGAAATCAAGTGTTATATAGTGTATTGCGAAAGATTGAGTGGTAATATGACAAAACAATGAACTCATCTGGTGGTTAATGATTAATGTGTTGTGCTGACATAGGATGGTTTTCATGGTTTTTTCCCTACCTATTCTTGATAATGCAGTACTAAAATTTGCCTTAAATTTCTCAAGGTTTTTTTTCTTCCCCCCAGTGAAAGGTTTATTGTATCTTTTTCTTGGCATACAGCTAGTTCGTGACTTATAACCACAAATGAGCCCAAAATTTCCAATTCAACCAGATAGTTATTAAATGAATTTTGCCTCATTTTACAACCCTTCTTGCCACTACTGCTAAGTGAATCACTGCAGTTGTTAAGTTCAGTGAATCTGGCATCCCCGTTGACTTTGCTTGTCAGAAGGTTTCAAAAGGTGATCACACGACAACGGGACACTGCAACCTTCATAAATACAGGCCAGTTGCCAAGTGTCTGAATTGTAATCACATGTCACAGGGACACTGCAGTGGTCGTAAGTGTGAAGTAGGTCACTTTTTTCAGTGCCTTTGTAACTTTGAAAGGTCACTAAATGGATGGTTATAAGTCAAGGACTACCTGTACTTGAGAATTTTTTGGTATTGTTTTGGATCTTTGTGTTTGGAAGTCTATTGTCTATGCCAGGGGTCTCCAACCTTGGCAACTTTAAGACTTGTGGACTTCAATTTCCAGAATTCCTCAGCCACCAAAGCTGGCTGGAGAATTCTGGGAGTTGAAGTCCAAAAGTTTTAAAGTTGCCAAGGTTGGAGACCCGAATGATAGAACAGTCAGATGAGGCACTTTCAAAAATACGTTAAAAAATAAAGAATGGAAATGAATGGAATGAAAACCAATGAATCTGACTAATGTTATCTCAGTGCTTTGAGACCCTATTAAATGTATGTATTTAATTCCTATTATTTCCAGGAACTGGAATTATTCTTTCCTTCCAATGGAGGTCGTGGACCTACTGGCACTGCCATGTACACACACTGTACTTGCTGTGTTATTAAACCTCATGCAATTAAAGAAGGTTAGTTATATACCTTGCAGAGTCAATGCAAATACCTGTTGGTCCCCTTTCTGTCTAGTTAGTAGCCGTATAAATAATTTCCAGAATGGTAGCTACCTCAGCCTGATTCTAACAAGCAATGCTGTTTCTTTTTGTTAATGTTAATACCTACCGTGTTTCCCCAAAAATAAGACCCTGTCTTATATTTTTTAAACTCCAAAATAAGCGCTTGGCCTTATTTTTAGGGAGGCCCTATTATTTTGGGGCGCGTAGAGCAAGACGGGGCTCCCCTTGCTGTCTTACCTGATTTCCAGCTCTGTCTCCCTAACCCTAACCAGAGGAAATGAAGGGGACCGGCTGTGCATGCGTTTAAATATTTCCGGGGAGGGCTTATTTTCGGAGGAGGGCTTGTTTTTGAGGTCTTATTTTCGGGGAAACACGGTATAGTTGCAGAGATAAAGACCTGTTTTCCTGTTGCTGCTCATCATTTTTTTCCTTCTTTGACAAAAGTCTTTTCTACCAGCAGATTGTTTAGCAGTTAGGCTCAGATGATTTCCAGCTGACCTGCTTGCCGAATCAGATGGAGATGTTCTCTGTATGCAATTAAAGTACATAAACCACATAAATAATTATTTGGGTTAACAGGTTCTGCAGAGATATTGGCAAGAGAATGCTGTGCAAAACCACTTTGACTTTCATGTTTTTTGGCTTCTAGTAGGTCCTCATAGAATAAAGTGATAATGTTTAGAATATAGTATGACAGTTGCTTCTTCCCATACTGCATCGGTATAATCCTTTAGTACAAAAGATAACTACAGACAGCATATAAGAATAGTGGATGCTTTCAAATGAGAAAGAGCTGTTAACGGGGTTTGTAAAGTATGTCTGATAATTTAAAATCCTTTTTTAGATTTTGGAACTAATTGGATTTTTGCAAATAAAATTAGCTCATTGCATTATAAGAAAATATTTAACCCTCTGTAGCTTTAATACTAATAACATTTCCCAGCCTGGGCACTTTTCAAAGGTATGGACTTCAGAATTACTATTAAAGATCTGCTGGCTGGAATATTCTAGAGAAATTGAAGAAGAAAATATATCTGAAGGACATCCGGATTACAGAAAACTGCTATTTTTTTACTATTCTTTTTCAAAAGATTTGACTAAATGATTTAAACTCATTCTTTCTTTCTGCCAATTTCAAAATTATGGTACAGGTAGTCCTCTTACTGACCATAATTGGGACCTATAACTCTGTTGCTGAGTGCCACTGTCATTAAGTGAGACATCATGTGACCATGCTGGACTTGTATATAATATAATACAGGTAGATCTTGACTTTATAACCTTTCATTTAGTGGCCATTCAAAGTTCCAATGGCATTGAACAAAGTGACTTATCTCCATTATTCACGCTTACGACCGTTGCAGCATCCTCATGCTCACATTACTAAAATTCAGATTCTTAACAACTGGCTCAAAGTTATGACGGTTGCAGTGTCCTTGGGTCATGCGATCACTTTTTGTGATCTTCTGACAAGCAAAGTCAGTGAAGCCAGATTCACTTAACAATTGTGTTATCAACTTAACAACTGAAGTGATTCACTTAACAACTGTGGCAAGAAAGGTAAAATGGGGCAAAATTCATTTCATTATCTCACTTAGGAAATTTTGAGTTCAGTTGTGGTCATAAGTCGAGGATTACCTGTATAATATAGTATTGATAAGAAAGACAAAGTTTTTCCTTTGATCTGCTTTACATCTTCCAGTGCTCTGCATTGGATGATGTCTGGTCCTAGGGTTTTGAGCAGAGGTCTTCAAACTTGGCAACTTTAAGACTTGTGGACTTCAACTCCTAGAATTCTTCAGCCAGCTATGTTTGGGGACCCCTGGTTTTGAGAGACAGAGTAAAAGTTATCCCAGGCCATTTCCTCCATGCAATGCATACATTTTATAGCCATATTCCTCCTATTTCTGTTTTTCTGAGCTAAAGAACCTCAAACATCCAAGAGACGTTACAGTGTTGGCAGTGTTATTTTCAACCACTTTTCTAATTCTACTTGGGGTGGCATTTGTCTTTTAACACTGTCATACACTGAGCTGATGTTATTGAACTAGTCTACTGGGAACACCTGTTATGCATCAACACTTAAATTTAGAACAGGGGTCCCCAAACTTGGCAACTTTAAGACTTGTGGACTTCAACTCCCAGAATTCTCCAGCCAGCTATGCTGGCTGGAGAATTCTGGGAGTTGAAGTCCACAAGTCTTAAAGTTGCCAAGTTTGAAGACCTGTGATTTAGAATTTGCAGGATGGATATCAAAAAAGAAGAACCCCAAAGGAGACACCATGATAGCAATGATCTTTTGAGAGTTTATTAATTACATGTTCCAAATATGGCCACAGTGTGGGCAGGTCTTATATCTCTTTGCCCCATTCCCCCACCTCTAAAAACGTTTATCCCTGGCACAGAGATAATTAAGTGGGGAAAAATGATGTTTGTGTTTACATATTGTGAAAAAGAAAAGAATGCAAAAGTGTACACAAGCACACAGTTGGGAATTCAGGTTGACAGGAATGCTGTTCGCTCCAGCTGTTTGCCTAAAGTACTCATGACAGCAAACCACCAGCCGCTCTGGAGGCAAAAGCTGTCAGCTATTAACTTGTTAATGTCAAGGCAGGGATTTTGTTGGTTGCTAGCAGCAGCACAAGCTGCACCCAAGATAATTAATTTGCTTAAAGTCATGGACTGCAGCTTCTTAGCTTGTTTTTGTTAGCGCTTATTAGGGAGGTGCTGCGTGGTGGAGAAAAGCCACTCAGAAAAAAAGAATAGTTTGTTTAATCAATCTCTCTGATTTGCAAGGAGAAAAATAAATAAATTGCCCAGTCATCTAACTCAGCGGTGTCAAAGTCGATTTCATTGAGGGCCGCATCAGGGTTGTGTTTGACCTTGGAGGGTCAGGGTGGGCGTGGCCAGGGTGGGCGTGGGCAGCTCAACGTCACTCCTGTCGGGGGCGCCTGTGGCAGCCCGAGCATTCTGCCAGCAAAAACAGGCTCCCGAGCTCCGTTTTCAGCTGCCATGGCCTCCTGCAACCCTCTGCCAGTGAAAACAGAGCTCGGCTTTGCTTAAAGCAGAGAAGAAATCCTTCCCAGCTGAGCACCTCAGCTCAAAGGTTTAACTAGGTGTCTTACTTATCTCTGTACAGGTGTCAGATCAGTGGTGGGTTCCTACCGATGCGGTGTGGAGCGCAGCTCCGGTAGGAGCCCAGTGATGATGTCATTTTCTGGTGCTTCTCCGCGTCCTGAGCTGTCGGGAAAAAGCCCTCCCACCCGCCCTTGTTTTAATACCGACATTTATTCTTCCTCCGAAGCACATCTGAGAAGCTCCTCAGCTGTGTTTCGGCTTGTAATGTCGTCCTAAGCATGTGCGGAAGTGAAATCGCCCGATGGAACGCGAGTTCACTTCTGTGCATGCTTGCGATGCGCACCGGTAGCGAAAATAGCCGGAACCCTCCGCTGTGTCAGATGCATACACAGTCCAAATATATTCTGGAATTTTTAAAAAGAATTATTATATAATAACACCCTAACTCTCAAGCATTTACTATTTTAAAAATTACTCTTATGTACCTGACCATTCTTCCTCCCCATTTTTTTGTTTTAATGCAGGTGTAACTGGAAAGATTATAAAAGCAATTCTTGATGGAGGATTTGACATCTCAGCCTTGCAGATGGTAACTAATGTTCTTATTTTCTTTTTATTCAGCTCTTGTGAAAGTAGGAGGTGGAGAGAAAATTCCACATTTACCACCTCCTGTTTCTACTATAGAGCCACACCTTAATCCGTTGCACCTGGGAACAAACATGTCTGCCTCGACTTTCATTGGTTCTTTCTCAGCTGAAACAGCTGCAGTCAGAAATGTAGCTGCTTCCTTCAGCTTTGTTGTAAATGGTGTCTTGTGTCAGGTTTTCAAAAAAGTTATCTTGCTAAACAAAGGAAATCAGCCTTTTCATTTCAGTTCAACAAAAAATGGACAGACTTCAAATTTGCTGGATTTATTTTGTTTTTTTTTCTTAGAATTCCCAGATTGTCTACCCAAAAAAGATGAAAATGACTTAAAACTGGATCAGGTTGTCTCTGAACGTATTCTGTATCAGGAAACTAGCAGAACTAAACCAAGCTCACAGTGTTTTTTCACATGCAAAACCCATGTTTGTTCATTGCAGGAGTTAATTTAGGTACATTAAAGCATTTTTTTTTGTTGCTGCTGCATTTCAAAATCAGAACTGCTTGCTCACTTGCTATGGTTTACTTGGATTTCAGTTTACAAATGCTGATTTACCTTCCATCTGGGTAGATCACTTTTCCACCAGCACTGACTAAGGAGGCAGCTTTTAAGAGTGATAATTATTCCTGTTGAATTTGTTGAACACAAATCAATAGAATCTTGATATAAACAATGTATATTGAGAAGCACCTGGTTGCTTCTCCGCCAGAAGAGAACAAGCAAAAGGACCCATAGCCAACCTTAATCAATTATGGTTAGCTTTTTAAAGAGGCAATGATCAGATTGGTTCTGAAGAAATCTAATCTTAATTAATAAGATGATACTTGGAATTACCGTATTTTTCGGAGTATAAGATGCACCGGAGTATAAGATGCACCTTAGTTTTTGGGGAGGAAAATAAGAAAAAAAAATTCTGCCTACCAACATCCATCTGGCTAGCGTCCTTAGCAAACAGCGTGGAAAAGGTATATTAGCCTTGCAAAGCTCCCTTTGAAAGGCTGCTTTTTCAGCCTTGCAAAGCTCCGTTTCAGAGGCTGTTTTTAGCCTTGCAAAGCTCTGTTTCAGAGGCTGTTTTTAGTCTTGCAAAGCTCTGTTTCAGAGGCTGCTTTTTCACCCTTGCAAAGCTCCATTTGAGAGGCTGTTTTCAGCCTTGCAAAGCTCAGTTTCAGAGGCTGTTTTTAGCCTTGCAAAGCTCTGTTTCAGAGGCTGCTTTTTCAGCCTTGCAAAGCTCCATTTCAGAGACTGCTTTTAGCCTTGCAAAGCTCTGTTTGAGAGGCTGGGCGGGGCTATATTCGGTGTATAAGATGCACCCAGATTTTCACCCTCTTTTATGGGGGAAAAAGGTGCGTCTTATACTCTGAAAAATATGGTAGCCAGTAGTTTACCCCACTTTCTCAGAGAAAATACATTTGGTGATTGCTGATTAGTTTCAGACATTCTTAAACTGATTTTCTGGATCCATTCAGGGCAGCTGCATGCCTGATTTGGAATTAAAAATGGTTTCTGGACTGTGAGTTCGAGTGTGGCAGTGCTGGAACTCATGATTTCCCAGGTTCTAGCCTAATTCTTTAAACATTACATCGGCTGATTCTACAAATGCATGCTTAGATATTACAATTAAAACTCACTAGTCCGTGATAACTGCAATAATATTTTACAAGCATTTAAAATGGATTTGACATTAAAATAATTTTTAATAAAGTAAAAGGAAGCAAAAGCATTATACAAAAAGCATTTAGAAAGCCGCCTCTCTTTTTCCCTGCCCCATTCTTTCCTTCTCTCGATGTATTGTGAACTTACTTAAATTTTAATTAGTATAAATAATTGAATTATATAGAAAGTTAACAACAATCATGAGCCTCGTGCAGCCTGAAACGTGACAAAAACTTTTTTTTCTGGAGGATAGAGTGAAATTAATGAAGTCTTTTGTGGAGGAAAGTGCTTCTTTATGCATAGGAGGCTCTGGGTTTGCACCTGGTGTGTCTACTCTGGAGTAGGTTGACAACTATAAGGCTGGGAAAGGACTGTCTACCTGCTGTTACCAGTAAAAGGTGCCTCCTCCAGGAGCTCCCACTGAATCTATGTCAAGGCTTCTTGCAAATTGTCAGCCCAGGCTTTTGTGATATCTAAATTTATTATTAGTTTGAAATAAATTTTGTGTGTGCTGGACTTTTTACCATGTGGTTTGATGAGTAGTGTGCATAGTGTGCAAAATAAGTTTATCAGCTTATTTGCCAGACAAGAAATAACCTTTGCGTGATTGAGAAACCACACAATTCCTATCAGGGTTGTTGTACAGAAAAAGGGCAGCTATAATTGTTAGGTAGTATTTGTAAGACAATACTAGTTCCATAATTCTGCTCCACAGAAACTCAAGAATTAGACTTTCTTTCTATTTTATATGCAGTTCTATATGGACCGAGCAAATTCAGAGGAATTCTATGCAGTCTACAAAGGTGTTGTTGCTGAATATTCTGTAAGTAAATAGTATGAAATCTGTTTCCCCTCCTTTTTAATGCAGGTTAGATGTTACCTTAATGGACCATCCTTTTTGTAATGGTCAGGATTACTACTCATAGTTATGGATTATTTTAATATTTGCTATAAAATAAACCATTAACAATTTATTGGTGAGATAAACTGTACACATAATTTTTAGTTTTGAATCAACAGTGTGACATACATAAATTGTGTGCACTTTTGGATAATGGTTTCCCAGACCCATTAGTAACATTATGTTGTCTTTGAGAAACACATCAAAATTCTTAATTTTTAAAATTATGACAAATTTTCAAAAATTCTAATTCCTTGCCACTTTTAAAAACCCTTCTTGCATTTTTCTGTCTTACTTTAAAAATGGATCAAATCCACAAACTAGCAAGTTAATCCTTTTTGTGGCCCCTTTTTCCCCATCGAGGAGGGTCTGCTTGTCATATCTTCTGTCTCCCAGATCTTTCTTCAGTTTAATAATATGTCATTACAGTCTTTGCAATTGGGAAAGAACTCTCAAAAGCAAATTTTGTTAGTATGCTACATTTGCAATATTGGCAGGAATGCCACACTTCACAATATTTGCTGAAATGCCACTTTACACATTTTTCTCTACAATAGTTGGATACATTTATGTACCCGTTCTATGTTTATTCTGCCATGCCTCAGTATGGTTCTTTGCTGTTAACAAAATACGCATAACATTTAAAGCATCCACAGTTTAAATACCAATGGTAAATTTAATAAAAAATGACGAGTCAATAATGAAATATAACAAACCGAATTACCGTATTTTTCAGAGTATAAGACGCACTTCCCCTCCCCTAAAAGTGGCTGAAAATTTGGGTGCGTCTTATACTCCGAATGTAGCTTTTTAAAAGCTTTTTTTCAACCCTAATGAGGTGCTAGCGAGTGAAGCGATTCTGCGCTTTGCCTGCTTTTCTCATTGCTTCTCTCTCCGATGATTAGTTGTGCTTTAGAAACTCTTTTTTATCCCCAACCAGGGGATAAAAAGTGGGTGCATGTGCTCAAAACCAGCGAACTAATGCGCTGAAGCTGACCAGACTAAGGAGGCTAGCCAGATGTATACCTGGTAGGCAGAATTTTTTCTATTTTCCTCCCCCAAAACTAAGGTGCGTCTTATACACCGGTGCGTCTTATACTCTGAAAAATATGGTAATACTTTTCTATTAAGAACCAACAAACTCAATAGATAGTGTCATTTCAAAGTGTAACCACTCTAAGAAAAAACTTACTTTCCAGAATCTTCCTACAGGAAAATAGGAAAGGAGCTAGTTTAATTTCACTTCAATTTTCAAGGCCATAATGTCTAACTATATGTTCCTCCTTAATATTTCCAACCTTGGCATTTTAGACTCCTGTCATAAACAGCGCACCATGCTTTGCATGCTCTGTCAATTTCAAATTTAACTTGATCATAAAACTCACCCATCTCCTTTCCTGCATCCATAGTTGGAGCATAAACTTGGGTACATTTGTCAATTATGTCTAATTGATGACATCTGCTCATTGATTGCTTTGTAACCAAGTAGTGTTCTTGCTATTGTCGTCTTAACTATGAAAACAAGACCATTTCTTGTTTTTTATGTCCTGATAGTAAACAGTGTAAACTTCTGGCTGAAAGTATTCAATTCCAGTCCATCTCAATTTGCTGATCCTAAGATACCTATGTTTAGTCATTCATTTTCATGTTTTATTGTGTTGAGCTTTCCCAAAGCTCTGGGTTCACTTTTCCTGCATTGCAACTAGAGATCCTGTAGGCTTTAACCTGGCAACATCATAAACACACTTAGTACTCTAAAAGATTCTCAATTCTTTTTCAGCAGGGTGTTGAGTGCCATCCCTTCTGATGGGTCCATTATCTGTCATTATATCATCAGTCATTTTTTATTCCCTATCTGTGTGGTTGTCTTGGTAAAATACCAGAGTGAGTTGTTATTGCTTTCTGCGCAATATGAAAAAATGTGCAGCTTGTAGTGTGTTGGGCTTTTCAAAATGCAAAACAAGCTAGAAGAGATCACTCCATCACGCCATACATGTTTATAAAAATAAATTTCTCAGATATTGGGGAGGGACTTTGCTTATGGTTAGTATTTATTTATCCCAAAATCATCTAGGATAAAAACCCAAGCCTAGTCCTAGAAGATTTGTTTGCTTGTTTCTGCATCTCTGCTTTTTGATTACTTGGTTTTCTGTAAAATAATCAACTTAGTAATAGGGCCATTTTCAATAATGTGCCTTCGGAACAATGTAAATATCTTGTGTTTTTTCTGGTTACAGGAAATGGTTGTAGAACTCTGCTCAGGACCTTGTATAGCTCTAGAGATTCGGCAGATAGATCCTGAAAAAGTGTTCAGAGACTACTGTGGCCCTTCCGATCCTGTAAGTAACTTATTGAGCAATTAATATCATAACAAAATAAGACGGATGAGTGAGGTCTGTGAATGTATATTCCTTTACTTTCATCTTTAAAGCAGCTTGGAGTGGAGATCCACTTTTGGTTAGATGGTAGTGTTGTACAGAACAGTTCACTCACCTCTTTTGTTGGGTCAAAATTTCTCTTCCTGTATGAAAAATATATACTGGCATAATAAAGGTACTTATTTTTTCCTTTCCTTCCCAATCTATTAAAGGGCTGAAAACAAATTTGCCAAATTCCATATGTACACATTAGGGGGTATAACAAAATTAAATGATATGTTTTGAATCCAGACAAAATGCTTTCCATAAATTGAGGAATATCATTGTTCTTCGAAACAAATAAAATCCAGAATGTCTTGGTTGAAATCCAGAATGTTGGACGAAACAACATTTGGAGGGGTTGCACAGGAATTTTAAGAGGCAAATAGAATATGGTTAGTGTGTTTCAATTTTTCTCTTCACTCTTCTCATTAGCCACTCCCAGCAGGGCATGACAGATTGTTTTGTCCATTTCCCTAATCGTCCTTCTGTCTCTCTATTGAGCTTTCACCACAAATGAAAAGGCAGCAGATCTCCCTGTTCGCACAAGCCGTTTCCCTTGCCTCCCTTCCCTTGGGTGCCACCATCACCATCACCATCACCACCACAACCAAGATTCTCAATGTTCTTACCCAAATTACTTCTATTCAGAACAGAAATTGTGAGTTAGATCCAAAACAAAATAGCCACCTGCATCGCAAATATTTTGCACATTCTAGTTTCAAACAAGTTGTTAGCATTAAATATCCTAGTGTTGCTTTTCTAGCCAAAATTAGAACCTTGCAAGTATGATGTTAACTTTTTTTTAAAAAAAACTTGGTAGTTCTCCTGGGAATTGACATACTTTTGATGTAACATGTTGAATTGTATAACAAGTTTATGAGACATTGTTTTTAGGCTTTTCCTTAGCAAACTTAACAAATAATCGGGCATGCACAGGATACAAAAACTTCTGATTTGTGTACAAAAGCCAGCTTTTGTGAATAACTCTGAAAAAAAAATCCAGTGACTGCTGTGTATACAGCTGAATTCTTTTATTTAGTGCTTTCAGTTGGGAGATTCTAATTGATAATTTCTGAATTGTAGCTTTTAATAGCTTCAAGGAGATAGTTGTAGGCATAGGAAACAAACATTAAGCTGAAAGCATATTTTATGTTTGGCTTGCTATTATTTATATGCGCTTTCAATACACTTAACAGAGACTCTACGCCAGCCCAGCACCATCAAATATATATGTACAGAGATGATAGAATTTGCTATTGGGTTATACAGTATATAGAATAGAATATATAACAAATATAGAACTTGTTATATATGTGGTTGGTGCCAGTTTGGAGAAAGGTGATTTATGAAATTGAGCATGAGAGTTTGATTTGTTATTGTTAAAATGAAATATATGCATGTGGAGTATCGAAGATAACAGCTTGAGATGAAAAAAATGATAATCCTTTGGTTTTCCAGAGGTTTATTAGCTATATTTCTGCTACTGCTAATTTTTAGAATGTTTATCACTATTTTAAGCTATGCAGGATTGTGTAGTTTATGCTCGCATCAATAACTACAGTTTAAACTGATTACGTTAATGTGAAACTAATCCCTGGTATGTAATCTATAGATGATTTTCATAATTTTGCTTTATTTATTTGTTGCATTTAGATCTCATTCCAATACAATAACTATTTCTTGGTAGACTTTTGTCATTTTTGAAATACGTAAGCTTATCTTGCATTCCAAAATTTAAAATTAAAGATTTAGGTGCTGAATCACAAAATATCAGTGATTACATGTTAAATTTTACATTGCTAGGAACTATCAAGATAACATAGTTATATTGCCTTAAGCAGCAACCATACCAATATCTGATGTGTACCCCTCCCCCCAAAGTGAGCTCTTCTATTTCTAGATTAGACTGCAGTCCTTAATCTATTTATGTAGGCTTAAAACCTTTAAAATCAGTAAGACTTCCATCTGAACAAACATGTATACTTTTATACTATAAGCATGGGAGAGGAGTGGGGAAGCAAATGATTGTTTTGCCCCAGCGTCAAGACCCCCAAGAAATACGCACACACAAATTGTTCTCAAACACAAGTTGGTTTACTACTAATAATTTCTTAGCAGCAGTGTCGTTTTAAAAGTTCATGAAATCATAAAATAAAACCTTTTCGGAGGCCCAGCTGTTAATTACTTCTTAACAACTGGCCAGAGTCCAAGCACAAAACAAAGCAAAGAATCCCACAATATTAGTCTATCCGATATTGTTCTCTTTGAACTTACAAAGGTTGGCAGAAAGCCCGGAGCTCAATTAGAAGAGAAGAAATGCTGGTTGAAATCCAAAAAGCCGAACAAGACAGGTTTCAAGAACAAGGCAAGACCTGGGTCGAATGAAAGTTGTCTCAAGCATGAAGCTTGGCGTGGCTAAGGCTTAAATAGTCTAAGGGCGTGGCCAATTAGCCTGCAGCTCTACTCACGAGGAGACCTCCTCCTACGTAGCCACTCTTGCCTACTAGCAGTCCTGCATGCTCTAGCATCAAGAAGAGGCTCCTCATCTTCTACTGAGTCACTCATTTGCACCTCAGGAGGTGCAGAAGGCCCTGGTTGACTTTCAGGCTCTGACACCGAGTACTCTCCGACCTCCTCGCTATCGGACTCGGGTGCCAGGTGCACGGGGCTGATGGTGCCACGCCACAATCGCCTCTTGGGCCTTGGGATCCGTGACCATCTGCGCAGGACATGGGCAAGCCACAACAATGATAATACATGTGAGCCACCATCAAATATACATTATACATATTTCATAATGCGCATTTTGCCATCAGATGTCATAGGATCATTACATAATCATGCAATGACATTCTGATACATATGTCCTCCTTTTGACATTATTGGTGCTTGTTGTTGCTGTATGTTATAGGATTGCAGCCTTAAATCAATTACTGATATCTGGCATAAAATAGCTAACTGAGCTATGGCAAAAAAAGTTTCTGATGTCATTTCTGCTATGAACTACCTAGGCCTAGGGTAGGCAAAGTTGGCTCTTCTATGACTCATGGACTTCAACTCCCAGAATTCCTGAGCTAGCATGATTGGCTCAGAAAGTCTGGGAGTTGAAGTCCATGAGTCATAGAAGAGCCAACTTTGCCTACCCCTGACCTAGGCGACCTTTAGCTAGCAACTATATCTTAATTTCAACCTCAGTGTTAAAGTCCTAAAGTATATTAGAAAACTAATATTTCTTTTGAATCTTAAAACTTGCATATTATATACCTTCAAAGCAGGGGTGAAATCCTCCTGGTTCGCTCTTACCTGTTGGTCACCGCACAGCCGAAGAAGCTGGTGGCATTCGCGGTGCGGGGCTTCCCCCACCCGCTTCCCCCGCCCACCTGGATGCCGGCATTTGTGTTCTTTTGCCCTCTGCGCATGCGCAAAGCATTCTGCTTGCGCAGAGGGCAAAAGAACGCAAATGCCGGCGTCCAGGCGGGCGGGGGAAGCGGGGGGGAAGCCCTGCGCCGCGAACGCCACCAGCTTCTTCGGCTATGCGGCGACCAACAGGTAAGAGTGAACCGGGAGGATTTCACCCCTGCTTCAAAGGTCTATGCCAGTTAAACTAGTTCTTTTAGGAATCATAACTATTAAAATACAGCTTATATTAATAACAATACAAACAATTGTTTTCTATTAAGTATCTTATTTCTATATGTTTCAGAACTTTAATAACTTGGTCGCAAAGATCTGTACATATGAAGGTAGAGGTTTTTGTGATTACAACCACAGATAGCTTTTTAGATAACTCTAGACAATCCATAACTCATTGGGTCATGATCAGGGGTGGGTTCCACTTACCTTCCCTACCGGTTTGCATTGTGATGGAAGTCACATCGCGCAAATGACCCTCTTTGCCAGCCGCGGCGACAGGAAAACCGGTTCGGGGGCATGGACAACCGGCCATTGCTGCAGGTTCGGCAAGCGGGTGGAAATTTCCGCCACCAGTACGTGAGAACCGGTCCGAACTGGCAGCAACTCACCACTGGTCATGATTTCAGAGAAACATTATTAAATTAAGAAACAGAATAATTACAGATGGATCAAAAAGCAGAAGTGATTTCTGACTTCTGCTGGCTTCCCCATTGACTTTTCTTTTCATAAGACTTTATGAAGTTTCAATAGAAGATAAAATACAAGAAAACAAAAAGAAAAAAAATTAAGGAAAAAATAGATCAGAGAAAAAGAAAAATTAGGGGTACAGAAAGAAAAGAAAAATATAGAAAAAGAGTAGCTTTCAACTTTCTTCGATACAGATATAAATAAAAAATACATTAATCATAATAGTAATTTTAATCTTAAAACATAACATGCTGTACTTCTGTCGTGTATTAGATAGTGTGAGTTGCTTGACTCAGCAGCTGATTGCAAAAACCTCCATTTTGCAATCTTCTTGAGTAGCTGTTCAGAGGATGAGTGTATTATTTTACAGGATTCTTCTTAAATCTATAAAATTATTTAGGCTACAAGGTTCTGGCTGAGCCCCACATCAGTTATGGAGTCACTTCCCATTTGAGGGAGCCACTCAATCTGCCATTTTCCTCACCAGAAGCTCCTCTATTTACTTTTCTTATGGGAAGCTGACAGGGAGTGTTGGAAATGATTATGACGTGAACGTGGCAGTGGCAGTGTGGCAGTATTGAAATGGACATTTTGCCAAAGTTCAATCCCACGGGAGTAATGGGTCTCAGATTGTGGATGCACTCTGTAAGTTAGCTCATTTAAGGTACATTGGTTCAAAATTGTTTCCCTCTGAAGCAGCATTTTGCCCAATTTGAATGTTACAAACAGGGAAACAGGAGAGTTTTAGTAATATACTAGAAAGCCTGTTCCCTGTTGGGTCATTATTTCAGAGGTATTTCCTTACCAGATTTCTTCAATAGTGACAGAGCTTCCGATGTGCTGCCTTCACTGGAAACATTGGGGTACATTCAGAGATGTCTGCCTTGAAAATTGCCCATGTATAGCACAGTCAAACATGTGCTATGTGAAGCCCAGAAAATGTTTTATGACATTTTGAATTATGTCATAAATTGCTTTATGATAATGCTTATATCATCAAATGTTTTATAACATTTGCCAAATTTCAATTCCACAGGACTCTGAGATCTTGGATTTTTGAGGCAGTCTGTAAGATAATCCATTCAAAGTACCTTGGTTTCCTACTATGGTGCACTGTTTTCCCAGTTAAAGGTTACAGGAATCAGAGTTTAATGGTAGACAGACAGATTAATGCAAAGCAAAAAAAAAGTATTTTGATTCAGTGACGAGGCTATTGTAGGTCAGCATAGAAAAATCAGATCAATATGAGGCTGCAATTAGTATGTCATTCTGTCTCTGTTTAAAAAAGATGTGATTAGATTGTCTAAAGAGTCAGACATCATGCTCAGTGTAGCATATAAACACAAATACTAGATTTTTAGCATCTGTTAGGAATATAGTTTTGTCAACGATAGACAATTTAATTGTTGAACTCTATTTGAGGCCACACAGACTACAAAATCCTTTATTAAAATGATGAAAACTAATTTCATATTTGTGCACAATGTCATAGGTTTCCCAAGCAATCTGACATCTCCCTTGCATATTAAACTACAGTTCTTTTCATTTCTTGGTAAATATATCTGAAAGTTTAGTTCTCTGAATTTGATGGTGACGATGGTCCAAAATATGAAGAAGGAACCAGATAGGGGAAGGCTGCAATATTGTATTTCTAAAATTGTTTTTGCCTCAAAGAGCTGAAGTGGTGCAGTGGTTAAATGCTGCGACTGCAGGCTGACTGCTAGTTCAGCAGTTCCGCTATTCAAATCTCACTAGGCTCATGGTTGACTCAGCCTTCCATCCTTCCGAGGTGGGTAAAATGAGGACCCAGATTGTTGGGAGCAATATGCTGAACTCTGTAAACCGCTTAGAGAGCGCTGTAAAGCACTATGAAGTGGTATATAAGTAAAGTGCTATTGCTATAATTTATGAAGTATATAGAGCCAATTAATAAGATTCACATATATTCAGAGATGGGTTCCTGCCGGTGCGGTTAATAGCTGTTGTTCGGCACAGAGCCGAAGACGCTGCTGCCGTTCGCGGCACGGGGGCTTTCCCCGGGCGCTGCCGCCACCGACATGGATGCCACCGTTTGCGTTCTTTTGCCCTCTGTGCATGCGCAAAGCGTTCTGCATGCGCAGAGGGCAAAAGAACGCAAACGGCGGCGTCTATGCGGGCGGGGAAAGCGCCCCGGGAAAGCTCCCGCGCCACAAACGGCAGCAGCGTCTTCGGCTCTGCGCTGAACAACAGCTATTAACCGCACCGGCAAAAACAGGCAGGAACCCACCTCTGCATATATTGCTTCACAGACTACTATTTTTCCTGAAGGCATATTTGGTGAGATTTATTTATTAATCAAATTTGTTTGTTCTCATCTCTAGCTGCCATCTACATATTCTTCCTGAAAGCAAACAAGCAAAAAAGTTTTTTCTACGAATTCCTAGAAATATTGCTTCTTACAAAATTGTGTTTCCTATTTGTATTAAGGTAGTAAATTAAAAACAAAGGGATCTTTTATACTACATATATAAGCTTTTTGTTATTGAGAGATGGAGTTGTAGAAGACTAGTTTTAGAAGATTAGAAGTACAATCAGCCTTGTTGCAAATGGGTATCAATTTAGAAGGGGTAGAAATAAGAGCAGCATAAAGGATTGATTTAACATTCTTTTGCCTAACTGATCTAACATATGGAAAATTCTATGCATTTGTTTAATTAACAAAGTGTCAGGTACATTTTCCCCCTTGTTTTGCTATGGCAAAACAGTGGCAAGCTCTTATTTGTGACAGTAGACAAGCTGCCTCATTTCAATTTCTAACAGTTTTTAAGCTTAAAACCATTTGGTGTTTATGGTAAAATATACACATAGTCTTTGACTTGCAACTGCTTGTTTAGCGACCGTTCAAAGTTATAACAGCATTGAAAAGTGACTTACAACTGGTCCTCGCACTTACAAACCTCGCAGCATACCTGCGCTCATATGATCGAAATTTGTGTGCTTGGCAATTGGTATGTATTTATGACAGTTGCAGCATTTCTGAGCTCATGTGATTAAGATTTGTGACCTACCAAGCTGAATTCTGACAAGCAAAGTCACTGGAGGAGGCTGGATTTGTTTAACAATCACATGATTCATTTGACAAGTGCAATGGTTTGCTTAACAGCTACAGCAAAAAAAGGTCATAAAAATCTGGCACAACTCGCCTAACAGTTGAAATTCTGGTTTCAATTGTGGTCCTAAGTCAAGGACTATTTGTAGAAACAGAAATAGGAAGAGAGATACATACACATTACACATACACACATTCATACACACTTCAAAATAAAATGTAAAAAGTATTTTTATATATTTGGAGATTTGTTATCTCTTTCACATGGTGTCAGGCAAATACTGGTTTTGATTGCTTTGTAGACTGAATGTTGTTCTCTACATAAAGCTATGATATTTATGATAGTAATAATTAAGTTATCCAATAGGTCATACCATGAAAAAGAGGATTTTATTAAGATACAAAACTGCTTTCATTCCATTTGTAAAGAGAAGACATATGTATAAAAGTTTATTTTTCTTTCTTCTTCAGGCATGTTTTTTTTAAATCTGAACATTTCTAGATTTCAAAAGTGATCTCAAAGGTCATCAAAAGATTAGCTTCCTGCAAAAAAAAAATTTACATGTGTATTACGTACACATTATGCAGATTTGTAGCATGATTCATGCAAGTAGGAGGGGAAAAGATCTATAAAGTCAGTCCTTAAGAAGAATATCTTACCAGCCTGATTTTTCAAATTTACACCTACTATCGTGTTCCATTCCAGTGACTTGGTTGTTAAGCAAAATGGTCACTAAGTGAAGATACAACATGCTGTGAAGATCTCTGTTTGCTCTAATCTCATTCAGATAAAGTTATCTCATACAGTTAGTCCTCGACTTACAATAGTTTGTTTAGTGACCATTCAAAGTTACAACATCACTGAAAAAGTGACTTATGACTGTTTTTCACACTAACACACCGACTCATATTTTGCAATCTTTTAACAAGCAAAGTCAATAGGGGAGCCAGATTCATTTAACAACTGTGTTCCTAATGTAACAAATGCGGTGACTCACTTAACAACTGTGGCAAGAAAGGTCATAAAATGGGAAAAAGCTCACTTAACAAATGTCTCACTTAGCAACAAAAATGTTGGGCTCAATTGAGGTTGTAAATCAAGGACTACCTGTATAACTACGTTGTTGGAATATTCATGAGCTGGAAGAGTCATGTGGTAACTTAGTCAGCCAATGAGAGTAAAATGCTACTGAGCATGTGCAAATAATTGAGCTTGGGGCTGGGTGTGGTTTCTAGTCTCCATTATGTGTCTCTCTCCACGAGATCTCTGTAAGAAGTATACTTTCTACTTGCTGTAAAGAAGAATGTATGGTACTGTAAATATTTTGATATGATTATAAAGAAGTTATTTGAATCAGCTAAATGAAATCAACTGTAAGAGCTTCTGATTTATTTTCTTCAACAGAGAATTAATATTCTCTGATATACGTCAACATTTGCTCATAAATGTGCGTATTGGTCAGAAAATGAGTTTTATTACTGTTTATTACTACCATGTTTTTGAATGATCACTAACCAAGGTAGTTACGCAATGAGAGTGGTTATAAGTTCAATAAATTTCTCAGATATGTAATTAAAAGACTCAATAACACCCATATTCCTTGAAGTACATCTGCACATGAGGAGAAGTTACATTTTGCTTTGTGGGCATTTTATAGAACTAAAAGGCTACAGAATCCCAAAACAGTTCCCAATAACTGTATCCCTAATATTATAAATACCAAATTGGAATCCTTTACAAACTATTACTATAGTTTACAGTGTTTTGCACCTGTTGTTTTCACCATCTGTATGACTAGATATTCTTCTCTTACTGATGTACATTATTTTAAGAGTGGGTGTGATTCCAATGACATTACATTGCCAGGATTTTTTTTAAAAAGCATTTGCACGCATCTGCTATGTATTCTGCACTAAGGAAACATTCCTGTGTGTGATTTTTTTTTAAAGGCAATTGCTATGGCTGCAACCACATTGTAAGGTTCACTCTCTGGCATTTTTATCATTGTCCTTTGAACCATTAATTAAACAGATTTTTCCCCCACGCCTAAACAACCTAAGGAGAAATGTGGGTGACTGTTTGGTAGATGAATAATTTAAATTTACTCACTCAAAGGTCTTCTCCTTTCTACTGCAGGGCAAGCTGAGCAGAATTTTGATCAGTTTATTTCCTTGCAGAACTACAGACGTGTGTCATTAATTTTTTTTCCCAGGAAGGGGGTGGATACTTAAATTGAATTTTAATAGATAGATTACTTACAAAATAATTTTCAAAAAAATCCATGATCTCCAAATGCTTAAAAATATTGTAGGGCAACTCCCCGAATGATTCCTTCTAGTTACCATGGGAGAGGCATTGCCTAAAGTGCCTCTAGAAAGTAACTTCCTTCTTCATCCTTCTTAAGAATTGCAGTTATGACTGGCAAAATGGAGAGCACTGAGGTAGACTTGTAGACTTTTCTAAAGAGTGTCAGTACAGGTATTTATTTATTTGTTTATTGTTTGTTTGTTTGTGAGACTTATATACCGCCTCAAAGTGCAAGCACTCTCTAAGCTGTTTACACCATTAAGCAATGTATATTTTATATTGCCCCCAACAATCATTTTACCTACCTCGGAAGGATGGAAGGCTGAGTCAACCTTGAGCCGGTGAGATTTAAACAGCTGAACTGCTGATCACAGTCAGCTAAAGTAGCCTGCAGTACTGCACTCTAACTGCTGCACCACCCCGGCTCAGGTAGTCCTCGACTTACAACAGTTCTCTTAGTGACCCTTTCAAAGTTACAATGGCACTGAAAAAAGTGACCTGCCCATTTCTCACACTTATGACATGGGGGGGTTGCAGGACACTCCCCCATGGTCATGTGATTTACGTTCATATGCTTGACAGCTGGCTCACATTTTTATCGGTCGCAGTGTCCCCGGGGTCACGTGATCCCTTTTTGCAACCTTCTGCCAAGCAAAGTCAATGAGAAAATCAGATTCGCTTAACAGCCATGGAACTAATTTAACCACTGCAGTGATTCACTTAACAAATGTGACAAGAACAGTTGTGAAATGCGGCCAAACTCACTGAACAAATTTCTCACTTAGCATCATAAACGTTGGGCTCAATTGTGGTTGTGAGTTGAAGACTGTCTGCATGTGTCAGCAATTCCAGCCATCTAATACTGAAGATTTTAGATAAGTTTATTATAATAACAACAACAACAACAAAGTTGGAAGGGACCAACAACAAAAACAACAACAACAACAACAACAAAGTTGGAAGGGACCTTGGAGGTCTTCTAGTCCAACCTCCTGCTTAGGCAGGAAACCCTACATCACTTCAGACAAATGGTTATCCAACACCTTCTTGAAAACTTCCAGTGTTGGAGCATTCACAACTTCTGGAGGCAAGCTGTTCCACTGATTAATTGTTCTAACTGTCAGGAAATTTCTCCTTAGTTCTAAGTTGCTTCTCTCCTTGATTAGTTTCCACCCATTGCTTCTTGTTCTACCCTCAGGTGCTTTGGAGAATAGTTTGACTCCCTCTTCTTCGTGGCAACCCCTGAGATATTGGAACACTGCTATCATGTCTCCCCTAGTCCTTCTTTTCATTAAACTAGACATACCCAGTTCCTGCAGTTTGGCCAAACTCTAATTGTCAATCGTATGTGAAATATCTTTCAGCTACTGTGTCATGAGTTTTAATGTTTATTTAAAATGTATTTTTAATTCTCTGTCACTTATTAGTACTAAACTATTTTTTTTTTTGTAATTTTATACTGAATTGCTTATATGACAGACCAAAATGGAATCCCCCTTTTCGGCAGCGGCAGGGTGGGGGTGGGGCTCTTTATATTTGAAATGGACTGTCTACGAAAACATATTATTATATAAATGATCTGTTTTTCTTTAAGCATGCAATTATCTTCTTCACTTTTCCTTCACATTTTACAATTTCTATTTTATGCAGGAAATAGCCCGTTATCTCCGTCCTGGCACCCTCCGTGCTTGCTTTGGTAAAAACAAGATCCAAAATGCTGTCCATTGTACAGATTTACCAGAGGATGGACTTTTGGAGGTAAGGCTAAGAAGTACATTTTTAAAATGATACTAGATTACAGTTAAAAAAAATTTTTTTTAAATGCACATAGACAATTATTGGTAAATTATTATAAATTATATTTAACACGACAAATGTTTTTTAAATAATCGTCTCTCCCTCCATGTACATATTACAACTGGCTGGAATAGGGAATTTTATTCTGAATTAGCATTTTATATAATCAATTATGCTGAATGTATCAGTACAGTGCATGCTCCTAATACTCCAGAATACATCGGTATATTCCATGTACCTTCTAGTTGGTAGGGTATAAGCAATAGTATATTGTTTTGGAAATTAGTTTCTCGAATACAGATCTTGCATAGAACAGCGTGACTATTCATGAAGTAAATCTGAATAGTATTTGGTAGCACTTGCCAAAATACCAAAATATTTCAAAAATAACAACTTCTGTCCTAACAACTGAGACTACACCTTCTCTACATTTTTGAAAAGCATTATAAGCCTTGATTAGTCAAAACTATGATGGATTTTGGATACCTATGGATCAATTGGATGATAATTATGGCATTGCAATGCTATATTTCCTTTTCTTTTTTCTGATCTAACTTCTTTGATTAAAAATCTTTATTATTAATTATTTTTTTAAAAAAAATCATTATTATGGTCATAGACCAGGATAGAAAGGGTAAATTTTAAAAGCTAAAAAGAATATATAATATGCAAAGTTTAAAAAAACCCAACAGACAGACACACACACGGTATATATAAACAAAACCATATGAAATATTTTAAAAACCTTATTAAAAGAGACATATATACAATATAAAAATATAAAAATAAATATATGGTTAGCTAAGTCTATCAATACAAAACTCAACTAATAAATCAAATACTCATTAAGGATGGGTTGAGGCATGGATTTTGATCACTGCTGTGCAAAACCTGGCAATAATGTATGTATGTTGTGTCAGTGTCTGCAAGCAGCAGGAAGGTTTAAAATTGTCTGGTGTGCTCTGTATTTCACCAATATAGTATTGGTGAGATGAGGTTAGTATCAATGGTTTGTCTTCAGATCATATAAATCTTCTACTTTTACTGGGGTTTTTTTGTTGCACTTCGCATAATGTTGCTTAATTCAAAAGCTACATGTATGTATGTATATAACAATATTGCTACATTAACTAGAACTTAAAATAAATTTACTATTGTGGATATTGTATACCATGGGATTGATACCATAGAATTATTGTCTACGTAAATAGGCCAGATGTCCCCAATTTTTGTTCTATATTTGGCAGTTGGTTTTGCTGGATAATTAATCCCCAAGGAAAATGTCATGACTTGCTATGCTACCATAACTTCTAATGTGATTAGCTTAGTAGAGCTGGATTTTTCAAGCTTTCTAATTCTTTAATTTGCATTCTGTTTTAATATTGTAAGCTTGATATAGTGTTGCCTTATTCAGCTAGCACCAAAAAAGATGCTTTATGTATTACGTACAATACTTCTCATCTTTCAATTGCACCTCATCCAATACTGGCAGTAAACGTATAGTATATATAACTAAAGTATTGAATACTTTTCAGATTTCTTGATGATTGAAATTCATTATTTGGGATTCTTTGCTGAAATAAATATGCAACATTTCCCCCTTACTTGTGACTTCCGGCAACTGTCAGAAAAATGTGGATTGTGTTAAACACAGGCACTTCAGAATTGGTTCTATATAGTTAAAATATATTGTGGCAGATGATGTCGCTATCATCTTCCAGTTTGTGATTATGCATTATACAGGGGTCTCCAACCTTGGCAACTTTAAGACTTGTGGACTTCAACTCCCAGAATTCCTCAGCCTTTGCTGGCTGAGGAATTCTGGGAGTTGAAGTCCACAAGTCTTAAAGTTGCCAAGGTTGGAGACCCCTGCATTAGAAAGTCACGTTTGTCTAATTGCTGATTAGGCAAGCTTGTACTATTCTCAATAATAAAGAAGAGGCTGATGGAAGTGAGGTTTTTGTCCCCAGGATAGAAAAGCCATAGCTGTTTTGTACAATTATTGATTTAAGAGGTGATTAAATGAATAAGTCTGCCATGGGTCATTTAGGGTTAACTTCTCCAAATGGATTGAATTTCTTTATGGGCTACCATAATTGCTAATAATTCAAATGGCAAGACAGCAAATTGGAAGTTACAGATTTTTCACAGCACATACGATATCAGGTAGTGGTTTAACATGGCCCTTATTAACATTCCGCTTTTCTCAGTGGAAATTAGTAGAAGTGAAACACTCCGGTTAGTCAGGTTCAAAATAAATTAAGATACATGGACGCGTCTGGTGAAATAGGGAATAAGTAGTGAAGTATAGGGTTTCCTGCTTGAGCAGAGGGTTGGACTAGAAGACCTCCAAGGTCCCTTCCAACTCTTATTCTGTTAAGTGGGGGGCCGTGGTCTGAAAATTTGGACTGGATGTTGTAGTTGAGCAAAGTAGTTCTAAGTTCAGAAGGATTGCTTTGAACATTATCCTGGATCAGTCTTGCAACTCAGTTAAAATATGAAAGGATAGTGAGTGCCTTGACAAAAAGAAAGTATAAGAAAGAAAGTATACCTCAAAATTATGTTTATGTATGTGCAGGTATTCTATATTCTACACACACACCTTGTACATATGCATATTGATCATCAGCAAAGCCTTCATTATAGTCTGACCCTGAACTCTTGGCTTTTTCCTTGTAAAAATGATTTCATTTAGCAGAGCGCAGTTAATAAATAACTCTCACATGACTTATTTGAGCTGGAAAATAGGAGCAGGAATTAAAATGCTAATGGCGTTCTCATTATTAAACCATTTTCATTCATAAAAGTTGAATTGCTACTCTATTTCTTGTTTTAGTCTCATTACACTAATGTCACATATATTTCTAGATCATCTTTAGCTTACTGAATCAAAGACTATAATTAATATGCATCTTAATATCTTTCGGATAACATTTTCAGTTGAAAGTCATTAATTGCACTTTGAACTCAATGTAGATTCCAGAAATGACTGATGATTTAAAATTTGAAATATCCAAAAGTGGTAATATTTGGGTTATGAAACTATATTAAGTATCATTATTATATGTACAGTAACTGTAAAAATGTCTCCATATAATAAATCAGTTTAGATGATAAAATGCTACCTTCTTATACAAGAATATTCCAAGGCTTAGTATTATTGTTTAGATAAAAATGTCTAATAAACTGGTGCTGTAGAGAAATGATTATCCTTTTAATTTTAATCCTGATTTGGAATATGGTTCTTTGAGAGAAAATTAGTCATCTGGGCCTGTGGAAGCAGTTGGATGTTCTGTCTGCCATCCCAGAGAAGACATTGGTCCTAAGGGAGCCTTTAAGATGGTGATGGGTGTCCCTAGATACACCCATGTGACACCCATCCATTGCGAACTGCACTGGCTGCCCATAGGGCTCCAGCGCAATTCAAGGTGTTGGTGATTACCTTTAAAGCCCTACATGGCTTAGGACCAGTTTACCTCTGAGACCGCCTTCTCCAACATACCTCCCTAAGACCGATTAGAGCCCACAGAGTTGGTCTGCTGGTGGTCCCATCAGCCAAACAATGTCGGTTGGCGGGCCCACGAACGAGGGCCTTCTCTGTGGCGGCACCGGCTCTCTGGAATACACTACCCCCCGAGATCCGCATAATTCCCACCCTGCCAGCCTTCAGAAAAGCATTAAAAACATGGCTTTGTCGACAGGCCTGGGGCCACTGATTTTAATACAACACCGATTATTCTTGGCCCTATGAGTGAATTATGGGGTTTTTAAATTGTGGTTTTTAAAATGCTTTAAAATGTTTTAATTGTTTATATTGTTTTAATTTTGCTCTTAAATCTTTTTAACAGTTTTGTAGATTTTGTATTCAATATGCTGTGAGCCGCCCAGAGTCCCATTGGGAGTTGGGCGGCATACAAATCTATTAAATAAATAAAATAAATAAATCCCTCTCAGGTTTCTTTGCAACATCCCAGGGAATGTTGTAGCCCACAGAGTAAGAATTCTGAAATTATACGAAAGTAGATTCTAATTGAATGTAAGGAAAATGAAGTCCCATTAGCAAGCGAACCTTGATAGCTGTACCAGTAGCCCAGAGAGATTGTATACTCACCTTCACTGGATTGTTCAGATAATGAGTCTTCTCTTCATCAGTCTTCTCTTGCAGAAACTTTAATTTAGATTCCTATACAGAGCACGGGCGTGGATTCAATGGAATAAATGAGCATTTCTAATTCTATTATAGTATGACTTCATCCTTGTAGGAAAGAAAGTAGATATCATTAATATTATATGGTCACTTTGATATGGTGGCAACAATTTTTGTACATATTTTCTCAAAATTACAACTTGGTCCAAGATAACATCAGATGCCCAGCTGAATCATGGCTAAAGCTCAGACTGAAGTACCAAGTACATTAACTTATTGTCATCACAATTGTTCAAAATAAGACGAGGACTCAATGCATTCAGTGTTAGAGTCACTCAGAGGGTTAAGGATGAACAGAAGCAGGACAATTAGAGAGTATACACAAATAGAAATGTGCTGAAAGGCACAAATGCCAAAACATAATTATTACGATGAAAAAAGCTGATTTTTTTTTTTTGCAATTGTAGAACAGCATTCAGCGTCTCAGGCATGCATGGGTTAAAAAGAGAACACTTAATAATTTTTATACTTTACAATTTTCCAGTGTTTTGACAGTGCTTTGGCCTTGTTTCTTTGGTTTCTTTAGCGTTAGCTATTTACTTTTTAGTAAACATTTTTAAGTTTTCATATTTAATGGATCAATTTTATGATATTCACTGCCCAATCACTTGGTGATATGGGCAACTAAAGAAATCAAATAAATAAATAAACTCCTTTGGCAGAATTTTTTTTTAAATTAAGCTGGGAGGGTTTTGTCAGTTTCAGATATAACCTTACCCCATTTTTTGTGGGTGTAAGTGTTGATGGGATCAATGGGATTTACGATATAAAGATATCTTGAAAAAATTTGAAGCTGGTTTAGATTCATGTTTATTAGCAAATAAAATGCATCAAGGATTCTCTAGGCCCCTGCCAAAAGCTGCCTCTCTCAATGCCTCTACCAATGCAGGAAAGCTAATTGGCTTCCTGTCACAATTCGGGGTTTTCCTTGTGGGTCTCCACTTTAAGGTGTTTCCCAATCATGCTCTCAGTTCCTTCTGGAGGCCTTGGTGCTCTCTGAGCTTGGTTATTCGCTTACAGATGTTTAATTACCCAACTAGGTAACATCATCAATCCACCAGGGACTCCACAGTCCAACCCTGAGATACATATATTCTCTTCTATTGAATCTCAGTTCCTTGTTAGTTCGGGGACTTGCAGGTGTCAGTGGGGAGGGATCTGTGGCAACCTCTTGCCATTTTAATAATAGTGTTCTCTGTCTATGTGGTTCTCAACAAACATGAACAAAAAATACAACATGATCCTTCTCCACGGAGGTTTTGGTATAAATACAGTAACTGAGTTTTAGAACCGCTTAACACTTCAGAACCCCAGATGTGGCACTTGTGGTGGGTGTTTCAAGATACACCCACGTAACACCCATACTCCGCCAGTTGCATTGGCTGCCCATTGGTCTCCGGGTACAATTCAAGGTGTTGATTATCATCTTTAAAGCCCTACATGGCTTAGGACCAGGTTACCTCCGGGACCGCATTCTACCTCATACTTCCCTTCGACTGGTCAAGTCCCACAGAGTGGATCTCCTCCAGGTCCCATCAACCAAACAATGTCGGCTGGTGGGGCCTAGGGGGAGGGCCTTCTCTGTGGGGGCCGCTGCTCTCTGGAACTAACTCCCCCCAGAGATACGAATTGTCCCCACCTTGCTGGCCTTCCGAAAAGCCGTGAAGACATGGCTCTTCCTGCAGGCGGGGTTTTGAGACAACTTCATCTTGGGTCTCCCCCATGTATGTAAGATGTTGTATGCTTTTTTTAAAATGTATTTTAAATTGTTTTAAATTATACTGTTTAGTGGTTCTTCAAATGTTGTACGCCGCCCTGAGTCCCCAGGGAGTAGGGCGGCATATAAGAATCATAAATAAATAAATAAATACAAACAAACAAACAAACAAACAAACAAACAAACAAACAAACAAACAAATAAATAAACTTGGGGGATTGTAATGTTTGTGGAGGAATAAGGAGCTTTGTTAGTAAAATATCACATATCTCTAGTCTTCCACGCTTTTTTGGAAAAGCGATGAGATATTAAGTTTCAGTATTTACTGTGGAGGGGCATCTTACGTAAATTATTTCATTAGTATAGTATTGGCACTTATTTTACTGTGAAGAAAGAAAGCTAAGTTCCTCATGCCTGCTGTACATATATATCTGAAGATTACTTCTGTTGAAATCTGTTAGGGCACAACTTCTAAGTCACCGTGTATAAGAACTACAATAGAAAAGCAGGCAACTGAACCCAAAATACTGAGGTGGTTTGATCCCGCGGAGTCTTGCTTGCAAAGCGGAATTGTAAATATTTTGGAAAAAGCCTTTTAAATTCATTCATTTATTTATTTTATTTATTTTGTGAGATTTATATACCGCCTCATAGTGCAAGCACTCTCTAAGCCAGTGATGGCGAACCTTTTTTTCCTCGGGTGCCGAAAGTGCATGCGTGTGTGCTATCGCACATGCGCGAGTGCCAACACCCATAATTCACTGCCTGGGAAGGGCAAAAACGGCTTCCCCTGCCCCCCCCCCCCGAGGCCCTCTGGAGGCTGGAAATGGACCATTTCCCAACTTCTGGTGGGCCCGGTAGGCCCATTTTTCGCCCTCCCTAGGCTCCCTAGGCTTCCCTGGAGCATGGGAAGGGCAAAAACGCCCTCCCCCGTCCCCCCGGAGGCCCTCCAGAAGCCAAAAACGCCCTCCCAGAGCCTCCATGCAAGCCAAAAATCAGCTGGCCGGCACGCACATGCACACTGGAGCTGAGCTAGGCAATGGCTCGCGTGCCGGCAGATATGGTTCCGCATGCCACCTGTGGCACGCGTGCCATAGGTTCGCCATCACTGCTCTAAGCGGTTTACATCACTAAGCAATGTATATTTATATTGCCCCCAACAATCTGGGTCCTCATTTTACCTACCTTGGAAGGATGGAAGGCTGAGTCAACCTTGAGCCGGTGAGATTTGAACCGCTGACCTGCGGATCAGTGTCAGCTAAAGTGGCCTGCAGTACCCCACTCTAACCGCTGCACCACCTCGGCTCTTATAATTAATCATGATCATAATCGTGATTAAATTAAAATTATAGTCCAAAAACTGTACAATCTTCCATGTTAATCAAAACGTTGTAAGGCTTGCTTTTCTTTCACAGTAGCCTTGCATGGAAAATGGCAACTGCTTTTAAAGCTGAAAGGGATTTTAAAAGCAGCTTTCAAAAGAAAGTTGGAACAACTTTTCAGTAGGGGAAAATCACATTCCACAATGAACTATCTGAGCAGCACTTCTAATGTTGTACAAATTTGAAGGGGAGGGGTCCAGATTACAGGGAGGGGGGGGGGGCTGAGGAAGCAAAAGTCTTCCCTTGCTGCATGAGCAGAAATCTGTTTGCATTATATTTGATCTATTTGATCAATTAGACAGGCAGCAAGACTTTTTCAGATTTCAGAGTAGAATCCTCACTTTTGTTGGGCACAATTTTAAGATGATTCTAAACCCTTGTGTAAAATGAAGATTCAGTGAGCTCAACTACATCAATAGAAATATTGAAATCATTTTTGTTTCCTGCAATTTTCTTTTATATAAAGATAACGAAGTGTGTCAATGATTAACTCTACAAAGTCTCAACTGGCTGGAAGCCTACACTTTCTTTGCCCAGCATTCCATTAGGTCATATCCTGAACAAAGGTCTCTTAGTGCTGTACTGTGTTCTGTTCAGAGGTAAGCTCCACTGAATTCAGTGAAGCTTATGCCCACCCAGGTAAGTGGGTTTAGGATTGCAGCTGAAGGGTGCTGTTACATATTAACTTCGGAGCAAGTATGCAACCTGGTCTTTAAGCAATTTATTCTTTTTTCCTCAGCAGTGCATTCTTATTAGTAAAACAAGAGAATCAATCATGTGAAGTGAAGCAATGCCCGGTCTGTCATGGGCTCTTCCTTCGTACCACATTTCCCCTTTCAGAGGCCTTTAAATAATTAATAACAAGGCCATTGTACTTCCCAGTCATCTGGTGATGTTGCAATACAGCCTTTCATCAAGGGCTAAAGCTGAGCGATATAATTCTAGGTCCGACGCTTTAAATGTTCAGAGAGAAGAGAAAATGCTCTGGGGGCTGTTTGAAGGCAGTGTCCGTGTCAGGCAGTGATTTTATGTTGCCTGTTACATGTATATGCAGGGAGATGCATCCCTATCAAATGTAGTGGTTTATTCCTGAGCACGTGATTAATATGTTCCTAGTACACATGTGTACATTCCTTTCTTTTGATTCTTTTCCTTTTCTCTTCAGCTTCTGTAAGGAGCAACACCTCTTTTATAGCCAAGATGTGATTTATTATTTTTGTACTGAAATAAATATTTTATACCTTAGCATTTACACTGCGGTTTCTTTTGATAATATCAGAGTTTCAGGAAAAGATTCATTTCGCCTCTGATGAGAGTAATTCTTATCTTAACAGTCCGACTCAGACCAACTCTCCCTTTTCAATATCCCTACTATTACACTTTTCCCCATTCTGTTGTTTTCACTCATTGCTTCTGTGATTTCTGTTTCACTTATGGCATTTGGGCTTTTTTTTTTTTTGCTTTTCTATTTGTATTGTTGTGATCACAATGCAATCTTCTTGTTTTATATCGATTTTGATATGTTATTGTGAACTGATTTGTGTAGTTCAAGTGGTGGTGGTAGGAAATCGCATTTGATTTTTAAAAAAATGTAAAAAACAGCCAATTCAGCGGAGATGATGTTTGCTTATGCAGCTATTTCATATGCTTTATCATAATTTCTAATTTTGTTAGTAGAAACTAAAACTAAGTAAAATCCTTGTTTGCATACAAGAGATTAATATTAGATTTACTATAAATGTCACAATTCCCGTGATTAATTCAGCATTTGCTAATGTATATGGCATGGGTCTCCCCACTTTGGGCTCCGTGTACTGAGGCTCTTCCTTTCCCCCAAATTGCTGAAATATTTTCTTCGTTTCTATCAGAACAGGTAGAAAAACCTAGTTGACCTTAGCTAAACAAGATGAAAGAGGCTGTGTTTCGGATTTATCAAGTAATCTGAGGGCTTGTAGGTTAGATTGGGGAATTGAATTTTTTTTTAAAAAAAATCCTTAATATTTTTGGGAAAAAGGCTTTTGTATTACTTCCAAGGAAGAAACATAGGTATTTCTATAGTCACTAAGAGTTAAGCTCAATTTACAAGCTTACTTTAGGGCTCATACTACAGATTTCATATTTATATGTCACCAAGACTCTAAGCAGTTTACAAATGCAAGATTAAAACAGTCAACAACCTCCTTACTCGAATGCCAGTGGAATCCAGTCCAGCTGACGCCTGGCCATCATAAAATCTCTACAGCAGCATTAATAATCAAGTTATAGAAAAATTGAACACCTGTCTAAAGAGGGAATATTCGTAACCATCCAAGTTCAGTAAGTAAGATGTAAGTAAGTAAGGTATTTCACAGTGTAGAGGCCATCATGAAACACTGGCCGTTGGGTCAATATCCCCTGGTTTCTTGTAACAGTAGACATGTATACGGGTGTCAGTGCAGCAAACTTGCTATTTAATTTAGGTATCAATCCTCATATCATTTCCTGGGTTGGTTTAAAGGCAGATACATGTAGTCTGTATGATGATTAAAACATTTACTGGGGTTACCAAGGCTTCTCAATCCAGCTAGGTACACAACTGGTATGTCACAGCAAGCTAAATAAAGGCCTTGCTTTTTTCTGTGGCTTCTATTTGTGGTTCTAGTAGTAGTTGTGAGTCCGGGAGAACTTCCACAAACTTGTCTCTTCAGGAAGAGGATGACCTATCAAATGAATTATCATAGAGTCAATTGCTTCTGTATAAACAGTAACTGAGATTTATTTTGAGCTTGGTTTGCCCCATCTAGTTCTTCATGGCTTTTTTGTATGTCATCTTTTTTTCAAAATGGTGGGAGTCAGTTTTTAATAATTGCTATTGATATGACTTGGGGAACTTAAAAAGAAAAGACACTCCTGAGCTAGTGTGAATAGCTGTTGAAAGGCCAGAGTTTAGTAGAGTTCCCATGTTTGTTTATTGATCAAATTTATATCCTGCTTTTCTATTTGTATAAAACTCAAGATAGCATACAGTATTTTTTTTAAAAGAAGCTGTATGTATTTTAAAATTGAATGTAATTGCTTTAAACTCAATTTGATGACTTCCAAATATATTGGAGTACATATTAGAAGTCTGTTCTTCTGATGACAATCAGATTTACAAAGGGTATTTCACAGTCTATAGAAGCAGGTAAGTATTGGAGAGAGACTGGCCAAGCCAGGCAGAGGAGTCAAATGGGGAATTAGTCTGGAACCCCTATGAGGGCACAAGAGGACAAAATCTGACCCCCTTGAATGCTGTTGAACCTTATCTAATCTTATACAGGTGTAAACTGTCAGTTTGAGAAGATTATTGTTCATAGGCTTGAGCAATAAAAAAGTAATTGAATTATTTAAGTGTGAATCTGGTTGTTCGCACCTGGCATTAAGAGGTACAGTCATCCTGCATAGAATGCTTCCAATTACCAGCTACCAAATATGATGACATGTGATTTCTTGATTAGAAGATTGAGACAACTGGTCCTATTTCAATTCTCCATGTTATAAAATACTACTATTTTGGCAGTTCCTATAGATGCCCTCTATAGTAATTTGGTCACTATTTGTGCAATGGAGTTCCTTGACAATAGAACTCTTTGCATCATAGGAAAATGTATAGTAGCTTTCACTTTTTTAGCAGGGCTGGGAAATGCCTTTCTCCTCCTCTGGATTAAACCCTTTATGCTTCCCTCCATTCCCATTCCTAACTAGGATACCTTATGGTTACTATTACTGTGCTGTACCTGAGTACTGCATCCAAATATCCCTTGATTAGGGAAATAAACTTGTTTTTTATATAAGTGGCTGATAGCCTATTTGCCTTCTGTTTCACCAACTCTTCTTTTCTTGGTAGAATTGATACTTTAACCAAACCTATTTTCAGCTTCTTTGAAGAAATAGTAGATGCTAATTCCAGAGAAGCTGTCCATGTGCAATAAGGTGAAACAGAACAAATACTCTTCTTTCATTTTTATTCAGGATTTGAATCCTATTGCCTGTCCTCTCTTGCTAGTATTTGAATATGTGTTAGCCTTAGTCCTCTTCTTAGTTGTGAATGAGTTTGGCCGCTGTTTTGGAATTGCATGTGCGTGTTACCGTGTTTTCTCTCCTCCCTAGAGAGAAAGAAAATGCTTCCTTATGGAGCATTTGAACTTGTGACATCCAGTTAAACTGTTACTTCCCTCACCCTTATTAGTCCTTGTTCTTCTTTGTCAACAAGGTTATTGACCCTGTAGCTATTATACACTTCTAATTATTGCATTTTAAAGTTATCTTTTTGGTTATCACTTCAGCCCTCAGGCTCTGTCATCATGCCTAACTAATAATAATAATAATAACAACAACAACAGAGTTGGAAGGGACCTTGGAGGTCTTCTAGTCCAACCCCCTGCCTAGGCAGGAAACCCTACACTACTTCAGACAAATGGTTATCCAACATCTTCTTAAAAACTTCCAGTGTTGAAGCATTCACAACTTCTGGAGGCAAGCTGTTCCACGGATTAATTGTTCTAACTGTCAGGAAATTTCTCCTTAGTTCTAAGTTACTTCCTTGTTTAGTTTCTACCCATTGCTTCTTGTTCTACCCTCAGGTGCTTTGGAGAATAGTTTGACTCCTTTTCTGTTTTGCACAAAATAATTACATTTTTAAAAAATTGTAATGGCATTTCACCACAGTCTGTCTTTGCTATGGCCTACACTTTGCTACAGCATCACTACAGCATTATTTCCATGGTTTGGATATTCATGAAAATCATGGCCATTCTCCTGGCAAGAAAGCAACTCTTTTCCAAACAAAGGAAGATTTGCTTTCAGAGATTTGCAAATTGGATCTCCGCCTTGATGCGGACACTTTGTCTTTCATTGTCAGTTAAGGATTCTCCATAGCAAACCATGTCCCACTCTACAATCTCTTCAATGACCTTTTTGCATGATTTATGCAAAGTTCACATCCTTGTTGTAGTGCAACATAGCAGCTGGATATCAGAACTATGAAAGATAATACATTGGGGAAAGTGTGTTATTTTTTGATTTCATGTAACAGAGCATCTGCCCTTACCTGCTATTTAACCATGGGTACAATGCTCAGAGAGTACAGTACAAGAATATGAGGAGTTGCTGTGGTTCTTCAAGTGGTCATCCTATATTTACACAATCTTGCTCCATTCTGAGGTATTCTCATACAGTGTTGAGGCAGCCTTGAGAAGTCTGGGACTATTGGACAAATAGGGATTTCCCCCACAATCACATGCATTAACACTGTGTTTGCTGTCAGGCTCTTAAAATTTTTGATGTGGCCCTGGACTACCCACATGTGCATCTTAGCATGAAATGTGAAGCCATGTATAATAAACTTTTTAAAAATAATCTATTTCTCCAAGACTATTACGAATCAAAACCATAAATTCCACGGAGTTCAAGTAGAACTTGTGATGGGTTTCAGCCAATCCTTCCTGTTCATTCCCCCCCCAAGAAAACTTAGAAAGGGATGGATAGAATGGCAGCTTGCTAGAACCAAATTATGATTCTGTCAATGTGTCGCATGCTCTCTACATTACCTTGTTTTGGTTTCTTTTGCAGGTGCAATACTTTTTCAGTATCTTAGACAGCTAACAGAACATTGTGAAGTCAAACTGCTTAGAAAAAACAAACTGCAGAATGGGAAATGTATGTTTATTCATTTATTGTCCAGTGTTTAAACCTGAATGAAATACAAGGCCCACAAGAGCACTGAACTCCTGGCTATTACATATATTAGAACATAGAGTTTTGCACTTTAGACAACATTTAACAGCAATTGATGGGATAACTGCATTGCTTCTCAAAGTTCAAAATAAAGATTTATTTTCAGACATGTGGCTTTGGTTTATTTTTATACATTACACCTTTTTCTTGCAGAAAAAAAATTGTACAACTGCATAAATATAAAATTCTTCCACCATGAAAATGGTTAAAACATTCAATAAAGACAGCACCACAGCATGTGATGCTTCTCACAGGAAAAGGAGAGAATATACAAAGCAAAATAATTATTCCTATCACTAGTGAAATCGATAGGCTGACATAGGTTTCACATACAATTTTAAACATAGGATGAAAGAGAAAGAAAAAGACACCAATTGCTACAAAGCACAGTACATAATCACTTACTCTCCATAGCTTTGTTTCAAAGTTAAAGTAATTTTTCCCCTGCCACCACACTAAATTTAGTAACTACTGAGGAATAGAAGTTGGGGAAGGCTTCATGGAGTGCTATTGAATAATCACAGATGGGCTTTTACCTTTTCAAAACAAAAGAGCCGGTTTGATGTAGTTAAGGTGTTGATCTAGAAATCGGGGCTGTGAGTTCTAGTCCCACTTTAGGCATGAAAAACAGGAAGAGTGACTTTGGGCCAGTCACACACTCAACCCAATTCATATCATAGGGATGATTTTGTGGGGAAAATAGGAGCAAGGAGTATTAGGTATGTTTGCTGCCTTGAGTTTTATATGGAAAAAAAAAAGGCAGGATAAAAAAAATCTTTAAAAAATGAAAAAAAGTACTGTGCCAGTTTTAATCCCACTGAGTATTTACACCTTGTGCAGCAAATCTGTGCTCACAGAAAGTAGAAAACAGTACAATAATACATGGCTTGAAAAATGACCAGAATAATGCACCTAAAGTACTGTACACTAAATAAAATTCACATGGCAGCAATACTTAGGGGGCAGAAACACTGCTTACTACAAGTCAGTTATGGAATCATAATTTACAGTAGAAATGGGCGTATCCCAAGGCTCAATTCTGTTTTTCATCATTTACAATAGAATAAATATCTTTGTCACTATTGCTACACTTTTAGGTTTACATTCTAATCTATTTAAATGCAGAAAGCTAGTGTAAAGCATATAGATTATGTGTAGGTCCCATATGTATGAGTTTTGTTCAAGACTAGTAGTTTTGTCTCTCTTTATACTTTTTAAATGGCTAAGAGGAAAAAAGAAGAAACAAACTGCTTGTGATCAGCTGCTTTTCATCTGAATTTTCATATCAAAGCGTCCCTGGAAACGATCTTTGTCACTGTAGCCAATATTTTGACCATAGGCCTTGCACTCGATACGCAGATCCATATCAGTTGTCAGATTAGTGAACTGTACTGCTACAAGGGGTTGAAGGTATTTCGGCTGAATGAGCTTGCCATAATATGGGTAGTATTGTAGAGGAAAGCCACCAAAGCCACTAAAACCATAGTATTCCACAGGGCCAATTTTGTTCAACTCCTCTTCTCTCTGAAGAGAGAAATGAAACATATTTATTTAAAAAGCATCTTTCCTGACCTGTGCTCCCGTTTGACCTGTTCTCTAGCAGAGTAAACATCCAATTATGCATTTTCCCTACCCTTTAGTGAGTTGTGATAATTAAAATAGTCATGTCTTCATCAACCTTAATATATGGTTCAATGATACAGTGTTTGAATACCTAAAATTTTACATCCTTTTCACATATTACAATAACATGGATGACAAAAAAAAAGTGAGAAGCATCTACCCACATAACAGAATGTCTACCTGAAACTAATATGTGGAGAAGTTTTTGTACCATTAAGAGTCCCTATTGGTCCAGATTTTTTAGACTAACAATGAGCATAAATCAGTATAGCCACAATCAGTATAGATCTTAAAATATGAGCTTCCCAATGCAACGTAGCTGGTCTCCAATAAGACCATGAACTCTAGAATGAATAGTCATAAAATATAACATTAGTTTTTGATTGTGCACATATAGCCCTATCAAGTTATACTCCTTAGTGCCTACAATCTTATTCTTTCTAGAATTGTTGGACTTGAACTCCTAGAAGGCATACCTGGCTAGGAGATGAAATTCAAAGTAGATAAAGAAAAGGCCAGTTTATGCAGAAATTGAATTGAATACTCTAGCTAGTCATAGAACCAAAAGTAAGAACCTAGTCCCGTGATGGCGAACCTATGAGCCCTCTCTGCTGGCACGCGCGCCATCGCCCCAGCTCAGCTCTCCGTGGCGGTTCTTTCGTGAGCTTCTGTTTCCCTGCAAACGACGATGGGATACCCCACCTCCCGCAGGGCAGCTTGTCTTTGGGTCTCAGCTGTGCATGTACGCATGTCCTTGCATGCGCATGTCCGTTCATGTACGTGCATGCACACATTCACACGTCCACGCATGCATACACATGTCCATGCGTGCATATTCATGCATGTCCATGCATATGCACAAGTATGCATGTCTGCATGCACACATTCATGCATGTCCATGCATGCGCACATTTATGCATGTCAGCATGCACATGTTTGCGCATGTCCATGCATGTGCACATTTGCACATGTGCATGCACCTTTCAGTTTGGGCATGCGCGCAAGCACAGTTTGAGCACTCGGTGTCTAAAAGGTTCGCCATCATTGACCTAGTCCTTCTCTCCATGTATGCAGTGAATGTGAATGTGTCATCAGAACATAGGTTATTTTCAAAAGGAGAATTATTGAAGAATTATGCAGAATAAATATTTCAAAAACTAGCAATCATTAACTTAATGAAATTTCCAGCTTCACAGGCAATATATCTCTAAAATGGGAAGGGGGGATGTTGCTTTTACTCCATCTGTATCTTTCAACTCCAAAACTGTTCAAATTTAAAACATTGTGCATACTGCTGTATGTAAGCATGGGAAGAAACTGCTAGATAAATCAAAGCCTTAACTGCCATCCAGCTTTGTTGGCTACCTATAAGCTTCTAGGAAACCCAGAAGCACATGATGTTGGCAACAGCTGTCTCTTGGTATTTTCCCCCAGAATTTTCATTGGAAAGGTAAAATCTAATATTGGAAGTTATAGATAACCATTCTTATAATAGGCATTTTAACATAGATTTGCCACAGATAAATCAGTAGACACCAGTAGATTTTCAATTCAGTTAGCTTTCTAACCCTACAAAAGGAATCCATAACTAACAAGTCTGAATTCTTTGGCTTCACTCTCCAAAAAGGAGAGCACAAAGAAGCAAACTAGCAACGTCTTAAAGCAGTTGCATCTTCTCCCAAGATAGCACTGTTCTTTTACGTTACTGTAGAAAAGTATTACTTTTGCTCTCCTATGGACTCTGAATCACCTGAGCACTACGAGTCCCTGATAAATATTGTTCATAAAAGATTTCATGCTGTTTGGTAGATGTTTTCATGACTGCCTTGGGAATTCAGCTAGGCCATCCAACGGTCTGTAATCTGCCATCAGCGCTTTTCCCCATTCTTTTCTGCATGTTGAAGTGCATACTGAGTTTATAAATGTGGGCAGACTGCCAAGCATCCAAATTTTTATCAGGCGACCATAGGGGCACTGCATTGGCTGTAACTTCAATCGTAACTAGCATTTGTTCAGCACCACATAATTTTGAATGGTTGCTAAACAAATGGTAGCTAAGCCAGGGCTACCTATATACCAACCCAGAGACCCTATTCCTCATATCTGATGCCAGAAAATGTCTTTTTATGGCCTCTGTACCTTAGATGGTGCATACATCCAAAGGAGAACCTTCTAGAAGCAAATCAGTATGGTAACCTCTAGTTGTGTTGGATTCCAGCTCCTATATGACAATCACCATAATGCCTCTGAAGACTAATGTGAAGGCAACAGTTATTTCTACCTCAATTCCATCTGAAGAAAGTTTCCATAGCTAAGAATGAGAACTTGATATGTCTAAGGCACAAGCCAGGAGACATCACAGTCTTTTAGCACTAATAACAGATATGATTCCAATGCCTGATCAAAGCTAGCAGTAGTATTTGAACTACCAGGACAGTCTTTAAGACAGATCCTACAGACAGCACATTTCATTAACAGGATTAACTGTTTTACCTTAGCAGTGCAATGAATGGGAAGGACATTGGGATTATATTTTGCCAGCAGCTCTTGTGGGATGGAATCATTTTGTGGAAGCTGAAGAAAAGAAACACATTTCAAGAAAGTTTTAACAAATTTCCAAGTTGCTGCTAATAAACAACTCCTATGTCCAATATATTTATTTCCCATATATTATATCCTCTATAAGCAGTTGTGTAACTAACAGTTTGGAAATGAAGCTGCTAAGGGAAGGGAAGGGAAGGAAGGGAAGGGAAGGAATGAGAAGGAAAGGAAAGAAATCTACATGAGATTGGAGAAAGATACATAACATTTATCTATGCATTTGCTGGTCCCTAATCACTGCTAGTCTGTGGCCAAACCTGCCACTCTCTTGTTCTACACAGGTAGCTCTAACTTATATCACAAAATTAGGGTAGGAGGGCATTTGGAAAAGCAGAAATCAAATGATGGTTTAGCTGAAACACCCAGCAGTTGGGCAATGTTGGGCTTCAGGGTTTAGTGACCATGGTCTAGACATCAGATTTTCTGATCTTTCACTAGTAATTTTGATGGCATCTTCAGAGGCCAGGTGATTGTGTAGTCAATGAAATATCAGGAAACCTGTTGTCTAGACCAGGGGTAGGCAAAGTTGGCTCTTCTATGACTTGTGGACTTCAACTCCCAGAATTTCTGAGCCAATCATGCTAGCTCAGGAATTCTGGGAATTGAAGTCCACAAGTCATAGAAGAGCCAACTTTGTCTACCCCTGGTCTAGACCATGGACACTAAACTCATGCAGAATGTTCTGTAGCATATAATATTATAATAAAAATAATAGACCAGGGCTAAATTTAGTTCCAGTCCAGTGTCTTTACATGGCCTTAGGATGAAATCAATTATTTCTTTCTTCTCAAAATATGCTGATTTTGTTTTAACTGAGTATTAGAATATCTATTTGCATTACAGCACATATTAAAATTTGTAAAAAATATCAAATAAGACTATAGGTGCAGTTATTTCCAGAGGTGTTTCTTTTTTGTTTAAGAGATTGATCAGTGAAAATATTGTATAGAATCACCACCATTTTATTTACCAAGATTTCCAACTTCTTCAAGGACCGTATTAATTATTGCTTCGCTGGATGACCATTAGGTGAACAGTTCTCAGTTGGGAGAGAGAAAGAAACAAGCTTGTCCAAGCTGAGATACATTATTTTCCTATTAAATCATGTTACCTACATTTATCTCGCATCTTATAAAAAGAAAATTAATACTTGCCTTAGGTATGTAACCCAGGACTCTGTTGAGTTTGATGATGACACATGGTTTGCCCTCATCGTAACCGTAATTAGGATAATCTAAGCCAGAGCAATTTCCCAGCCAACTGCGAAAGAACTTGCAAGATGGCTTGGCACCTTGAGTGCCATCAAAAGGTCCTCGGTCTCTGGGAGGAGAAGGTTCAGCTGATGGTGTGGATTGGGGGAGAAAGAAGGAGATGTCAATAATACCTATACACATTGTAGTCGGTACCACATTTTAAAAAATTAATATATAATGGTTATTGCCTTAAGATCCAGAGAGTAACAGATTTCCTCCTCTATTTTATTTTTAATCGGAATAACTGTGTAATATCAATTTTACAGTTTTGCATCTCTGTCAAATGGTACAGAATCATTTTTGCCAGTGATTGCATCCCAACACACACCGATACCAAAGCATATAATGCTACTGATCATACATTTCTCTCAGTCTGAGTAAATATAAAAATGGGTTGCACATAGAATAAGCAGCTTGAAGATTATGGGAACCTTGTCTTTTTACAAAGAAGCTTCTTCAAGGACACTGTTGGAATATTAGATATACAAGAGACTGCTAGCTTTAAGACCATCAACAAACTTTCAGATTGATCAAACAAAAACAAAACAAAAAAATATATGCAAATGAAATAACATCTACTCACTGCCACAATTCTCAAAACTGATGTCTTGCTGATTATCACTCTCATAGCCCTTTAAGAATGTATCAATTTGGGCTACATATTCCTTGTATGAGTTTGGATCAGAAGGGTTGAAAGTAATCTCCATTTTAATGACTCGGGGAACATTTGTCAATCCTGGAAAGAAAAGGAAAATATCTGTTAACCTACAGGAAGAGAAGATAACGAATAGAACTTGTGGCAATGAAGCATTTCCAAGAACAGGAGAGAAAGATGAAAACTATATTCTAACAACTAATTCAGAGGCGGGTTTCAGCAGGTTCTGACCAGTTCTGGAGAACCAGTAGTGGAAAATTTGAGTAGTTTGGAGAACCGGTAAATGCCACCTCTGACTGGCCCCGCCGCCATCTATTCTCTGCCTTCCGAGTCCCAGCTGATCGGGAAGGAATGGGGATTTTGGAGTATCCTTTCTCTGCCACGCCCACCAAGCCACACCCACAGGAACTGGTAGTAAAAAAATTTGAATCCCACCACTGAACTGATTGATAACCAGCAATCCATGAAGATCCACAGTGTTTAAATCTACTTCTTCCTTAGCAAAACTGCCTTTTTGTTCCTGGCCACAAAGTCCTGATGTAGAGATTCTGGCCACGTAGGCTGTGATTCAGGAATATGTGCCATATTTCAGGGAAATGTCCTTATATGAAAGGAAATTTTGAAAAGGCACTATGCAGGTATTCCTCGATTTACAACAGTTTGTTTAGTGACCATTCAAAGTTACAACAGCACTGAAAAAATGTGACTTATGACTGTTTTTCATATTTACGACCTTTGCAGCATTCCCAGGATGTGATCATGTGATCAAAATTCAGATGCTTGGCAACTTGTTCATATTTATGACCTTTGCTGTGTCCCAGGATCACGTAATCCCCTTTGGTGACCTTCTGACAAGCAAAGGTAATTGGGGAACCAGATTCATTTAACAACCAGGTTACTAACCTATCAACTGCAGTGATTCACTTAACAACTGTGGCACAAAAAGTCATACAATGGGGCAAAACTCACTTAAGAAGAAGCTCGCCATTGGTGATCACATGACTGCAGGCCAAGGAGATGGTTATAAATACTCTCCAGTTGCAAAGCACCACTACACGATTACATCACTACAGGAATGCTACAACTATCATAATGCAAGAACAAGTTGTAAATTTACTTTTTCAGCACCATCATAACTTCAAACAGGACAGCTGTTAAGCAAGGACTACCTGTACCATGTCACACATACTGTAAGAGATCATTTGAATTATAACATTGTTTGCTTTGTATCTTCTACAATATAACAGTAAATAGTGTTGTAGTTCAAATTATAATCCAATCAATCAGAATAAACCTGGAAGGGACCCTGGAGATCTTCTAGGCCAGGGGTCGGCAACCTTAAACACTCAAAGAGCCACAAAGGTCCTAACCGGAAGCCTCCCATTCAATTCTGGAGCCGTTCGGAACTCCGGTTCCCCCACCATAGAGTCTCCTCCTAGTGCGGCATCCTTTTTCCTCTACCTGTCCTAACCGAAAGCCCTATCAATTGTGCAGCTGACTGGAAAACCCGCCCCTTGCCACAGAGTCTCCTCCTGGTGCGCCCTGCTTCCCCCCCACCCTAACCGGAAGCGCCTCTCAAAATTGTGGTGCCGACCAGCGACAGGGAGCCACAGCAGAGGGTTGAAAGAGCCACATGCGGCTCCAGAGCCATGGGTTGCTGACCCCTGTTCTAGGCCAACCCCCTGCTCAAGCAGAAGACCCTATTCCATTTCACACAGGTGGCTGTCCAGTCTTTTCTTAAAAACCTCCAGTGATGAATCCCCTACAACTTCTGAAGGCAAGCTGTCCCACTGGTTCATTGTCCTCACTGTTAAGAAGTTTCTCCTTAATTCCAGGTTGCTTCTCTCCTTGATTAGTTTCCATCCATTGTTTCTTGTCTTGCCTTCTGGTACTTTGGAAAATAAACCCCCTCTTCTTTATGGCAGCCCTTCAAATATTGGAATACTGCTGTCATGTCACCCTTAGTCCTTCTTTTCTCTAGACTCCATGCCCAATTCCTGCAACTGTTCTTCATAAGCTTTTACCTCCAGGCCCTTAATTACCTTAGTTGCTCTTCTTTGCACTTTTTCCAAAGTTTCAACATCTTTTTTGCAATGTAGTGACCAAAAGTGGAGGCAGTATTCCAGGTGTGATCTTACTAAGGAGCAACAACATTCTAGTTTCCAAATATATTTTACAGACTGGAGAAACGCTAGCACATTACTGACTTCTCACATTTCCTCCAGTTTCAGATTCTCAATTAGTGCCAATAATTTAGTCAACCAGTCAGCATTTTCTACCATCCAAAGCTTCAGATGGATGTTGGGAGAAGTAAAACCAATTATGAATTTCAAATTTCTCAATTTCTTAGATTTATGTCTGTTATTGCTCTGTTTCCACATCAGCCTCAGTCACACAACAAAGCATATGTTAATTTTATATACATTCCCCTCAAACATTTAGTTTTATATAAAAGAATGCAAAATATGCACTCTTGAATGCGATTTAGCAAGACATAAGGTAGAAATAGTGCTTTACAAGCAGCTTCCTACACTACTGGTTTTTGATTCAATCCTAGGGACTTTCAGTAAAATGATTTAAGTTTATTACCATAATGACTGTCTTTTAATCCTGCTCATATTATGCAAAAGCCAATGACATCTCAGCTCCCAGCATTTCAATGCACTCAGCGCATAGCTCCCATCCTATCCCAGCCAGATCTCTGTCTATCCAACAGGCAATGAAAGCTAGTTTGAACTGAAATTCCAGCATATAGGGAAGAAGCTACATTTTGCTCTGGCTACATTTTCTTGCATATTCTCTCTCCCTATGTATACCTTTTCTTTTAATGGCTAATTTCTTTGGAAGTGTAGAAGGGAGCAGAGGATGATCTGTGCCTTGCTACTGGCATAGTGTCTGGCTCTGAATTACATTTTTGCAAAGCACCTGATGCAACTCAGTTTTGCATGCCAAGTACATGCAAACCTGTGACCAATGGAAGCACTGGGATAACTGGAGGGGAGGGGGAGGTTGAAACTAGATGGCTTCATCTTTACACTTGGATTGTTTTGGATGCTGGCCAGATACAAATGTAATATTGTTTGTCCAGTGCAGTCAGTTTACTGGATACTCTATATCAGTGATGGCGAAACTTTTTTGGCTCTAGTGCCAAAAGGGTGTGTGCACACACGATAGCGTGTGCACGCGTGCCCACACTCATAATGCAATGCCCTCCCCCCGCACATGCATACAACCCCGGTGCTGCATGCATACAACCCCTGTGCACAGGCCTTACTAAAGCCTCTGGACTTCTGGTAGGCCCGTTGGGCTGTTTTTCGGTCTCCCCAGGGTTCAGGAAAGCCTCCTGAAGCCTGGGGAAGAACGAAAAACGGCCCAACCGGAAGTTCAGAAATGAACTTCTGGTTGGGCAATTTTTCACCGTCCCCAGGGTTCAGGAAAGCCTCCTGAAGCCTGGGGATAGCAAAAAATGGCTCAATGGGCAAACCAGAAGTTCGTTTCTGAACTTCCGGTTGGGCCGTTTTTCGCTCTTCCCCAGGCTTCAGGAGGCTTTCCTGAACCCTGAGGAGACCGAAAACGGCCGAAAAGAACGCCAAAAATCAGTTGACCAGTGGGTGCATGCATGCTGGAGCTATGCCCTCAGATATGGCTCCGCATGCCAGCTGTGGCACGCGTGCCATAGGTTCGCCATCACTGCTCTATATTGTCTGGGACTCTCAGCTTCCATTTAGGGAGGAGAAAAGCACCATATACTTGGCTCCAATCAGGGATTAATTTATCCTGCACACTCTTTTTACACTGGTCTTATTCCTTATGGGTTGGACTACAACTCCCATTAGTCCCATAGCTAGAGATTATATTGTATATGCAATTGGACAACCCATGCCCCATTGGGTCATCCATTCAGAGACATTTCCTTACCAGATTTCTGAATGCCTGCAAAAATGGCAGTTTCTAATGTACTAGAAAAGTTTTTTTTAAACGTTCAAGAAGATATTCAGAGATGTATCTGCCTTGAAAGCAGCCCATGTTGAACTGTGTAGCACAGTGGAACATCACCAGCTGACCACAGGAAATGTTTTATTTCATAAATTACTTTATCGTAATGTTTATGTCATAAAATGTTTTATAAAATTTGCCAAATTTGAATTCCATGAGAGCCATGGGTTATGGATTTCGGATGCATTCTATAAGATAGCCCATAGTCCTATGGTACATCATTTCATGCAGTTAAAGGTTAGTGAAATCAGAGTTTTAATGATAGGTAGGTAGGTAGGAGGTAGATAGACAGACATAGATGGCAGAGATATAGACAGGCATGATACGAGACTGGAGAAGGCTGCTTTATATTCTCCTTTTTCTCAGAAATGCAGTAAATACAGTTTTAGCTACTTTAGCTAAATCTGTATTTATTGCATTAAGAAAAGACAAATCAACCCAGGTCACTGTGTTTCTTTATATTACTAAAAATGTCGTTGTCATGACCTTTACCTGAGTGAAACGGTGCGTCATAAGGCAACAAATTTTGAACCAAGGTACTTCAAAGGGGCTACCTTAGAGAATGTGTCAAAATCCTAGACCTATCACTCCCAAGGGAATGAAATTTGGGAGAGTTCTGGCTGCTTCAGTGCTACTGACTATTGTTGGGCTGCTGCTGTAGTCATTGTAGTCAATCTTCATTTTCAATATTTGTGACAGTTTCCCAGTCAGTCTCACAATCCCTCACTTCCTTTCCCGCCTTGCACTCAGCAGCAGCCACTTACTTGCCTGCTGGAAAAGGAAGGGAAAAACAGGGAGGAATGAACCCCACAAACTCTTCCCGGCCTGTGTTACCTATGCACTCCTCTGACCTGTACTACCCACCCCTGTGCCTTCCCTGACTCATGCAGCATCTTTTACATGTTCCCATGCACTCTTTCCAATTTGTGTTCCTCCTGTGCACCTTCCCTGACCCATGCAGCACCTCTTGAAACTCCCACACCTTTCTCAACCCACATCACAGCCCCTTCACTGTCTCCAACCTACAACCTAATACTGTGCCAAGAGTGGAGCGGCTGTCTTTGATGTAAAAATATTCATTCCTTGATTCATACATTACAATAAAACTTACATTTTGTTAATAATGAAATGAATTTGAACAAATTGAGTGCTTGACTATTAAACATAGAACAGAAATCCTATGTACTTTATCTGTCTTACGTGAACTTATACTAAAATTTAGCAAATTAATTCTTCATTTCTTACCTTCTGTAAGTTTGCATTACATGGCTATGGCTACAAAAACAAACAATTCTTGCTTGGCACTGCTAAAGGGCAAACAAGAATAACTCCTTCCAGTCGCCCTACCCTTCTCTGTAATCGTAAGCTAACAATGCAGTATGGGTATGTGGTCAGAAACAGGATGAGAAAGTTACACTAATGTTGAGAAGGAATTCAGGAAATAAATATTGTGACAATAGCTCATTCAAATCAGTGCAAATCAAATTTATACATTTACATACACACATGCACACACTGACTGTTTCAAATTGCAAGGCTATTTCAAAGACAAATTAAAAACACATTGTTACATATTTTTTATGAGTTGCCTGATTTAGTCCCCATATGATTGGAGTTGGCACTTTACACAGCGGCATGTATAAGGCACACTCTGTGCTTGAAGTAATTAAAGAAAATGTATCAGATAGGTCCTACTAACAAAGGACTCATTCTTCTGTCAGGGTGAGACAGCCCTAGAAGGCTCTTGTCTAACTTGACAACTTTTCTGTGCAAGTTTTAGATTCAGGAACTAACAGATAGTCCCTGTGTTTTATCTCTGGATTAGAGTATTTCTCTTCCTAGTAGTTTCAAAAACCATGAGTCACAAATGAAACCAAGTGAAAAGCTTTCTTGGATAATTGGCTAGCGGGTGTCGTCGGATGCATGCGCAAGGCGTTGTAGAGCTGAGAGATCGTGGTTTGCTTTGAGTGACGTCGGGAGAGGGGTAGAGTTGCAGGGTGGAGCGCGCACTAATGTTTAAATAGGTGGCGGGAGCACCAGGGGTTTGCTGCTGACAAAGAACTCATTCGGGCGAATAATTGTTGGTGAGTGCCAGGAGTTTGGGATTAAAAGACTTCGTTTACAAATCGCTGTCTTCGAGCTTTTCTTCCATCGATTCTCTGGAACCTGACAAACGTATCTATTTTAACCCTGATCAAATAAACCACCTTTATATGCCTTCCTGTTACTTTTAACAATCTTTATCTTTGGTCTCTTCAAAACCTGTTCACATAAAATTCTTCAAAGCTTTAACAAGTCTCTTTTGTAAATCCAATATAGGAAAGTTATCCAGGTCATTCTTTCACTATTAAGATATCAGTTGGCTTCATTTGTATATCCAGTTTTTATATCATGCTTGCAGCCTGTCATTTTTCAATCCACTTTGAGATCAATCTCAATCTTAATTACTAAAATCAAGCTTTTGATAGTATGTGTCATATCATGTGCACTAATGCTCGCCATTTACGCAACAAACTTTGTGAACTAACAGCTGTTATATTCAAGGAAAACTTGGATCTTGTTGCAATTACAGAGTTCAGGGATTCCAATAATCAGGATATAAGTATAACAGGCTTTACTATACAGAAAAGACAGACTAGAAAAAGGAAGGTGTAGTTACCATTTGTCAAGAAGGGCATAAAAGCAATACTACCAGTAATTCTACCAGGTAATTCAGAAAAGACACGATCTACTTCAAACCTTCTGGGTTTGCTTACAGCTAAAAAGTTATCAGCAATCTGAATTGTGTCATATATAGGCCCCCAGGACATTCAAAGGATTATGATAGCATTCTGGTTGAGGAGATAATTCAGATGGCACTAAAAGGAGAGGTTATAATCATGGGTGACTTCAATGTGCCCGACATTAACTGGAATCTTTCAACTGCACTTACAAGGAGGTGCAGAGAAATTAGGGGTATTAAATGAGACACATTAAATAATGCCTCTCTAAAACAGTAAAGCACCCAAAAAGAGGAGACCATATTCTAGACTTATTTTTGACAAATAGGGATAGGGTTAAAAAAAATTAGGTTAGAGTGATCACCAATGCCTTTGGTTTGACATTAAAACTAAAACTGATATAACATGCACTACAACTAAGGTTTTAGGTTTTAAGTGGACAATTTTTTTACTGAAATGGGGGAGTATTTGAAACATAAACTTGAAGGGTAGCATAAAGTGACAGAAATCAGTACTCAGTACACATTAAGTGGACACTGATTAAATCTGCCATCTTCAAGACAACTAGTTTCTATGTGAGGCACATTATTAAAAGCAAAAGACAGAGAAACCCACTCTGATTCACAGCAGATGTACTGTACATAGGATAGTAAAGAAGAAGAAAAGTCAGCATATGCAATTATAAGAATGGCAGAAGTGTAGCTGATAGAGAGGTATATAATAATCTATAGAAAGAAGCCAAACAAGTTATTAATGCTGTTAAAGCACAGAAAGAGAAGGAACTGGTTACATCTATTAAAAAGGGAGATAAAACCTTTTTTGGGTACATTAATGACAGAAGGAGGAAAAAAACTGTTTAATCACCAAATTCAAAAATGCAAACAATTCTTATTTTAAGGAAAACCTGGCTGTAGCAAACTACCTAAACCAAGGGTGTCAAACTCAAGGCCCGGAGGCCGGATTCGGCCCACAGGGTGGTTAGATCTGGCCCGTAGGGGCCACCCTGGAAACAGCGAAGGACCGACCCGCAAGTGCCTCTGCCAGTGAAAACAGAGCTCGGGAGGGCTGCATGCAGGGTTGCAGGAGGCTGTTGCAGCCGAAAACGGAGCTTAGGAGCCCATTTTCGTAGACAGATTGCTCAGGCCTCCACAGGTGTCCCCGATACAAGTGATGTCGAGCTGGCCATGCCCACCCTGGCCACACCCACCCTGGCCCCCCAAGGTCAAACACAACCCTGATGCAGCCCTCAATGAAATCGAGTTTGACACCCCTGACCTAAACAAATACTTCTGCTCAGGCTTTTCAGAAGTAGATTCCAGGAACAAAAACAGGTTGGAGGATCATACTAGTCCTAGCAGGACAGATTCTTTTCCTAGAAGTGGAGGTGGCAGGTAAGCTAGTCTGCTGAAAGCTTAATAAAATAATTGGTCCGGATGATTTTCATCCCAGAATCCTAAGGGAACTTCTAAGTGTGCTCGCTGGACCATTAACTGATCTGTGTAACCAGTCTCTTCTAACAGGGGAAGTTCCCCAGAACTGGTAAACAGCTAATATTGTACCCATCCATTAGAGCTAGGGAAGACTCGGGAAACTATAGACTTGTGAGCTTAACATCTGTAGTAGTGAAGTTAATGGAATCACTCCTGAAAAAAGGATTAACAAACATTTAAAAGCCACAACCTGATGGACCCAAAACAGCATGGCTTTACTGAGAGAGATCATGTCAAACTAATCTGATTGACTTCTTTAACTAAGTCACAAATGTTTGGACGGAGCTGGTGCTGTCGACGTAGCCTATCTGGATTGTAGCAAAGCATTTGATACAGTTCCACATAATGAGCTCATAAAATGTTGTACAGGCTAGGGCTTAACCACTGGGTGGTTCAGTGGGTAGATCCCAGTGTATGATTATTAATGGGGCACTGTCTGAATAGAGATCAGTCATAAGTGACGAACCACAAGGCTCAGCCATAGGTCCTGTTCTGTTCAATGCATTTGTAAGCGATATAACAGAAAGATTGCTAGGTAAGGTTTGTCTTTTTGCTGATGACACGAAGTGGGTAATAGAGTTCCTTTGGGGTATTCGTAATGTGGAAAATGATTTGGCATTGCTGGAAAATTGGTCAAAAATATGGAAATTGGAGTTCGATGTTTCTAAATGTAAGATCATGCACTTAGGGAAAAAGACTCCTCCGGCAAGGTATAGCATTGTGGATACAGTGTTATTAGACAGAACAATAGAAGAAAAGGATTTAGGTGTGCTCATAGCAGATGACTGTAAAATGAATAAACAGTGCGGCCAGGCAGCTGTGAAGGCAAACAAAATTATGGGATGCATCACTAGAGGGATCAGTGGCAGGAAAAAGGAGGTCCCAATCCCACTGTATAGGCCTTTAGTCAGACCCCATTTGGAATACTGTGTCCAGTTCTGGAGACACTTTTAAAAATATATGAATAAGATTGAGTGAGTCCAGAGACGGGCAACAAAAACGATGCAAGTTCTGTGGGACAAAACATATCAGGTGAGACTGGAGGAACTCAATATGCACATCCTGGAGGACATGGATGAAGGGGGGAGGGGAAGACATGATTGAAACCTTTAAATATATTTAGGTGTGAATGAGTTTATATAAGGAATAATTTTCAATATTGAGCAAAAATCAAGAACACGGGCATAACCTCAAACTGACAGGAAACTGCTAGAAAATATTATTTTACAGAAACAGTAAGAGAAGCTTGAAACTAACTCCCAGTAGGAGTGGTGGATCTGTAACTGAGTTTAAACATTCTTGGGATAAACACATATTTATCATCTGACAAAAATTTTAAAATAAAAAACCTCAAAAGGCAGACCACTAGTCTTTTTCTGCCAACAGTTCTCTGTTCCTATCTCAATCTTGTTCAGTAAAATGTGTTCCTCTTCCATAACATCTCTGGAATACAGTTTATCTATAATGGCAGACATTTTAAAATTAACGTCTAGGTCCATTGTTCAAAAATATCCTTTAGCATGTGCAATGTTAAAATATTTTGATCTGTTCTTATTAGTAACTCAAATTTAAGTGTTCTTCCTCTATAATTGTACTCTAGTTCCTTCTGGTTCCCTCTGACGTCCAACCTTCAAAGTCTCAGCCTATCATGTTTTTTAAAAAGAAAATTCAAAACAAAAACATTTTTCCACAGGAAGTATTCTAATGATTAATTTCAAACTCTTATTTCAAGTACATCTAGTCAGTTTGTAAGTTTCAAAATCAAAGTTCTAATTCCTCATTTGCTGTTTATTCCAAAAGGAAAAAAACCCAATTAAATACTCAAATGTATATTTAAAACTTCTTTTGCTAAGGATTAAAAGAAACTCACTCACTGCTGTAAAACCTGCGAATCCAAAGGTTTCTAGTAGCTGAAAAGCAGTTAACAATCCATTTCTGAACATGATTAGAAAAAGAAGTATGCAAACTCAGTCTCCTTTAGAAGGTACTGACTGTTCAATTCTCTTGTTGTGTATTCCCTTTTCTCCTAGAGCAGTGGTTCTCAACCTATGGGTCACGACCCCTTTGGGGGTCGAATGACCCTTTCACAGGGGTCACCTAAGACCATCAGAAAAAACATATTTCCAATGGTCTTAGGAACCGAGACACCGCTCCTCTATCCGTCTCCAGGCGGGTCCACCCACATGCAAATAGACTACTGCAAAAAATCTGTACCATGGGAACTTCTGAGCATGCGCAGAAGCTGAATTTCCGGCACTGCGCATGCGTCACCATCTTGTTTTCGCCTTTTTTTTTGCAATTTTAAAAAAATCGACACAGTGCATACACACGCAAAGCACATGCGCGCCCACAAGGCATGGCCACGCAGCGCAGGAGGAAGCGAACCAGCAGCGAGGTAAGTTAGAACCCACCCCTGAGTTTCCTAATTATTTTATTATTTTATGGTTGGGGGTCACCACAACATGAGAAACTGTATTAAAGGGTCGGGGCATTAGGAAGTTTGAGAACCACTGTCCTAGAGGTCTAAATCTGCCTGAGACTGCTCATGCAAAGAGCAACTGTATGGAGTACTTGTGGGCAATCTTAAGACCTCTCCTTGTCTGGAGAAGAATTACAAAGAGACAGACTATTGGCCAGCTTTTCATTCTGCTGTGGTTGTTGGCTCCACTTTCAGTTGAGCCATCTTCAGTTTGCCATTTCTTCCTCAGAAGTCTTCTGAAACACCTCTTCCAGATGTTAATTTATTATTAATTATGAAATATATATGCTGCCCTAATTCACAGCAACTCTGAGGGTTACTGTTCAATTGGCCGTCTACATTATAAATCCCTATTTTGCTTCTGTTGAAACGTCTGGCCCAAGTCCATTGTTTAAATTTGTAGATATGTCAATCATTACAGGCACTCTCTGGCTCTTGTTACCATCCTCTTCACTTTATCAACAAGGTGGAAAACTTCTATGAATCAGAATAATGCAGCAGGAATAGAATGGGACTGACATCATTCTCAGTTTCTGCCATTTAGGCATGGTACAAATTAATAATATGAAAAGAAACAATGAGAAGATGTTTCCTAATTAAAAACTTAAATTATGTGGTTGTTTTTTTTAATTAACTGAGCTGCACAAAACAGATTCTAATTCAGACAGATATAATTAGATATCTCTGGAGAATATCAGAACAGAAGTAGATTCAGAGAAGAGAGGGGGAAAAGACTTTATAAAATATCTAGGTCCTGTAGGGCTGGGTAACAGTAACTAACCAGCCTCCGGCCAATCTTCTATCTTAGATCACCAATGGCAAGTGATTAAAATGTAAAAAAAAACAGGAGTATGCCAAATTATAAACAAAAGCAATTTGATATCTCTCCCTTACAGAATGCTGCAATGAGAAAGAACAGCTATCCCTCAGCCACTTTAGAACTGTGTAATTACTGAGTTTGAAAAATATGCCCTTTTTCTTCCATAAATAAAGCAATGAAAATGTTTTTCCTCTGCTTAATATCCACAGAAGGCTGGATAGAAAATGATTGTACAAATGAGGAGCAGGACGGGATATCTATAGAAGGAACTGTGAGGTGGCGCAGTGGTTAAAAGCAGCACTGCAACCTACTTCAGTGACTGCTAGTTCAGCAGTTCAGCTGTTCAAATCTCACCGGCTCAAGGTTGACTCAGCCTTCCATCCTTCTGAGGTCGGTAAAATGAGGACCCAGATTGTTGCGGGCAATATGCTGAACTCTGTAAACCGCTTAGAGAGGGCTGTAAAGCACTATGAAGCGGTATATAAGTCTAAGTGCTATTGCTAAGTGCTATTGTTTTCAAATAGCATGAGTTGAAGAAGCAAATGCTAGGAAAGAAATCTCATGATGGATTGATTTTTGTACCCGGTAACTGCTGTAGGATTATTGTATGCACAATGATGGGAGAATAATAAAATTCCCGCAATGGAGAAATAGTTTGTGAAAATGTCAGAATTTGAAGAAATGGCAAAAGTGACAATTTAGTCAGAGAAAAACCCCAATAACTTTTCTGAAAGGCTGACAATCTTATATAGAAACAAATTGATGATTTATGGATTTGAAAATTAAGAAAGATATGGATTAAATGAGTGAGCTGAAGGGACTTGTATAACATTTAAGCAGAAGGAGGGACAATAAGGTTATAATTATCTGTTGAATTGTTGGAAGTCATTCATATATGTCCTAACTGTCATCTTTTAAGCACTTTGCCTGGGAATGAATTATATAATAATATGACAGATGAAAATGTAGAACTGGAAGGACAACTTACCTTATGATGCAGAAGCAGTGGCGAAATTCAATTTTTTTACTACCGGTTCTGTGGGCGTGGCTTGGTGGGCGTGGTGTGGCTTGATGGGCGTGGCAGGGGAAGGATACTGCAAAATCCCCATTCCCACCCCACTCCAGGGGAAGGATACTGCAAAATCCCCATTCCCACCCCACTTGGGGGCCAGCCAGAGGTGGTATTTGCCAGTTCTCCAAACTACTCAAGATTTCCGCTACCGGTTCTCCAGAACCTGTTAGAACCTGCTGGATTTCACCCCTGTGCAGAAGGTAAAGTAATATTTCCAGGATGCTACCTGTTAAATAATCCCCTGACTTTAAACCAGCTCCCTCAACTTGGTATGCTTCAAATATATTTTTGATATGCTTCAAATACATTAAATTTCATTTAGCATCATTCTTAGCAATATGATGATGATAGGATGTCCAGTATGTCTACACAATACAAGTTTGGGGAAGATTGTTTTAGCAATTTTTATGATTCCTCCCCCCTCTCAATAGAGAATTTATTTTATTTATTTATCAAACATGTATAGGATAGTAGTAGTTTGTATAAACATAAGTAAAAAGTAAAAAGTAACAATAAAAGAGGACAATAGGACAGTAGGACAGGGACGGTAGGCACAGTGGTGCGCTTATGCACGCCCCTTACAGACCTCTTAGAAACGGGGAGAGGTCGACTGTAGACAGTCTAAGGTTAAAGTTTTTGGGGTTTGGGGAAGAAACCACAGAGTCAGGTAGTGCATTCCAGGCATTGATCACTCTGTTGCTGAAGTCGTATTTTCTGCAGTCGAGTTTGGAATATCAGAATTTTTTTTAAAGAGGTAGTTAAAAAGTAATTGCCCTACCTCTACAACCCTCCACAGCCCTAAAGGCAAACCATATCTATCCCACTGCAATGGAGCATGTAATTAGCCTGCTCTACAATCCAACACAGCCCCAAAGGCAAACCCGTATCCACCCCACTGCAATGGGGCATGTAATTAGCCTACCCAGCCGTCCTCATTGTTACCTGGGGGTGCTATTCGGTCCTGATACTTGGGCTGGAATTCGCTGACAGTGAGCAGCATGACATGAATGGTCCCAATGAAGATGCCTGCCAGGCAGCCATAGAAGATCAGGTAGAAGAGGAGGATCTTAACTGTGACAAGACAGAACAAATACTGCTATTAAGGACAAAGGGTTAATAGGCCACTAGACTACACATCAGCTTTTCAAGATTACCAGCACAGGTCACATTAAAATCAACATTAAAGCCAATTGCTATGAAGAAAAGATAGGAAATTCAAGCAATGGCACCTACATTCAAAGAGATCAGAACAGAATAATTTTTTAACGTTGTGAGTTGCTTCTCATAGAAACTACCATCCTAAATACATTTACTTGGAAAGGACTTGCTTGTTGCAGGTTGTTGGAATTATAATCCAATACATCTAAAAAGTATAATGTTGGGGAAGACTGGCTGATATTGTTAGAACCAGAATGATGCCTAGCTAAATCTGTGTGTCCTTAAAGGGTCTCAGGAGCAGTGCATGCGTGGGTCCAACATAACTCCTTCTGCTAGCAAACTCAGTGTTAATGGCTTATACTGCAAAACTGAACCACTGAGAGATAGGGAATATAGACCCTAAATATGGTAACAAGGTGATGTAGCGGTTAGAGTGTTGGACCAAACATGGAGAGTTCCAGGAAGTTTATTGGGTGACTTTAGGCCAGCCATTTTCTTTCAGTCCAACCTACCTCATGGAATTGCTGTTGTGGGAAAACATAGGAGGATAGAGCACTTCTCTACAAAATGCACAATATAAATCAAATAAATGAATGAATAAGAGGCAACTATTGACATTAATCACATTCAACTCACATCCAATTCGCTGTAATAGTTAAATTAAACTCCTTGTTTTCAATTTTTTTAAGCCTCTTTCCCAACATTTATTTGGACTCAAATCCTCTTATGAAGACTCAGTTCTCAACAGCTTCCTCATATTTTGCTTTTTATATAATCTATTAAGAAAGCTATTCCATATTAACCACACATTTACAATGCCAAATTGTAATCAGCCAGATTAATGCCCAAAAACATTGTAACAGAATAAAACGGGGGGGGGGGAGGGGGAAGTTGTTGCTGTTTTTCAAGGAAGAGGAGTAAAACTTTATTTGTAATACCGCTTCAGGGAACTTCAGTTTTTGAAATCTGGTTTTATCAGTTTTTAGTTTACAGGGATTATCTCAACTGATTAGCAGCAGTGTTACATGCTGTACTAAAGCCTTACGGTGCAAACCTACTAGCAATCCAACTCTTGAATATAAAAGGGGCGGTGAAACTACAAATTACGTTTTAAAAGCAGCGATCTTTGGAACCAACATTTGTACAGAGCAGCAATATTGTAAAAGAGCAGCAATAAGTAATGCATATGCAGAAATTTTTCTCCTTTCACAAGAGCAAGATATAAGTCCTATTAAAATAAGGTGTTTTTCCACCAAAGAAGGGAAAAATGAAAGTAATCCAGAGAGACCCAGCAGCACAATAGTTTTAGCACTCCTGGGTTTAACACACTCTGTAGTAACCAGGCAGCAGTAGGCAAATAACTGTGACGTCAGAGAGATTTGAGCATTTTTTCCAGAGTACAGTCATAGGAGGTGCTGTTGAAATGAACTAGAGAAAACCTGCTGACAGCAGAGTGCTACGGGTGGCGCATATGGAGGGCAGTGAAGGGACATGTGTTTAGATGACATTCCTAATCAGGATCTTAATAGTAACCCACAACCTCAAGGTCCACTGTCTACCTGGGGCTACAGAAGAAATCTGTTCTAAAAGGAAAGACATGGCATTTTTAAAGCAACTGAACAGTGTACCAATCTAGTACAGAGATAAGATCCTCTGCTGGTCTAACTACTCTGATAGCGATATAAGGGACATTTTATTGTCCCCTCAATAATTGGGCATCGCATGATAGTCTAGTACCCCAGGAATAATTGAACTAGATCAATTTAGTCAGAACTAAGCCGTAGCTTGTAATGATGATGGGAATAATATTGTAATCAAGCCATTTTTTATCTCCCTTTTATGCGGATTCAAGGATTTAAGCCTGAAAATTTTGGATATGCCACTTCCAAGCTAACATTAGTTAGATTCAACCATGAAATGGCACCCAGGCAACAAATGCAGGTGGAAATAGCTCTCTAGCCAGAACTCTTAAATTAATGTGTGGATTATTTTGATATGCACTTAACATTTTCTTTTTTCCTCTCTAAGCTCTTATTTCATACAGCCATTCTCATGCATTACAAACATTTTTTTTTACTCTGTAGAACTATGTGTTGCTTCTGGGTGTAGTTGATGTTTCTAATTTGCACAAAAACTTTAGAAGAGATTAGAATGTTCTAGATACTGTACTCTGCAGGATCTACAGAGATACTTAAGTTTCAAACTCTAGCAGTGGTAGAATGAGATTCAAGGGCAACCTATCCTTTCCTTCAAGGACAATCATATCTAGTATATTACTGTAATGTAAAAGGCCCTGAATGTGCTCTGCACAATCCACACGAAATTTGTCAGACTTTTTGCCTTGGAAATGACTAGAAAATAAATAGCATTTAGTGCTTATTGGCTGGCACAAAAAGCCTATTTAAAATAAAGCCTGGGAAGCAAGGAAAGACAAAATTGCCTATTCTGAAGTTAATACCGTTTTATAAATTGTCAAAATTGACGGGAGTAGGTGGAACTTTTGAATGGTAAGTCTCTGAAAATGACTTTTGCACTTGAGCTGGCTTGTGCAACACAGAGAGTCAGTGGTGAGCCCATTAATAGGGCCTCACTCCTAGAGTAGTGGTTGAGGCAAGGATGTCTAAACCAAGCAGCAAAGAGAGTGAGTGTAAAGAGGAAGGGTGAAAAATTAAATCGTTTTTGCCTGCCTGTGTTCTGAACCTTCAACTCCCATTCAGCCTAGGTTTAGTTGCTAAGAGACAGTCTTCAAGGACTTTATTATTTCTAAACTTCTTTTGCTTTCCAACCTGACCTTTCTCTCTGTCTCATTTTCCTACCTCTGCAGCTCTTTAGACATTCCTCTCTCAGGGAAGGTTTATGGACAGCCAGAAAGTCAGATTTTCAAGAGATGTGTGTCCATCCAAAGGGTCCCCTCTTAAGCCAATTCAGGATTCTCCTTAATGCAGTTGCTCTGCTTCCCCAGGGATCTCAAACAAGTCTGCCATTACCTCTTTGCTCAGAAGGTATCACCTTGACTAACCTTGAGCTCTGATGCATTATTAACCCTTTGGAGTTGATGGGCTAGAAAACAGCCTGAGCCTTCTCTTTTTCTGTCCCCAATTCCCAAGGATTCTGGTAGCCATTTTAGTGCAGCAAAAAGAAATACCAGGCCCCATTCACTGGTGTGTCCTTCTCCCTGTGTGGTGTCCTTCCTGAGCAAAGCAAAGGCAGCCGCAGTGGCTGCTATGCTGACAAGGAGTGTAGTGGGAGGAAGGGGGAGCAGGGTGCCCTCTCTCTCTCCTGGCACCCACCCACTCTGCCCTGCCTGCAGTCACGATGCGTTCGTGTCTATCAATGCCCTTCAGTGTGACCTTTTTTGTGTGGGGGGGGAGGAAAAGAGAAAATGAAAAGAAACGCAGGCTGCTCTTTTAATGCAGAGGGTTGCAACAGGCTGCAGCACAGCGATGAAAGTCCACTCTGCAAGGTGACAAAGCAGCCAGCTTTCCCCAATCGCAAGGCCCTCCAAAGGGTACCGAATGTCAGTTCTGATCACCCTGCCCAACCCACCTGGGGATGTTGGCATCACATCTGGAGGACCCCAGGTTGGGGAAAACGGAGAGGGCAATCAGAGTCCCAGGTTTCTCCCAGGGAAGTCTGCCATAGCAACACCACTAAGCTAATTCCGCAAAAAGAAATCAATCTGATCCGTTGACATGCACAACGCACAAGCAGCAAATGATGGCAGTGTCCACACAACCATGTTAACATGTTAAGCGCGGTTAGCGTTAGCCTTGATTTGGCTGGAGGGGGGGGGGAATTGGCATGTTCCATGAACTCAGCCACTGACTCACACATCTGAGGCTTAAAAATAACCCTCATCCCTCCTTGGTTTGTCATAGTTCCTGAAAGGTTCTGCCATACTGGAAAGTCTCCCTGGGGGCACAAGACCATTGCTCATCTCTCTCACCTCCCATACAAAGCCTCCTGGGCGTTTGATTTTTTTTTTTTTTTTGTTTCAAAGCTGGGAAGGAGGAGGTCTGGTGTGTATTTTTAAACCGGACAGCACGGGAGATGGGCGGGGAGCGAGGGAAGCGAGCCAGCCACCCCGAGCAAGAAAAGTGATCGGCCAAGATTTACACCGCGGCGGCATCCCTGCCCTGCCCTGCCAGTCGGGTAAGGAAAGCGGCTGCCTCGAGTCAGGTGCTCAGACCGACGATCCACACCGACACGCGAGACGGAGGACTGTCCCCCTCCCACGCCATCAATTAACACCGCGCCGGCACACGCAAATCGCCTGGAGCCTGCGCGCCCGTGGTTTTTAACGGAGCACGAGAAGCAAATCGCGGCTAAGCAGATACTCACACCAACTGCCGCCGGTCCTCCCTAAAAATTCCTTCTTCTCCGAGTTCCAGATGAATTTCTTCCAGTTGCCCTCCCCTTCCTTGGCTTTCCCGCGAGCCATGAATCAGGAGCTTCCTTCCTTTGCCTTAGGAAAAGCTGTGCAGGTGGTGGTGTTGGGGGGGGGGGGAAGACGATCTTGCCCTCCGAGATCGCTCGGCGTTCGCCCCTAATCCAGAGTACGGATGTTCGCAGCCCGCTTGAAGTGCCGGGCAGGCGCTCGGGAGGGAAAAAGCGAAGGTCTTTGTGTGCCGGGTTTTAGCGTCCCACCTTCCGAAGGGCGCGAACCTCTCAATAAATCCTTGTCAGGAGAGAGAGAAGGAGAGAGATGTCTGCTTGTATCTCGGGTTTCACTTAGAGACGGATGGACGCTCTCCCAAAGCTGGGAAGACAAGGAAAGCGGCTGGCGAGGAGGCAGCAAGAGAGGAAAAGGGAGCAAGCGAGCGTGCCCGTGTGAGAAGAAGCCAAGGGGTGGGAAGAAAGAAACGGGGCTCTGCCAAGGGACAGAAATTAGCTCTGTGCCCTCCCACTCGTGCTGGATATATTGTCCACGTCCCGAGGCGAGCTCCGCCTGTCAAATGCCGGTAGCCAATTAGAATTGTGGCCAGGCAGGCGAGGGAGCGAAGCTTGGGAGGCGAGATGAGGCGAAGAGAGGGGAGGGGAAGAGAAGCAGGGTACGAGGCGCGGGAGATTGAGGGGGCCGGGTGGTTGGAGGGACAGATTCTCTGCGGCAGACTCTCTCTCTCTCTCTCTCTCTCTCTCTCTCTCTCTCTCTCTCTCTCTCTCTCTCTCTCTCTCTCTCCTCCTTTATTCCTCTTCCTCCTTTCTGCCGCCCTTTCTTCTTGCCGCCTCGGCATGTGCTTCGTGCCACACTGTTGCGCGCAGGCAAAGGCGGCGAAAAGAGACGAGAAAATTCCCCTGTAATTCCTTCCTAGGCCAGAGGGGGAAGCAGTGGGAGTCCTGCGCATAAAGGGGGGTGGGTGGGTGAGTGGAGGACAGAGTCCGGGAACCGAAGCGAGTTTGAGCTCTCCAGATTTAACAGCTCGAAACGGGAACTCGGCGGCCCCCAAAGCGTGGAGGAGTGGAGGGGAGGGGAGGCAAAAGGTGGCCGCTTCGGTCAGGCTGGCGGGGCCTGAGGAGACCAGAAAGGAAGCTCTCACTGACGCGCCGGTTGGCTAAGAAAACTGACCGGCCTGCCCAGAGAGAGGCCGGCGCGCTCCACGCACCTGGGCGCAGCCGGACAAACAGCTTGAAGGAGAAATATGAGGAGGGGAAAAGTGCTTTCCCCCCACCCACTCCGGCCTAAATTTAACCGCAAGGAGAACCAGGAAACGCGGCCGGCGGAAAAAACTCTCCGTTTGTTTGCATCCGCGAGGTTTCCTGGTTGTTGCGTTAGGCTGACATTCGCGAACTGCAAAAGGGCATTAACAAATATTGTGGTGCGGAGAGAGAGAGAGAGTGTGGTACGCGCGCCTGGCATAACCGGAGGCTGTGTAGCAATTAAGCTGTGCCCGTAATTGAATCTTCCGTGCCGAGATCGTTTGTCTTCATAAATAAATAAAATTAGAAAAAGGCTGTAGACAAGATGAAGCGAATTGACCTTCAAATCCGGAGCCAAAAAATCCATCCTTTCAAACGCACCTTGCGCCCCTGGCTTTCCTCCCATTCTTGCCCTCCCCCCTTCCGAAGGTGGAGCTGTTCTGCTTGCTTGCCTGCCTTCCCTGCAACGTCATCCCTGCAGCTTTCTGTCCTGGGAATGCCCTTCCCTGGGTCAACTTGCTACTGCTGCTGCTTGGAGCTACTGTCACCTCTGCTTGCTGCAGAGAGGTCTTTCTCTCCAGCAGCTATGGAAGTGAAGCCTGGCTGTATATACAAGGGGCAGGGAGTTAATGCAAGCCCAGTTCTGGGGGATGGATGCAAGGCAGGTTCTTGAAGGTCTTTTACTGTAGAACCAAAGTATGGACTTGGGAGGAGAACAAACACCAAATCAGGAGGGGAGCTTGGTGGTAGGGAAACATCACTATGGTACCACCTTGGTGAAGGGCAACAGATGTGGCCGACCAGAGAAAAAGATGTTGCTAAAGACTAGGAGAATAACATGCTTTCTTTGTGCAAACCTTTTCTTTTTTTGTATTTGCTATTTGCCCTTTTCACACAGACCCCAGCAGAATGCCTGAAACTGAGCAAAGGATATGGTGCTGGTTTACAGTGGGCACACTTCTTATGACTCTTTTTTCTAGCTGAAATTCTTCTGCCGTAGCTTTTGTGCTCCTGGTAACATTCTGCTTTACTGACACACAGGGAGGAGAGCAGAACAATGCACATTCTAAGCTATGCCAGCATAACCTTTCACTCTGTTTGTATTGGAACACCTGCTAACATTTCAAGGCAAATGACTGAAAGTGTGGAGAAAATATGGCAATCTGACTTATCTGCAAGAAGTTGGGGAAAGTGAATGAAACCATAGAAGTGATAGGGTGATGGAAAGGAAAGAGTCGTACTCGAAAGCTGGATTGACAGGGTATAAATTGAGAACAAGCTTAGGAGGAAGAAATTTAGAAGGAAAAGGTATTTCTTCCTTATTTGACCTTGAACAATAGGCCTCTGCATCAAGATATTTGTAGTGGTTTATAGAATGACAATGAAAAAAGCTGTTCATCTTTACTAATTCTAGTAAAAGCATACCCTTTGCTTGCTTTCCCACTGCAGACAAACACGAATTCTTCATTTCTGTGCTCTTTAGATTTTATCCAGTCACCTTGGATCAGAATTTCAATTTTATTGCAGTGAAGATAGTCCTGCTAAGTAACTGATGGACTTGTCAGAAGCAGGAATTGTAATGATCATTCTTCATGTGCTATCATGACTGACTTCAAAAGGAGCATGTATTTCCCTCTGTTTAGACTGAAAACAATGCATGTAGCTACTGACATTCACGAGGGATATTTTTTGAATTGGCCAATTCAGAAATTGGTGGAAAAAAAACCCTGGTCAGGGAGGGTAAAATAACATTTGCCTCACATCACAGTGAACTTTTTTGTCCCAAACAGCCTGCCAGTTTTTGAGCAGAACTGAAAGCAATGAACAAATGTAGCACTATTTCTGTTCACTTGTTAGACCCAATATGATAAGTTGCTGGAACAAACCCCGTGAGTTTTTCAGAATGTTGTATTCCTTCATGAAGCATCTTGTGAAACCATATATAAGCAACCCACTGTACTGCTAGCCAGCCTGCCAACTCATTAATTTTATGACGGGGCTCAGAGTGTGGATTCTCTGTATGGATTTCTGGCTTTAGACCAGTGATTCTGGTGATCGGAAATGAAACTGAAAATTAAGAGAACAGGTTCACACAACTTGCTAGGTTGGTTAATTTGTGGTTGTGCGGGAATGACGAATTTAGCCAATGGTGTCATGTGCTGTGTAAACCAGCCAATTTGATTAATTCATAAATAATGATTCAGTTATGGAATGGGAAGCACAGTGTTTCTGTGGTGGTTCTTATCCTTTCTCTGTAGCCAGATTGAGTCAGTCTTCATGGAATGGGAGAAGGATTAGTGTACAATTTGGAGATTATCTACTCAAAGAGGAGCTCCTACTCAAAGAGCAGGTCACAGCTATCCCATGGAAGGCCTTAGCAGAAATTCCTCTGCCGCAACTGTAACCGCAGCAATTCACGAGCATGTAATAGATTCAAACTCAATGTAAACCGCTCCAAACTCGACTGCAGAAAATACGACTTCAGCAACAGAGTGATCAATGCCTGGAATGCACTACCTGACTCTGTGGTTTCTTCCCCAAACCACAAAAACTTTAACCTTAGACTGTCTACAGTCGACCTCTCCCCGTTTCTACGAGGTCTGTAAGGGGCGTGCATAAGCGCACCACTGTGCCTACCGTCCCTGTCCTACTGTCCTATTGTCCTCTTTTATCGTTACTTTTTACCTACGTTATGTTTATACAAACTACTACTATCCCATACATGTTTGACAAATAAATAAATTAAATAAATTCCACCCATTAACTGGACTGGGAAGTCCTTAGGGCAGCCATGCAGGCTTTGATCAGTGCATGTTTGCACTATTGCAATGCAGATTACATAGAGTTGCCCTTAAAGACTACTCAGAAGCTGCAGCTTATCCAGAATACATCATCACAGGCCATTATGGGCATACCATGGTATACCTATGTAATGCCATTGCTTCATGAGCTACACTGGTTATCATTTATAAAAAGGACTTATATAAAGTCCTTCCTGACATGGTGCCCTTTGAAGGGCACACTGTCACTCTTCAGTAGTTTCTGCCCATCCTATACAATTGGGTAGAGCTGACATGCCTTACGTTCCATCAGTTAGAGAATGTCACCTGATGGGATCCAAAAAGCTGACTTTTTCTTTTGTTGCAGCACTTGCTCCAGAAATGATTCCCCCCCCCCCCAGGGATCTACATGGTGCCTTGCCATGATCTTATTTAAATGACTCCTTAAAACCTGGCTCTTCTTTCCGGCCTGGGCTAGAGCTAGTGGTGAAAGTCTTGTGGTATGTTTGGTTAGGTAAAGCGGGCACTCTTGTATAGTATTCAAAATCAAGATTGAGTTGGCTGGCTTAAAAATTAAACAAATAGAGACATTTTGACATTTATATCATAAACAAAACTAAAAATGCAGTCTGCTTTTCTAGTATTCGTGCACTGTACATGACAGCTAAGCATAATGAAATCTAATTGTAAAGTATAATGTCATTTAAAAACAAAGAAAATACCAAGCATATCCCCTCAGCAGATAAAATGCAAAGCATGAAAAACATATGCATATAGTAAATCAAATGCTTGGAATAATAAGTTTGTTCTCATATGCTGAAGTGCTATCAAAAAGGATGCCAAATTTAACTTGGAGCTAATGATTTATAATTTAAGTAAGGGGCCGCTGAGAAGTCCTTTCTGTTCTTCCGACTTGTATGGTAAAATAGCATATATAGTCATGTGAAAAAGTAAGTACACCCTCTTTGAGTTCTATGGTTTTACTTATCAGGACATAGTAAAATAGAATAGAATAGAATAGAATTCTTTATTGGCCAAGTGTGACTGGACACACAAGGAATTTGTCTTTGGTGCGTATGCTCTCAGTGTACATAAAAGATACATTTGTCAAGAATGGTTGTCATAGGGTTCAAGTAAGCAATCAGGAAACAATATTAATATAAATCGTAAGGATACAAGCAACAAGTTACAGACATACAGTCATAAGTGGGAGGAGATGGGTGATAGGAACGATGAGAAAAACTAATAGTAATAGTAATGCAGCCTGGTGAATAGTTTGACAGTGGTGAGGGAATTATTTGTTTAGCAGAGTGATGGCGTTCGGGGAAAAAACTGTTCTTGTGTCTAGTTGTTTTGGTGTGCAGTGCTCTATAGCGACGTTTTGAGGGTAGGAGTTGAAGTAATTTATGGTCCAGGATGCGAGGGGTCAGTAAATCATCTGGTCCTTAGCAGTTCTTAAAAGTAGGTGAATACAACCACATATTAACAACAACACATGACATATTACACCCCATCAACATTTATTTTACAAAAAGAAAGCCAAAATGGAGAAGCCATGTGTGAAAAACTAAGTACACCCTATGATTCAATAGCTTGTAGAACCACCTTTAGCAGCAATAACTTGAAGTAATCATTTTCTGTATTGACATTCTCAGTCTCTCACATTGTTGTGGAGGAATTTGGCTCACAAGGACCACAGGGCAGGACAAGAAACAATGGTTGGAAACTAATCAAAGAGAGAAGCAACCTGGAATTAAGGAGAAACTTCCTAACAGTGATGACAATTAATCAGTGGAACAACTTGCCTCCAGAAATTGCGGGCGCTCCATCACTGGATGTTTTTAAGAAGAGTCTAGACAGTCACTTATCTAAATTGGTATAGGTTCTCCTGCTTGAGCAGGGGGCTGAACTAGAAGACCTCCAACGTCCCTTCAGCTTATTCTATTCTATTGTTTACAACATTGCTTCAAGTTCATTTGTGTTTATTTCTTTATGCACAGCTCTCTTGAAGTCCCGTCACAGCATTTCAGTTGGGTTGAACTTTGACTGGGCCATTGTAACATCTTCATTCTTTTCTTTTTCAGCCATTCTGTTGTAGATTTGCTGGTGTGCTTGAGATCATTGTCCTGTTGTATGACCCAATGTTGGCCAAGCTTTAGCCATCAGACAGATGTCTTCACAAACCCCAAAAACTTTAACCTTAGACTGTCTGCAGTCGACCTCTCCCCGTTTCTAAGAGGTCTGTAAGGGACATGCATAAGCGCACCACTGTGCCTACCGTTCCTGTCCTACTTTTTACTTATGTTTATACAAACTAGTACTATTCTATACATGTTTGACAAATAAATAAATAAATAAATAAATAAATAAATAAATAAATAAATAAATAAATAAATAAATAAATAAATAAATAAATAAATAAATAAATAAAACATTGACTCTAGAATACTTTGGTATACAGAGGAGTTCATGGTCGATTCAATGACTGCAAGGTGTGGCTGCAAAACAAGCCCAAATTATCACCCTTCCATCACCATGCCTAACAGTTGGTATGAGATGTTTGTGCTACTGATATGCTCTGTTTGGTTTTCACCAGGGGTGGGTTCCTCCCGGTTCAGACAAGATCACCCGAACTGTTAGCGACCTGCTGGTGACGCGACGATGGCATCATGGATCCGGTTCGGTCCGTGCCGATCTGTGGGTGCCACCATCTTTTTGGGGAAATTTTTGGTGAATTTTTCCATGTTTGCATGGCTTCTCCTCTTCCGCGGCTTGAAAAAGAACCCTCCCGCCTGCCCCTGGGTTAATGCTGACCTTTATTTCTTCGCCCGAAGCACAGCTGATCAGCTCCTCAGCTGTGTTTCGGGCTGAATCCTGCTACTGAGCATGCGCGGAAGTGAAATTGCATGGGGGAAACCCACGTGTGCGTGCGAGTGGAGCGAGCATGCATGCGCAAAACATTGTGATGTGAACCAGTGGCAAAGGTAAGTGGAACCCACCCCTGGTTTTCACTAAATGTGGCACAGTGCATTATAGCCAGACATCTTCACTTGTCTGTCCAAAGGACAGTGTTCCAAAAGTCATGTGATTTGGTCAGATGCAACTTTGCAAATCTAAGCCATGCTGCCATGTTCTTTTTAGAGAGAAGAGACTTTTTCCTGGCAATCCTCCCCCCCCCAAAAAACCCCATAGTGTTTGGTCTTTTTCTAATTGTACTGTCATAAACTTTAACATTTAACATGCTGAGGACTGTAGAATCTGAGGTGTAATTCTTGGAAATTTTTTTTGCAATTTTTCTGAGCATTGCACGGTTTGACCTTGGGATGAATTTGCTAGAACATTCACTCCTGGAAAGATTAGAACTGTCTTGAATGACTCCACTTGTAAATAATTTTCCTCACTGTAGAATGATGGACTTTAAATTGTTTGGAAATGGCCTTATAACCCTTCCTAGATTGATGGCCAGCATCAATTGCTTTTCTAAGATCATTGCTGAATGAAAGCTTTGGCATTGTGTTAACACACACCTCAATGTTGGAGACCAGCAAACTGCTAAAACTTTGGATTTTATAGAGGTAGTCACACTTGCTGATGATCAATTGATCAAGGTCACTTGATTAGCAGCATCTGGATGCTCGTAGCCTCTTCATACCTATGGAAGCAGTAAGGGTATACTTAGTTTTTAACACCTGGCTTCTCCATCTTTCTTTCTGTAAAATAAATGATGACTTGGTGTAATATGTGTTGTTCATCTGAGGCTGTATTTATCTCCTTTTAAGAACTGCTAAGGACCAGATGATTTTTACTATGTCCTGATACGTAAAACCATAGAACTCAAAAAGGGTGTACTTACTTTTCACATGACTGTATCAGAGGTGGGTTCCTCCCGGTTTGGACTGGTTCACACGAACCAGTAGCAACCCGCTGGTGACGTCACGATGATGTCACAGAACTGGTTTGGTCGGTGCCGGTCCGTGGGCGCCATCTTTTTTTTTTTGAATTTTTTTAATTACATTTTTTTCTTCTGAGCATGTGCAGAATCCGAGTTTCTGGCACTGTGCATGCAGTCGCCATCTTGTTTTTGGCTTTTAAAAAAAATCAGATTTTTTTCGGCACTGCACATGTGCACGCACGCGAGGCATGCCCACATGGCGCTGGAGGAAGCGAACCGGCAGTGATGTAAGTTAGAACCCACCCCTGGACTGTATGTGCTCAAGTACAGCAATGTTTGCTGCATTAAAGTTAATCCTGCTAACTAATATTTCTTGTTGACAATTGATAACTGGCCAGTTTCTTTAAAAGAGAAAAAGCAAACTTCAATGTAATGTTTTTCAACTAAAGAACAATAAAAATAAGCGGAAATTGAAACATGCCCTGCTAATCCTTCGTCTATACTGAACAAAAGCTACAGCAAGTAGAACTCCATGCTATAATAGGATTTTTTTCTTTTTTGTGTGCCCTTAAAATCTACTCTAGGGAGCTTGGGAATCTCCCACAAAGCAGCTTTTTGAATATATGGGTAGTTGTTAAAGATCTGTATTTCTGGACTTCGGAAGACCCAAAACATTTTTCTTTCTATTTTCCTGTGGCTGGCTGGAAGGGACATTAGCATATATCATCAAGAGGTTAGGTGGCTTGGGTTCAGCAGTGGATTGCTCCTGGTTCGGACCGGTTCTTAGAACCGGTAGCGCTGGCAGTGGGAGGCTCCGCCCATCCACCCGGGATGCTTCTGCGCATGTGCAGAAGCATCACGTGGGAGTGTTAGTGCATGCGCAAACCGATGGTAAAAAATATTACAACCCACCACTGCTTGGGTTGCCTTCCAGATGTTACATAAGTAGACCAACAATCAATTTGCCTGGTCCTGTAAAAAGACACATTGCATTCTTATTAAGTTGCATCAAACAACTGATTATAATGTTTAGGTGAGCAGGCAAAAGAACTGCAGTTTTGAACTCACACTGAAAACAATAGAGCTTTTTTATATGTATATATAAAGAAAAGACATTATCTACAATACTGAAGTGAAAAAGAGTCACAAGTATACATTCTAAATTAAAAGACATCCTTAGCATCATGTGCAAAAGTCATTTAAACTAGGTTTTGATCTGGCTTTTTGGGAATCTGGTGGGGGGGGTGAGGAAGTATGGTAGGTAAAGTGGATCCCCAATCCTTCTCCAGTTTCCTGCCCCTTTCCTGTGATCTGTCACTTCACAGAGTCTGGGACCAGAATGATCTTAGATGTGGTTCTGACCAGTGGTGAAATCCAATTTTTTTTACTACTGATTCTGTCTTGGTGGGCGTGGTGTGTCTTGGTGGCCGTGGCTTGGCAGGCGTGGCAGGGGAAGAATACTGCAAAATCCCCATTCCCTCCCCACTCCTGGGGGAAGGATATTGCAAAATCTCCACTCCCACCCCACTCTGGGACCAGCTAGAGGTGGTATTTGCCAGTTCTCCGAACTACTCAAAATTTCCACTACTGGTTCTCTGAACTACTCAAAATTTCCACTACCGGTTCTCCAGAACCTGTCAGAACCTGCTGGATTTCACCCCTGGTTCTGACCAAAGGAAGTAGTGGGTGAAAAAAGTTTCCAATCTCTTCTTCACTTATTCTGTCTCTACAGTTGGAATTCCACTCATTGTTTGGCAACTATATTACAATTTGGTAAGAATTCTTAAATTTAGAGGGAGATCCACTGGTTGGTTTTTCTCATTCAAGATGGAAACAGCATGAAAGTACGGTAGCTAATTGGAAAGAAGGGTAGTGCTGGACCTTATTTTCACAGAGACAAGATGATAATACATCAGAATAGAGTAATAAAGTAAGTAGTATAGTAGGGTATTGTTGATTGTATGCACATTCCTAAGGATAGTTATTTTCCACTTCAGCCCAAGGAAAATAATGTCACTGGAGATGAAGAATTGAGAACCTGCAATGGAATAATACAGCCATATCCCACTTCCCAGTTTTACTTCTCCAATTTCAAAGAATATCAGAATGTTTATTCATATTTTTACCTTTACTTTTCCACCCATAAGGAATCTACAAGTTCATCTACCAATAACACTTTAAAAAAAGAATATCCTCACAAGGTATTATAACTGAAAGAAAATATAATTCCACTCTTCAAAAACCTGAAATCTTTTCATATTAGAAGAAATCATTTATTTGTCCTCTGGTCTCCAGAGAACAGGACTCTGTCTAATAGGCCATAAGCCCTGGTGAATATAACAACACAAATGTTGGAAGAAATTTGATAATGATGGTTTCGTTGTACAGTGGGATCTCTTAGTTGAGGTCCAAGCAAAAATTTGGTGAGTCATTTCTTGGGAATGCTCCAGCACTGTATTTTCTCTATGGACAGGACAGGAAATAGAATTAGCACAAGGTCATCTCCAACTCTATGGTTTTCTGGTTCTATGACTCTCTTCCACACACCTCCAAATGTGCATTGAAGCTACATTTATCTCACCTGCATTGTCACCAGACAGGTTGAAATGAACTTTCAATCATTTAATTTCTAACAGGGAGACATGATAGCAGTATTCCAATATCTCAGGGGTTGCCACAAAGAAGAGGGAGTCAAGCTATTCTCCAAAGCACCTGAGGGTAGGACAAGAAGTAATGGGTGGAAACTAAACAAGGAGAGAAGCAACTTAGAACTAAGGAGAAATTTCCTGACAGTTAGGACAATTAATCTGTGGAACAGCTTGCCTCCAGAAGTTGTGAATGCTCCAACACTGGAAGTTTTTAAGAAGATGTTGGATAACCATCTGTCTGAAGTAGTGTAGGGTTTCCTGCCTAGGCAGGGGGTTGGACTAGAAGACCTCCAAGGTCCCTTCCAACTCTGTTGTTATTATTATTAGACAGGGGACACAAGAGAATCAATTTTATTTCCAACTGGCTATTAAAAGAGAGTTCAAGAATGGTAATGAAACAATGTGTCTTTCCTGAAAGGTTGCAACTTTGGGAGTGCCCCCATTCCATACATATTACCTTAAAGTCTCACTAAAATTAAGTTGGGCTCCTGATAATTTCATAGACATATTCACATAGCTTTTTTTGCAACAATATATAAATACTTTATTATTACCTTCTGGAAAAATTTTTTTATTTGATTTCCCAGTCTAATCTGCAGTTCTGCTGGGATTTCCTGGTGGTCTCCCATCTGATGATAAAACAAGCCTGGTCCTATTTAGCTTCTGAAATCAAAAAAGATCAGCATGATATTGCCACACAAAATACAACCACCACCAACAGGAGCAGCAGCACTGGGGAGGGGAAAAATCGCAAGCACCTTCCTCCAATTTCCAGTGCATGTTGTGTGTGTTTTTTTAATCATTTAAAGAAGACTAAAGCAGCTATTATACAGAGAAAAAGAGAGCATCCCATTGTGATGATGCTGTTCCTGCTTTTCTGTTAAAAAGCTTTTACTTACTGTGATACTGAAGACATCCTTTCTGTAACTAGGCATTTTTCACATTAGTTCCAAACCTGGTTACTGGTTGCTATGTTAATGCTCTGTACTTGGAGTGTAGGAGATGCAGGAAGAGAGCAATGCTTTTCCCAGGTCCAGAGGGTTATGAAAGATTTTAACGCCCTCCTTTAAACAGGGAAAATCAAACTCCCCCCTTTTTTGAGAGAGATTATGAAATTGATTAGGAATTCACTACAAGGATTCATACTGGTTCACTTGATGAGATTGTTTGTGTTTCTTCCCTGCATCCAGGAGGTTACGTCTGTGATAAACAGAACAAAGTTACCGTATTTTTTGGAGTATAAGACGCACCTTTTTCCTCCCTAAAAGTGGCTGAAAATTTGGGTGCGTCTTATACTTCGAATGTAGCTTTTTTTTCCCCCAGCCCTAACTAGGTGCTAACAGATCTTCCCAGCTCTTACCTTGCAGGCTTTTTCATTGTTACTCTCTCCAAAGAATGTTTTTCCAGCCCTAAGACTTTGCAGGGTTTTTTTCATTGCTCTACTTGCTCTAAATAAGTTTTTTTCTAGCCCTAACCAGGTGCTAACGATCTTCCCAGCTCTTACTGGCTTGCAGGCTCTTTCATTGTTACTCTCTCAGAAGAAGGTTTTTTTAAGTCCTAACCAGGGGATAAAATAATGTGCTGAAGCTGACCAGACTAACGACGCTAGCCAGAGGAATACCTGGTAGGCAGATTGTTTTCCCCTATTTTCCTCCCCAAAAACTAAGGTGCGTCTTATACTCCGGTGCGTCTTATACTCCGAAAAATACGGGTAATTGAAAATCCAACAAGCTTCAACATTGCAAAAGGAATATACAAAAAGTCCAACTTTGCTTTGGTTACAGATAAACTGGTGTTGAAGTCAGAAAAATGTTCATGAGAATACACATGGGCATAGCTGATCTGGGAGCAATGCAGATTGCATATGAAGGATTCCTAGTATCCACTAACACCAATTCTAATAGCCACCACCAATTTCAAGCAAGTACGATACTTGGATTCCATTAATGGGAGATGGCAACCTAAGAATGTAAAAGATGAAGCAGAACCAATGGCAATCTTGTTGTGAAGGATTATGCAGATACCTTTGAAGAAGAAATGGATGAAATATTAAGAGAAAAAATGCCATTTGTCCCAGGAAAAGGGAAGGCATAAGAAAGAAATTAAAAATAACCCTACCATGATTCTCTTTGATATAAGAAAGAAACCCTGGAAGGGTTTTAAGATTCCATGATTCATTGATTGACTGATTGATTATATGCTACCAAGTTGTTGTCAGGTTTAAATGGCAGAGTAAGACAGAGGAGGAACATAATCTGGGTGAGGATGCCAAATGTGAAACAAGTTATAAAAAAACAGGCAGGGGATGACTTCTGTGCGTCTTTCTAACCCCTAAATAGGTCTTATCTGAGTCATGTGACAGGGGGGAGCGAGTGGCTTAGAATGAAGAAGTTGGCAGCAATCTAAACCAGGCGTCTCCAACCTTGGCAACTTTACGATTTGTGGACTTCAACTCCCAGAATTCCTCAGCCAGTCGTAAAGTTGCCAAGGTTGGAGACCCCTGATCTAAACTGTGCTTCACTATGTTTCACAGGGGAAAGCATTAGGGTTGTTGATGTTTTTTCTTTGCTGACCCCCCAACTCGATCAGTTTCATTTGTTTTACTTGCTCTTTCGTTTTTTGCAAGTTACTTTCTCTACACCAAATCTGGTCCTGTTTAGGGTCCAGAGGATTTTTCCTTCTGACAAGCAGCCAGCCAGAAAAACAGACAGCAAGGCAGGATCCCAGACCCTTTACAAAATTTCTTTTCAGGATTCTACTGAGTGGAAAGAATTAATAGTAGGTTTATGGGGCAGGTCCCTTGTGCAAGGATAATTGCAAAGAGCAACAATCTGAATAATAGCTTTTCCATTGGAGAAATAAATAGAAAATGCATGGCAACTCTCTCTCTCATACACATACATGCACACACATGGATACACAGAAACATACACTCAGACTAGATCAGGTTTGAGTCTTGCATTTTTATTTTATTTATTTATGAAACTAAAGTACAATGAAACCTAGCATGAATACAGGTAAGTCTTTGACTTACAACAGTTTCAGGGGTGGGTTCCTCCCGGTTCGGACCGGACCACCCGAACTGGTAGCGACCCACTGGTGATGTCACTGTCGGTGCCATTCTGTGTGCGCCGCCATTTTGGGGGGGATTTTTCTCCTCACGGGGCTTGAAAAACAGCCCTCCCGCCCGCCTGCGGGTGAATACCGACCTTTATTTTTTCGCCCGAAGCACAGCTGATGAGTTCCTCAGCTGTGGTTTGGGCTAATTCCTGCTTGTGAGCATGTGCGGAAGTGAAATCGCGCAAGGGAAACGTTGCGACGCGAACCAGTGGCGAAGGTAAGTGGAACCCACCCCTGAACAGTTTGTTTAGTGACCATTCAGCACCAGCACTGAAAAAAGTGACTTATGACCATTTTCACACTTACGACCGTTGCAGCAAGCCCATGGTCACATGATTTACATTTGAATGCTTGACAACTGACTCACATTTATGACGGTTGCAGTGTCCCCCGAGTCATGTGATCCCCTTTTTATGACCTTCCGACAAGCAAAGTCAATGGGGAAACCAGATTCACTTAACAACCGTGTGACTAATTTAACAAATGCGGCAAGAAAAGTTGTAAAATGGGACAAAACTCACTTAACAAATTTCTTCCTTAGCAACATAAATTCTGGGCTCAGTTGTGGTCATAAGTCGAGGACTACCTGCAAGTCATACAGCATGATTTCACCTATGTTGGACCTGAATAGCATTAGGCAACTTACTGCCTTCCAGTTGTTTTTAATTAAAACCCACACACACAATCGTTTACCATTAACTCAGTGCTTCTCAATTATTTTCTGTTACGTCCCCCCAGGAAGAAGTAAACATTTCGCACGCCCCAACTCTCCGATCTGGGCCCCAATGGAATTTTAGTGTTAATATTTATTATTTTACTTATTATAAGCTGCAAGCAAACTAGTGGCTGGGGAAGGCTGCTCTACCCACTTACCTGGGAATAAGTCACACTGAACTCAGTGGAGCCTGTTTTCGGTTAGGTAGGCATAGGCTACCGTGGTTAGGGCCCTCTTTTGACATGGGGCCAGGCCAGGTTAATCAAGCCAATGTTTTGGGGTCGCCGGCTTGGCCCATAAGCGCCACCTCTGCCGGGCACTCACAGCGAATGGTGTGGAAGGAGGCTTTACGGTGCCGTTCGAAGCTTTTGCTCAGCTGCAGAGGATGCTCCTCCTTGTCCAGCAGCAGGTTCACCACGCCATTCATGGCTACCGCGGAGCCCGCCGAGAACAACAAGAATCTATGCAGTCGCCCCGCCCCGCCTGGCTGCCTTCTCTTCCAGGCTCGGAGCAGTGTGCAACTGGGAAAACACTCCCTGTCCGGGGGAATCGATCGAGAGGGATCACGCATGTTCCCCGGGGTCACACATGCCCCCCCTGGCATCGCTCCGAGCCTCCCCAGGTGGGGTGGCCCCACTATTTGAGAAACACTGTATTAACTGGAGCTGCTAGGAACTTTGGGAGGGCATCAAGTTACTTTCCCCTGAATTAGAAGTAGGGCTATTTAAGTTCAAAGAGGCTTATCTCTGAGTGACATAACTTAATTTGTTTAACCATGCTTTGTTGACAAAGCCCAAATTGGCTGGATTATGCAATATGACAAGGCAAAACCAAACTAACCACATTATGGTTGAAACCAATCCATGAACGCAAGCAACTTATGTTCAGATGATTTTCTTTGGCCCTACAAGGGGACTTAACGTGGCATGTATGTGGCATAATCTATGGATAGATAGCACAGCTACTTTGCTGAAATTAATTAGATTGAGATTGGTCTGGAATTCTTATTCGTATTAGCTTGAATTCCATGACAGAAAGACAAGGTATACTAAAACGCATTAAGAAAATGTCAACTTTCTTTTATTGGCAGAGAGATGCAGTGGTAGAAAATGTTTCACAAGTTGCTGTCTATCCATTTGCAAGTACAGTATGAAAAGCTTAGAAGCATTGTCAGGAGAAAAAAAAATCCTGGCACTGATTTAAATAACTATCCAAAGAATTGTGGCTTTGTTCTAAGGTCATTTCAGGAGATCAGTCATTTGAGGCCCTCCCCGTTCCCAGACATTTAAACTTGGTAGTATATACAGTAGGGGTAAAATTTTCAGAAATGTCACAATTTTTACAAATTGACAAAGATACTTCCTTCACAAATGGTGCTGTGCAGAAAGACTGCAGCTTTCAGCTTTAGCTCTTCCCCAAGTGAACAATTACCTTCCATTCCTTTCATGGTATGTGAGTGGGTGAATGAATGTGGAATCTAAAAGGGGAAATTTAATGGCTGCAATGAAGATGAAAATGCATAGATTATACCCCACATAATGGTTGAGGAATCCTTTTATTCCCTTTATATTATTATTTTTTAAAAAATAATAATTGGGAAATGCAACAGATAAAAATTACAGGTGCAGGTGACTAAGAAAAAGGACTCTGATCCCTGGGAAGGACAAGCAGCTAGTAGCCATGCCCCAAATGGAAGAAACAGTGATGTGTAACTTTCCTGTCACAAGGTGTGTGGATGGGGACATGCAAGGTAAGCTGTACAGTAATAGATACTGTAAATTAAAGCCGGGCAATATATCAAGGGTCACTTTTTTTTCACTGAGTACTTGTTCTTTTGGACTGTGAAATACCAGCTAGGATACTTGCAGTTCAATTGGAAAATGCTGTCCACCTGCACAACCAATTGAATGAAATATTTTCCCATTTCCCATTAGAGATCACAGCTTTCCCATGGATCACAGCAATGTTTAGATCAATAAAGGGCCTATTCCCCTACTGATTTTTTGAGACTGGTGCTAAATCATAATTCTGCTTGCTTGATTTCAGCTTAATATATGATGTGAATCTAGGCATGGCGTGTTTTTTTTAAAGTATGGACTACAGTTTAAACAGATTGTGCAAATCCAGGCAGTCATGTGCTTTGTTCAATAAGCTGTGGTTAAACAACTTATGACTTAGTGAGGGGTTCTCAATTTTTTTCAGGCCACTGAACCAGTTAATATCAAGAGGCGAAGTTGTAAAATTGGCTGTATTGGAGTGAACATTTTCTTTGCAGTAATCTCACAGAACCCCATCAAATTCTTGCAGAACAGTTTGAGAAACTCTGGCTTAATACAAAGTGTGATTCAACTATTGGCAATAGGATTGGATTATACACCCAACATATCATTTATTTAAAATGTTCTTCCCTACTACTCTTAATAAATACACTCAAAAGAAGCAAGAAATAGAATTAAGTATGCAGTAGCAGAGAAGAAGTTGAGGAACAAAATAGCAGAGAAACAAACATTCAATCACATTAAAAGTCTATCAAGAGCAGGGGTGTCAAACTCGCATCGTCACATAATGTATCAGGATTTTTTTCCTTTTCGCTAAACCAGGCGTGGGCGTGACCAGCGCATGACGCATCTGGCCTGGGGGCCATGAGTTTGACAGCCCTGATCTAGAGGAATAAAACAATAACTCCTGGCAGCACAGGGAAATCTTAAAAGACGGGGATTTCACAATGAGAAGAGTTCCATAATCCTGAGGTTGCACTAGCCAATTTACAAAGGAGATTAAAATATCCTATTTTCCATAATAGACAGCTAAATCATCCATGCAAAACAGACTGCTACTAGGGTTGTCCGATTTTGATTTAATATTCATATAATTTGGAAATATAAGACATACAATGTGACGTTGAACTATATACTGACAACTTGAAATTATTGATTTTTGAAGAATTTTGGAATTATCAGTGCTAGAGTCAGCACTGTCTGCAGCAAACTTCTACGATGCCAGAATGATGCCATTAATACAATGGCATACAGTAAGTCATGCAAAAGTCACTGTTATATATTTGTCTCGTAGCATCTGATGCACGCATCACCATCTGTCCCCCATTATGGATGCATGGAATGTGGTTAAAAAGGTTGTTCTGCCTCAGTAAAAATAAATTGTTGTTTCACATTTAAAATCCTGGACTGAATTCTTGTTTTCATTCTTTGCCTACAAACTTATATTTTGCCAGTATAATGGCGAATTTGTCAATGCCAATGGTGTTCAAGTGGTGCTCTGGTTGTTTGGGATTGCACCCAAGGCTGCTGCTCCTCTTCTTCTTCTTCTTCTTCTTCTTCTTCTTCTTCTTCTTCTTCTTCTTCTTCTTCTTCTTCTTCTTCTTCTTCTTCTTCTTCTTCTTCTTCTTCTTCTTCTTCTTCTTCTTCTTGTCCTCCTCCTCCTCCTCCTCCTCCTCCTCCTCCTCCTCCTCCTCCTCCTCCTCCTCCTCCTCTTTCTCATTAGTATTGGTATTGGTATTGGTATTGGTATTGGTATTAGTATTAGTATTAGTATTAGTATTAGTATTAGTATTAGTATTAGTATTAGTATTAGTATTAGTATTAGTATTAGTATTAGTATTAGTATTAGTATTAGTATTAGTATTAGTATTAGTATTAGTATTAGTATTAGTATTAGTATTGCATGGAGTTTTCCATTCAGTTTCATCACTGAACTACAGTTGTACCTTTCAGGGTCAAAGCAGTGGTGGGTTCCTACCGGTGCGGTCCACTCTGTTGTCCCGGTAGCGGCCCGCCAATTGCGCAATTTTCACGCGACAGCTCCGTGTCATGGTGTGATTATTGTCTGTTGTATGTATATGCAGGGAGCTGCATCCCTATCTAATATAATGGTTCATTCCTGAGCACGTGATTGATATGTTCTTGTACGCATGTGTGCATTCCTAAAACTCCATTCCTTCCTTCTTGCTCTGGCTTCCATCTGAGGAAGTCGCATTTTATAGCAGAGATGTAAACAAATGAGATTTTATTGCTTTTGTACCGAAATAAATATTTTAATTAGACTTTTAAACTCCAGCTTTATTTCTAATGTCTGAATTCCGGGAGAACGATCTATTTTGCCTCTGTGAGATTTATTCTCACTCTGTCACTCCGGTGCCGTCTTCACCGGTCCTTCGTGCGGTGCCATCTTTTATCTGAATTTTTGGTCTTTTTTTGCTTTCTGCGCATGCACGGAAGCAAAATTGCACAAGGGGACGCGCACGCGTAGTGAGCATGCGCGTGCGCAAAATGTGATGATGCGCACGCAGCGCACCGGTAGGCAGGTAAGAGGAACCCGCCCCTGGGTCAAAGTATGTAGGATTGATGGTGAAGTGTTTTCTCTGAGTAAGAGATTAATGAAAAAGTAGATTTTGGAGGGTTTTAGGTTAACATTAACTTTAAATAAGAACCAAAAAAAAAAAAACCTGGAAATGCAAATCCTTGTAATATCTGTGTTTCTTTCTGCCATTCATCTCACCAAAGAAGTTTGGCAAGGCTAATATATAACTCAGTGAGGATGTCCAAATCATTAATATAATTAAGGCCAAGCAGTGTGGTTTCATTGTGTTTTGTTTTGTTTCGTTTTTCTGCTCCTGGGAAAGAAGGCTTGTCAAATGATCTTTGAGATGTTTATAGCTGGAATGAGATATTTGCTTAGAACTTGATTACTCTGGCCTGCAAGAAACCATCGCTAGGCAAAGAAATAAAGCTGCCGTCTCAGAGCATCTCTTGAAAATGGCTCTTATGTTGATATGAAGCTCTCTCCCTCTGCTGGCAGCTGGAGGGCGGACTGAATACTGCCTGGAAGCAAAGGGCTGCCCATTGCAGTTGCTTGAAGATGCATGAAAACCATGCAGCAGCTTTCCCAAACATTCCCAAGTATGTTGGGACTGCAATTCCCAGATTTCCCCAATAGGATGCTGGCTAAGATTCTAGACGTTGTTGCATTGGAATAACTGGAACATGAATGGGTGAACCTGTCAACTAATTTATTTATTTATTATACAATGTTTATACAATACACGAGCACACAATAGATTCAAACTCAATGTTAACCGCTCGAAACTCGACTGCAGAAAATACGACTTCAGCAACAGAGTGATCAATGCCTGGAATGCACTACCTGACTCTGTGGTTTCTTCCCCAAACCCCAAAAACTTTAACCTTAGACTGTCTACAGTCGACCTCACCCCATTCCTAAGAGGGCTGTAAGGGGCGTGCATAAGCGCACCATTGTGCCTACCATCCCTGTCTTACTGTCCTATTGTCCAAATTTACCTGTACCTACTTTGCTTTTGTTTATGTTTATACCGATACCTGCTATCTTGTACATGTTTTGACAAATAAATAAATAAATAAATAAATAAATAAATAAATAAATAAATAAATAAATAAATAAATAAATAAATAAATAAATAAAATGTACATGGTCACCTATCTAATACAAACATAGTTGAAAGCATATCCTTTCCCCCACGTGCGAAACAGTCTCATAGGTCACCTTCCCCCATCCTTGCCCAATGGTTTGAGGAAGAGCCAAATCTTCACAGCCCTTTGGAAAGCTAAAACGGTAAGGATCCCCTTGAACTCCAATGAGAGGCTGTTCCAAAGGGCTGGATGGAAGGTCCTGTCAGATGGTATTTGTGACTATGTTAATATCTGAGACTGAGATTCTGTGGCAATTTGTATGATGCACATATATCAGGCACCATATATTGTACCATAAATATTTCTTTGTCATTTTACTTAAGGCAAACATTTTTATATACATTTTCTCCTTTTAGTTCATTTTGGTACTTTGTTTTCATGAACATGTTCCATTTTGCATATATTGGCAAACTGCAAATTGGAGAACAACTATTGGTTGATATTTTTGCTCAAAGTCTTAAATTAGATAAATTTGCATTCCAGGCACTGTGGCATAGTGGTTATAGTGTTAGAGACGCACTGAGGGGACCCACATTCAAATGTGCCCTTAGTTATGGAAGTTCGCTGGTTGATTTTGGGCCACTCGTGTTCTTTTTGTACCATCTACTTCACAGAGTTTTTGTTGTAGAGAAAAATAACATAATTTTGTGTTAATTGAATGTAATGTATTATTTAAATCAAAGCACGTGTTACATTAAGATCTGGATTCCCACAGTGGTCCCACAAATAACTGTTTTGGAGCCCATTAGCCTGCTTTCTCATTGATTTGATTAAAAAATATTGTAACTTTAAAAAATTAAATGGAAAGTTTAACGTGCTGGAAAAAAATGTGTGAGTCCCACTCAAAATCTTGTTTTATGAGAAGGTTTCTTGGACTTTGGAGAATTCATAGCAAATAAAAAATGATAGGTAGCTGCAACCTAATGCCTTGTCTGCAGGTTGATTACCTGCTGCTTTAATACAAAGACTGAGGTAAGATGAGATAGCAGGAACATCTGCTGTTTAGGGAGGGTGAGGGGATGCAGTCTCACCTGTTTTTTCCCCCTGGTAAAACAGTATTTTATGGCTGGTCATGCCCACATGGGGGTAATTTCTGTGAGAATGTTCATCCCATATCGTGTAAGCAAGTTTATACAACCAAAAATGTTTTGAACTTCTGGGTTTAAGTGCTATAAATTATACATGTGTCAAGATGTAAATACGTTAATAATGTGTACGGATACATGCTCTGCAATTCTGATGTAGAAGTTAACAAGTTACTTCTGCTGTTGTGAATATGACGAGTTCTTTGATAGTGCTTCATTTTTTCTACTTTAATATTTCATTTGATTTGGAACGTTTTTATTTTTAAAAGCAGGCAAGACTTATATGACTTTGTAATGTCACATTAGCAGACTACACCATGACAACTAGATTTTAAAAATAAAGTGTTCTGGTTTTGCCTATAATATAACTCAGTTGGCTATATGCCCATTTTTTCTTATCTTTTTCGCTGTCGAGGCAGACACCACTGTATAAACAAATGTGCTGCCGCCTAGTTAGATCAGCTTTGCACAGAATGTCTGCAGAAGATATAAACAAAAACAAAAGAAGGTGAAAAGCCATTCTACTTTATACCATGTCATCTTTACATATGAAATCCCTTATGAATGGGGAGCCTACCCTAAAGACAGGCAGTTCAATCCACCTGTATTACTTGGGACCTTGATCTAAAATCACTTTATCTGCCTGTTTATCGGACTTTGAAGTTTGGACTTTTTATAGCCTATAAGACAGTTAAGCATAAGATAAGCATAAGAGAGCTGAGGTGGCGCATTGGTTAAATGCAGCACTGCAGGCTACTGCTAGTTCAGCAGTTCAGCTGTTCAAATCTCACCGGCTCAAGGTTGACTCAGCCTTCCATCCTTCTGAGGTCGGTAAAATGAGGACCCAGATTGTTGGGGGCAATATGCTGAACTCTGTAAACCACTTAGAGAGGGCTGTAAAGCACTATGAAGCGGTATATAAGTCTAAGTGCTATTAATGGCTCCAATGGAGTTCTAAGAGCAATAGCCTTAGCAATAGAAGATCCCTCTCTTCTCTGTATAGTAAATTCCTAACTAGGGTTCATAGACTTGTAGTTAAACAGACTGAAAGAAGAAAGCAAAATATGTAATTTATGACAATTGTCCTCAGTTTCTATTACGTACATTTAGTAATGTTTAAATTTTTGATACCATATTGGTCATCCAGAGTTGCTGTTGTGACACAAACAGCTATATACAGTAAATAGATATAAACAACGAGCACACATTATGCTGTCACTTAGTCAGGCTGTATGTGTACTCCCCGAATTACAACTATTTGGTTAGCAACCATTTGAAGTTGCCATAGCACTGAAGAAAGTGACTTACAATTGGTCTTCAAATTTACAACTGTTGCAATATCTCCACAATCATGTAATCAAAATTTGAGCATTTGGCAGCCAGCATATATTTACAATGATTGCAATATCTTGGGGTCACGTAAATGCCATGTGCAATCTTCACAGCCAGCTTCCAACAAGCAAAGTAAATGGGATTCACTTAACTGCAGTGATTCACATAACAACCATGGCCAAAAAAAGATGTCATAAAATCTGATTTAACAATTGACTTGCTTAGCAACAGATATTCTGGTCCTAATTGTGGTTGTAAGTCCATGACTACTCTAGTGCCATGTCTCTGGATGCTTGGATTTATATTTTCCATTCCAAAGCTGGAGTCAGATGCAACTTAGAAGGAGAAATTTTGATGGTGGAAGCTCTTTCTAAGTGCTCTGTTAGAATGAAGAAGAGGCAAAGTGGAGACCGGAAAGAAATATGTAATATAAAGCTATCGATCTACTGCTTCCTACCCCATGATCTTTCCAATATCTCTCCAGGGAGAAACACTTGTTTAAAAGGGGGAAAAAAGTAAGATGAAGAACTGGCCAAAACCGCACAATGGTCTTTTGGCCTTAATTTCATCCTGTTTGCATCAGCCCAGATAGGCCCTGAATATCTTAACCCTCTGATGTTATGAGATAACAAGAATATTTGTTGAGTTGCCCTATTAAAGTAAAAATTATTTATTAAAATAAGTTGTTTTTCTCAAACACATGTCTCGGTATAATTAAAAATATTAATCCTATAATACCATTTATATAAACAAGCTGAACTTGGAACCAAAAGTTAACACTTATGTTAGAGAATTAGAGCTTCCACAGAAATAATTGATTAATGAAATACAACATTTTCAATAAGCCAGAATTATAATTTTGCTAACCACAAGTCTTATTTGGCTTTACTTTTTAGAAACATGGCAAAAAAAACAATCAAAAAAATTCACACACACTTCTAATTTATCTATTTTTACTTACTTTCCCCCTGTGCATACTGCAAATGCCATTTTACCTGTTTTTTTTCCTATATCACATATTTTGACTTCTAGTAACCAAAAACATATGCGTTTTTGTTTGTATGTTTTGACTTGTGAATGTCACAAGAAGCTGAAAAGTGTGAACATCAGTGTGCCTGTTCATCTGCAAATCACCTGGGTGATCCAAAATGTGTTTGTGTAAAATGTTCACATAAGTATTTTAGGCATTTCTGTCAACAGTTCTCTCATCTAAAACAAGGAGTTCACCTTGCAATCCCAGCTGATTTTATAAGGCCCTTTCACCCACATTCCTGGCAGCTGGCAACTCTTCAAAGGTGGGGCCCGCAGCTCTCTGAAAGTTGTTACCAGATTATACTTTTAATGGGAAGTAGGAAAAAAACTGGTTAAGAGCACTCATGGGAAAGAATCATATTAGCAGGATTAAATTAATTTAACTCAAATTAAAATTAACTCAAATTTATGTTTTTGTCCTTCATCCTACCTTCTTTTTTCTTTTTCTTTTAATGAATCATGGCTGAGATTACATCTTCAGCAAGTTCTATCTTCCAGTTGTTCTGAGCAGGGCTGGGTTCCTGCCGGTTCGGACCGGATCGCCCAAACTGGTAGCGACCTGCTGGTGACATCACAATGGCGTCACAGACCCGGTTTGGTCGGTGCCGGTCCGTGGGCGCCACCATCTTTTTTTTGGATTTTTTTACTGTTTTGAAGTTTTTTCCTCTGCTGCTGCTTAAAAAGGGCCCTCCTGCCACCCCCGGGTTTATACTTACCTTTATTCCTTTGCCCGAAGCGCAGCTGATCAGCTCCTCAGCTGTGTTTCGGGCTGATTATAGCTACTGAGCATGCGTGGAAGCAGAATTGCATGAGGGGATGCGCGCAAAACATCGCAATGCGAACCGGTGGCAAAGGTAAGTGGGACCCACCCCTGGTTCTGAATGAGTTTTATCTTTTATTTCGTGAAAAGAAAAAAGCAATCAAAGTAACTTTTGAGACATCCTGCATCATTTTTAGGTGCAGGCCTTTTGCATTTGGATTGGATAGTTTTCTCCCCGTTTTAGTTTAGACTGTGTCACTAAGCTATCATTTGAATGTGTCTAGTAAAGAAGTCTCCTCCTGCCTTAAGAAAGCAAATGATTTTTTTTAAAAAATAAATAAACAATTCCGGTCACTGGAAAACTGCAAAAGCCATGAAGACCCAGAGGAATGCATATTATAAGAGCTGATCCTTCTTTAAAGAATGTTTTGTCTGTCGGTTAGCATCACCTGGCATCAGCAAACAATAATTACATTCCTGAGATGAACTGATTATTGCTTAAGCTGTTTTTCTTGATTTTTTTTCCTATTTATGTACAAACTATGTAGAAACACTCTCTGATCCGGGACTCAAGAATTCACGAAGGCCTAGAGATACTTGGGACATGATTTGTTAAGCTCTTGCAAATGGTTTTCAAGTTTGCACTGTGTATGTTGTTTCCTAAAGTTCAGTGCTAGGACTAACACTTATTCATATTTGAGTCCAATAAATGGGCAATTTGAAATCCAGTGCACCACCACCCCAATTTTTGTGGATGGCATAAGTTTCTTACTTGGAATAATAACCTCCCCCCCCAAATAACATTCAAGAAAAGAAAGAAGAAAAATGTTCCCAAACTTCCCCCAAAGCCAGAAAGTCTTGGTCTTGCTATGTCCATGACATTAATTCATTCAATTTCAAGGCTCCCCAACTCCATTGTGACTCTGGGTGGTATTCAGATAAAAATTCAAATGAAACAAAAACAATAGGAAAAAAAAAGAAGATAGCTGACTGGAAACCAAACTGTAAAAAATCAAGCCTCCAACAATCAACCAAAGAGACTTAGTTTTTTGCTTCTGCATGCGCAGAAGCAAAAAACAAAATGGCAGCACCTATGGCGCCGCTGAGAGAGCCAGTTCGTGGGTGTGGCCAGCCAGCCATTGCTCCCGGTTCGGCAAGCGGGGGGAAATTCCTGCTGCCAGTTCTAAAGAACTGGTCTGAACAGGGAGGAATCCGCCTCTGTTTTAAACCTCCATTTTGGGTCACTCCTGCCACTAGATATTTGGTGGAAGTACTTAGAACAATTCCTTTTTTCTTGTAGAATCCAAGATTTCAGAATTCCATCTAGCTTCATAACCTTTTTAAATCAAGTGCTGAAGACGTTTGACTTCATCTTTGCTTCTCTCAGGGGTGGGTTCCTCCCAGTTCGGACCGGATCGCCTGAACCAGTAGCGACCCGCTGGTGACATCACGGTGCTGGTCCGTGGGCGACGCCATCCTTTTTAAAAATTGTTTGCGAATTTTTCCCTGTTTGGATGGCTTCTCCTCTTTCGCTGCTTGAAAAAGGGCCCTCCCGCCCGCCCCTGGGTTAATACTGACCTTTATTTCTTTGCCTGAAGCACAGCTGATCAGCTCCTCAGCTGTGTTTCGGGCTGATTTCTGCTACTGAGCATGCGTGGAAGCCAAATTGCACAAGGGAACGCTCAAGCGCGAGCGTTTCGCGCGCGTACACGTGAAACGTTGCGATTCAAACCAGTGGCGAAGGTAAAGTGGAACCCACCCATGGTTTCTGTCTTTTACAGAATATTGTTGTAATATGAATTTGTGTAGTGGCTGTCTTTTACAATATGTCTTCATTTAGAATTTTTGTCTTACTGTTTGTGTTCCATATATTTTAAGCATTTGTGTTTATTCATTTATTTCATGGTAAGCTACCTTGAATATTTGGTACAAGGGTGGGGAAAAACACGTGCAAATAATTGATTTCAGCTTTTTCAGATCTTTATAAGCAAGTCCTACAATTAATATTTATTTATTTAAGTTACTGTACATGGTGCCTATTTGAAATTGGCTAACAATAAAAATAGCTAATACAATACAAATAGAGAAAAACATATTCACGCAGATACCTAGACCAACATTTTTTTATATATTTCCATGTATTGACAGGCAGCCCCCTTGCCCAGTACTTGAGAGGAAAGTCAGTTTTCCAAGGTTTTTTTTTAACAGCTAGAAGAGTCAAAAACATCTAGACCTTAGGGAAGCTATTTCACAGGATGGACACAGTGACAGAAAAGGCACACTTTCAGTCTCACCAAAGGAGCATGAAAATATGTAAACTCTGTCTTATCTCATTTGAGGGCCAGAGAAAATCAAATCAAATATCCTGGTCATATGCCATGAAGGTCTTTGCAGGTGACAATAATTGTTTTGAATTGCATCCAGAAGTATAGCACCATAGTGAGAATGATAGTAGTGAAAGTATAGCACCGTAGTGAGTAGTGAGAGTACCCATAACTTCCATGTTGCATTTTTGACCTGTAGTAGCTTACAGGTGGTTGGGCAGCCCCAGGTAAAATCACACTACAGAAATTCAAATAAGACCTTATCAAGGCATGATACATAAAATGCAACTGATACATAAAGATTAATTTGTGCAAAGGTGTGCCTGGCCATGGCTACCACCTTATTGCAGGAGCCATGCGTCCAGAGCTGATTGCAACCAGTTCTGACTGGGACTTTAGTTCTGGTCCTTACAGAATTAAAGTTGGAAAATCTCCATGTTCAAGAGGCACAATGATCCCCAGCCACTCAGTGTTGCTAGGGTTGAACCTAAGCCTGTTTATCACCCACCCCGCCCCCTCCAAACCCCCACAGTCTCCAGAAACTGAGAAAGAACCTTGATGTTATCACTTGACCCAGGATTGAGATATACAGTTGGGTAACATTAGTGTGTTGATGATAGATACCTAATCCCATGTTGCTGGATGATCCCATCTAGCCAGCATCATATAGATGTTAAATAGAAGAGGGAAAAGTTGTTGAACCTTGTGGCACCCCACAACACAAGGACCTGGGACTAGACGTCAACACTACCAACTGGAACTGACCTTGAAAACCATCACAACATTGTGACTCTCACTCTCATCCCCTGAGCTAGTGAAGAAGAGTAGTATGATTAATGGTAGCAAAGGCAACCCAAAAGGTCAAGAAAGGCCAATATGGATACACTCCCCCATTCCACTACTACGATCAGTCAACAAGTGTGATAAGTGTCATTTCAGTACTGTATTCAAACCTGAAACCCAACTATCATTCATTGACATAATCCTATTAATGTTTTGGAAAAAACCACTCAAAGACATTTTTCCGTATTAGTGATTTTGTGAGTAGACAGTAATATTAGTATTAATATTCAGAGCCTTTCATTTGTGGACATAATAAATAATATAACTTCCATTCCCTGATGCTCAGATGAAATCTCTAATAGAGAAACAGACATTGTTTCACAGATCTCTTCAGACTCCCCCCACAAATTAACAGATATGGTGCCTACAATGAATCTTATCTCTGTATCCCTTATCCTTATAATCAAATCTACCAATGTGCATATGGCAGTCTATGCAAAACTGTTATGCTTCCTTTGTCTCTTGCAGTTTGGAATAGTGTAAGGTAGGAAGAGCCTGCCCTGCTTTGTTCCCAGTGGTGCTACATACCCTAAGTGTGTGGCACAGTGGTAAGCAATTCTTTCACTTCATACTTATCATACCTATTTTCTTTAACAAGTGAAGTCAATATGATTTATTATGGAACAACGGGCATATAATTATATAATATCAATTGCAAAGTGGAAATCCTCCAGATTTAAATCTCATTTTGTTATAATGTCCTTGGTATTCAGTGAGTCATTCTTGGGGTGACTTACATGCAGTACAGATGGTCCTCGATTTACAAACAGTTCATTTAGCATTGAAAAAAGTAACTTATGACCGTTTTTCACCTTTATAACCATTGCAGCATCCCCATGGTCATATGATCAAAATTCAGATGCTTGGCAACCGGTTCATATTTATGACGGTTGCACTGTCTCCAGATCATGTCATCCCCTATTGCGACCTTTTAATAGGCCAAGTCAATGGGGACTCCAGATTCAAGTAACAACCATGTTTCCAACTTAACAAATGCAGTGATTCACTTAACAACTGTGGCAAAAAAAGTCGTTAAACTCACTGTTTCACTTAGCAATATAAATTTTCAGTTCAATTGTGGTCACAACTTGAGGACTACTTGTGTAGCAACAGTATACATTTTGAAGCCCCAAGACCATGTGATTCCCCAAAGCCCTAGGTGTAGACGTCATCCCCCTCCAAACAATATAAAAAATATAATTTGTAATGCTATTGAAGGGAAAAAACTATGAAATATATAGAGAACAAACATATTATACATAGTTAATTTAATACACTTGTAATTAGACTTTCATTTTAAATTTAAAATGAAATTGTTTGAGCCCCACCAATTTCTTTTTCTGTCTGTCTGTCTGTCTGTCTGTCTGTCTGTCTGTCTGTCTGTCTGTCTGTCTGTCTGTCTCTCTCTCTCTCTCTCTCTCTCTCTCTCTCTCTCTGTGTGTACATATTTGTACATATTTGTTTGTCTAGCTAATAGCCAATATTAATAGCAAAACAAAATAAATCAAGCAGCAGTCATGCATATCCCAGATGCACATTTCATCATCTTCTCAATCCACAAATCCTCATGTAAACAGTGAGCTTTCTAAATATTAACAGCTGATCTTATTTTTGGAAGGTAACTCTTTCCACAGGAGGAGATTCCCAGCAAAGTATGCTTACATCTGAACTCTCTTCCACAACAGCTTGCAAGTGGTAACACTAAGCATGTGTTCTACCGGCACACTATGGATTGTCAGATTCTACTTAGAGCAGGACTCAAGCCATGAAATACCAATAGCACTTAGACTTATATACCGCTTCATAGTGCTTTACAGCCCTCTCTAAGCGGTTTACAGAGTTCAGCATATTGCCCCCAACAATCTGGGTCCTCATTTTACCGACCTCAGAAGGATGGAAGGCTGAGTCAACCTTGAGCCGGTGAGATTTGAACAGCTGAACTGCTGAACTAGCAGTAGCCTGCAGTGCTGCATTTAACCACTGCGCCACCTCGGCTCTGAAAAACTTTATAAAGAGAAACTTTATAATAAAAACTTTATGATTGCCTTGACTGGTAGCCAGAAACAAACTGACAACCATGCAAACCATACTGGCAGCTCTCGTAGTTCTGGTGCTATACAGTCGGACAATATTGGTATGTTCCTGTTACTGCATCAGCTGCCGCATTTTTGTATCAACCAAAGTTTCAAGTCGTCTTCAAAGACAGTAGTGAGTTAAAGTAGTCCAGTTGTAAGGTTACAAGAGTATGCTGGCACTTCCTCCAATTCCAGGTAGAATCATAACGGGAGCAAAAGTTTTCACATAATGTCTCTAGCATGCCCAACAATTTCTGAAAACTTGCAAATAAGGGTACAAAAAAAGCTTTCTTGATTATGACATCCACAAGCTTATCTGAAGGTTACAGGGATATCATTTTGATGCTTGAAGTTCCCATGTCCTTAAAACCTTATAAATCCAATAAATGTTCAATTTAACTACCTTGTCAGCTAAAAGATAAAAACTATTTAAATAACATAACATAAATAGAACTATGGTGATTCATAGTGTGTGACTGGCAATAGTCTGATGTTTGTTTCCATTTCTAGTTTAAGGCGGCGGAATGACAGGCAGAATGTGCAGCTTTGCGTTTCATTTTAGGGGACATAATAAGTACTGGTATTCATGATGGGATATTTGAATAATTGGAGTGGAAGCCAATTGCTATTACAAAAATCTTTTTAGTCAGCAGCTTCAATTTTCTCTGACGAGCTGGGAGTTCAGCTCCTTTGTCATCTTTTGCATCTTTTCAACATAGAGAATTAAACTGTCAGTTTAATTTGTCTCCGTGCATTTTATTACTTTACAGATTAGGAATTAGTTATTTTTTCTTTTCAACTTGATAATAAGAAACCTCTAGCTTTAGATGCAAAGCATTTTTTAAAAACAGGGAACAGATGAGAGATATTTAAAAAATCCAACATGTTTCTTTGGATCAGAAATTTGAGTCTACTGTGCTATGGAAAAGAGGGACGTTTTTCCAAGCTCTCATAGAGGCATTCTAATCTAATCTCCTGTTATAGAAACCTTAAGCTTTAATGTTTAGCACAATTATTATGAGTTTATTTGGATCACAATTCATTTGTTGGAGTCCTGCTGGCTAGAAATGATCAGAATTACGATTCAAAATACCAGGTGGAAGGTTGTCATATGGTTTGTCATCACTGCATGAATGATCATTGTATGGTAATTCTCTTTCTGGGAGACACCTAATTAATTAAAAAGTTTGAAGAGATGATAGAGATAAAAGTAATCTAGGGATTTGTTAAATGTGGTACAAATAAATTGTAATGGTAAATTCATTGCTCCTGTGGTATACTTTATTAAATTTTATTAAAAATGAAGCAACCACATCCAATCAATTCAGTCCTCTCAAAGCTGGGTTTTGTCTGTAGAGAATTTGGATTGTAAAACAAGCGAACAAACAAGGAACCAGCTTTAAATCCAAATAATTCCTTTCCCTTGCGTTTACTGGTCAGTCCATAAACTTGGGAGACTAAAAAAACCTTTTATATATACTATTTTTTTCAATCCCTTCATTCTGTTTTCAAGTAAATTGTTATTTTGCTTTTACCTGATGCCACCCTGGAAATTACGGTAGTTGGATGTGGATTTGTCTGTTTCGGCTTTAGAGGGGTGGTTCTTAATCTATTTGACCTAATTACCCTTTTCCCCCAGTCTCAAATAATGCCATTATCTGACAAAAATAATAGAGTTGTTGCTTTGCATGAACATCTCAGCAGTAGCAGTTTCAAACTGGATCCTCAACTCAGAAGAAGCAATTACAAATTGTCCATTACTCCAGAATATGGCAAATTACCCCTTGGGAAGTAAGTACCCCCAGTTTAAGAACCACTGCTTTAGAATCATAATTAGCTTCAACTAATTTCAGTGGTCCACCTTTAAGTAAATCTGGACACAACCCTATCTGCTTACTTTATTCTGAACATTGGAAATTGCAGTCTAATATTAATAATTGTAAGTGCATTTTACCGGCATTTTAAAACACATTTTCTGCTTTCCCAAAAAGTCCCAATTCTCTTGTTCAAAAGATAACTTTCCTATCTTTAGAAAATAGAACTTGCATATCACCAAGTCACCATGGACTGCAGTTCCTTGATTGAAGGTTATCATTTATAATTAAAGTAAGAATTATGTAGATGGGGAGAGAGAGAAAAAAAAAGATTCATAAAACGGATTAGAAATACATATACAAACAGGTGGTATTTTACATCCAAGTAAATTACTGGGTAAGCATCACAAATGTCATGAAGTCTTTTGTTATTGTTTATATTACCGCTATTATGATCCTTGCAAAAAAAGAAAAGAAAGCTACATTCAGTGTCTTTTGTTGAACAAGGTTGTGAGGCAGGTCCTCTTGTGTGTCTAAGATAAAAAGTCTAAATGTTCTCACTCCACTTTCTGACAGTAGAAACAGAAAACCAATTCATCACGGAAGATTCCTACACAGAACTGAAATGAATGTCAACTGCCAATTGGCAGAGCTGCTCCACTTCGATTTATAAAAGAACAAGCACTGACAAAAGTACTGAATGCCACCTTCTATCACCTTCCTGTTGTATTGGGATCAATTCCCAAATTTCTAGCTAGCCTGGTTAGCAGCAACTGCTAAGGGAAAGCAGCATGAAACTATTTTATTTTATTTTATTTTATTTATTTTATTTATTTTATTTATTTTATTTATTTTATTTATTTTATTTATTTTATTTATTTTATTTATTTTATTTATTTTATTTTATTTATTTTATTTATTTATTTTATTTATTTTATTTATTTTATTTATTTAATTTATTTAATTTATTTAATTTATTTAATTTATTTAATTTATTTAATTTATTTATTTATTTATTTTTGTCGAGTATGTATTGGTAATATACATAGATATTTATTTATTTATTTATTGTTCAAATTTATAAGCCACCCAACTCCCAAGGGATATAACATTGTTTATATACATAAGATGGGTACTGATGAGAGGGAACATTAGGACAGGGATGGTAGGCACGCTGGTGCGCTTATGCACGCCCCTTACTGACCTCTTAGGAATCAGGTGAGGTCAACAGTGGACAGTCTAAGGGTAAAGTTTTGGGGGTTTGGTGACGAAACCACAGAGTCAGGTAGTGAGTTCCAGGCATTAACCACTCTGTTGCTTTAGTTGTATTTTCTACAGTCAAGTTTGGAGCGGTTCACTTTGAGTTTGTATCTGTTGTGTGCTCGTGTATTGTTGTGGTTGAAGCTGAAGTAGTCGTTGACCGGGAGGATGTTGCAGCAGATAATTTTATGAGTTATGTTAGGTCGTGCCGAAGGCGACGTAGTTCTAAGCTTTCTAAGCCCAGGATTTCAAGTATGGTTGCGTAAGGTATTTTGTTGCGAGTAGAGGAGTGGAGGACTCTTCTCGTAAAGTATCTCTGGACACTTTCTAATGTATTTATGTCCGATATGCGGTGTGGGTTCCAGACAGATCAGCTGTATTCAAGGATTGGTCTGGCGAATGTTTTGTATGCTCTGGTTAGTAGTGTGATATTACCCGAGAAGAAGCTACGTAAGATTAGGTTAACAACTCTTGACGCCTTTTTGGTGATGTTGTTGCAGTGGGCTTTGGCACTTAGGTCATTTGATATGAGTATTCCAAGGTCTTTGACAGAGTGAGGGTCGAGACTTCCGGTTCCGGATCGCTGCATCGCGGACGCTCCTCGTTGAGCGCCTTTCCTTTTCCCCGTTAAAGCCGCCAGAACAGCTGTCTGGCGGCTTGAAAGTCTCTGCCCCGGGCAAAGGGGAGAGATGAGAGCCGGACAGGTGGGGTAGAGCCCCCCCTAGTGCCCCAAGTGTCAGCCAGGGGCGCGAAAGGTGAGGGCTCCCCAGCCAGCCTGTCTCTTGCTCCGGGGACTTGGAAACCTCCGCTTTTGCGGAGCAAGATGCTGTGACCACCCGCTGCTTCGTGAATGGGATTACAACTACTTAATTGTTTAAACAAGCAGACAGAGAGAGACAGGATTTTAAAGGGCAAGTACAGATTTTTTTTTTCTTTCAACTCCACTGCTGATTTTCACTTCGGAAGAAACTAAGTAACAGTTATTAGGCTACAACATGGCGATCGGAGAAAGTGGGAGGAGAAGTGAAAGTAACTTTCGTTTCCCTAGCAGCTTTTTTTCTTATGGAAATTTTTGATTTTGAAAGTTGGCTTTACTCTCTCTGTCTCCCGATTTTGGATTAAATAATAACTGACAATTTTTTAAAAATAAAATTCTATCTGGCTTTGGAATTTGAAAGAATTTTAAAAGAAATTTAAAAGAACTTTAACTAGAGGCTTGGCTTTTTCTTTGTTCACCACTGGAAATACTAAAATGGCTTCAAAATCTGGAAAGATGGTTTTGAATAAAAGAATGGATTATTCATCTGGTTATATTTCTAAAATGCAACTTACCACTGAGTTAACACCCCCAAAGTCTTTAACACCTGAAAATTTAATAAGTACCTTAAAGATTATGAAAGATGAACTTATTGTTGAATTTAACCAAAAAATTAGTGAAATAGATAATAAAATGCAGGCTGCTTTAAAGAATATTGACCAACAAATTAGAAATGATGTGTTGGAGGTATGTAAAGGTCTAGCAACAAATATTGAAGTTTTGGCAAACCGCATTGAAGAAAACAAACAAGTTTTGACAACTTCAGTAGAATACATAGATAAAATACAAAATGACATTGCAAATTTTGAAACAGAGGTGTTAATGACGCAATTCAGATCCATGGAATTTGCCATAAGGGTCAGGGGGTTGAAAGAAGGATTATATGAAGATTTGAAAGGAAGGATGGTGGAAGCTTTGGAGCAGGTGTCTGGACTGTCTAAAGAAGAACTAGCCAGGCAAATTGATAAAATATATAGAATCAACTCCTGGTATGCAAAACAAAAACACCTACCAAGGGATATTGTAATATACTTTACTACAAGAGCCTTACGGAATAGGATTATACAGGCGACGTTTAAGAATAACCTGCAGGTGAATGGCCAGGAACTGATGATATGGAAAGAAATTCCCTCTAAAATGCTCAAAGCCAGAAAAGATTATACCTTTCTGATTGATGAATTTAAAAGGTTAAATTTACATTACAAATGGGAAGCACCAACAGGAGTTGCAGTGAAATTTCTGGGAAAAAGATATCGGCTTAATACAATAAAGAAAGCTACTGAATTTTATGTCAACGTCTTAAAGGCTGATATATCCAAGATTCCAGAGGAAAGATGTATGAAAACAAAAGAGGAGGAGGAGGGAAAGCCATCCCTTCCTCTTCAAATCGAAACAGATTTACAAAATTTAAATGATTGGCAGAGCCAGACAGATGTCTACAGTGTGGAAAAGGAGATGGAAGATCGGGGTCAGATGGGAGGCGAGCTGACAACTACAAAATTATCAAGTTACAAAAAGATGCAACCATCATCAAGATACAACAAGATGCAGTGTTGAAGTTTATTGGACAGATGGTTGCCATTATGACTGTACTTTTCTTTTTCCCTTCTTTCCTTAATTTTTTTTTCTTTTCTTCTTGCATTCTTTTTTTTTCTTTTGTTTTTTTTGGGGGGCTTATTCAAAGTATTATTAATTCTTTTTAAAGATTTAGAACTTTTTTGAACCTAATAATTTAATACATAGTAACATTATGTTACTAATAGAGTGGTAGAATTTATGATGAAGTTTAAGGTTTTTGTATTATTATTTAGTTATTTTTTGTGTAATATCAATTTAAGTTTTATTTAATTGTGAGAAAGATTTGGAATTGTTATCTATCCAGTTATAAAATATTACAATTAGATTTAACATTTTTTTTTTGGGAGGAAGGTTATTTAAAGTTTGTAATTAGTGCTTATAATCTGATATATAGTAATAGTATGTTATTTATATACTGATTGATTTTATGATGAAGTTTAAGGTTTTTGTATTTAATACTTAGTCATCATTTATGTAATAATCATTTAATTCTTAGTTAACAGTGAAGAAATGTTGTGAAGGGTAGATGATTGAAAGGAGGAGGAAGGAATTTTTATTAGTGTACAATTTGGAGTTGAAGTTTTAAAAAAATAAGGTGGAAGTCAAAAATTTTTAATTTAATTTAAATTTATTTTATTGATATTATGCCCTGTACTCTCTCTGGGAAGTCCGGGGGGGAGGGGGGGAGGGAAAGGGGTGGGTTAGGGGGGAGAAAAATTAAAAAAAATGTTTGTACTTTCTATTTAATGTTTAGCTATTATCTATGTAATTTTGTACTAATAAAACTTTTTGGAAATAATGACAGAGTGAGGGTCGTCTGCAAGGTCTATTAATCCAGTTGTCTCCAAATTGGTTCCGCCTAGGAATGAAATACTGTATGTCAATGGTCATGATGGGAATAAAGGAACCAACTTAATGAAGGCTAGATAATTGCCTCCTCATGATAGATATACAGGGAATAAATATACCTGATAAATATACATGAATTATTTTCAAGAAAAAGTACAGCAAGAAATGATAAATATCTTCATGATAAATATACATGAATTATTTTCATGGAAAAAGTACAGCAAGAAAAATTATACCTTAGTAACAACCATTGCATTAGCTTGTCGAGGAGGAGAAACAAAAGTTGACCTTTGCTTTACATATCTAATTTGTGATGGAATCAGTTCCACACATTCCCTGAGGTAGCATCCTTTTTGCAAAGCACCTGGAGCAAGAGTGCTGTGTCACAATGCAAGTTAGGAGAGTGGAAAAATACTGCTATGAGGTAAGGAAAACAGGCATGTGTTCCTTTCACATCAGAGCAACAACGGAGAGTGACATGCCCTCCGGTCTAACACATTATCCCCAATAACTATTTATTATACAACCAAAATTATGACTTGCTTTTAGAACATGTCACAGAGAAATGATGGCAGCTAGAATTCTTTGAGGGAAAAACAGCTCCAAGATTTAAACTAGCATGTTGAAACAAAACTCAAGCACATACAGTATAGCTTGCCCCTGCCACAAAGCAGTCTTCCTTATTTGGTTGGGGTATATTCTATATCAGTGTTTCTCAACCTTGGCAGTTTGAAGATGTGTGGACTTCAACTCCCAGAATTCCCCAGCCAGCAACGCTGGCTGGGGAATTCTGTGAGTTGAAGTCCACACATCTTCAAACTGCCAAGGTTGAGAAACACTGTTCTATATTAAATGTTAGAACTATTTTTACATCGTTATCTCTACATAAAATTATCATGTGTAACTTTTTATACAATCCAATCTTTTGCTTTCTTTTCTGGTATTTTCCACTTTTTTTATGACATACCGTATTTTTCGGAATATAAGATGCACCTTTCCCCCCTAAAAGAGGCTGAAAATTTGGGTGCGTCTTATACTCCGAATGTAGCTTTTTAGAAGCTTTTTCCCCCAGCCCTAATGAGGTGCTAACGATCTTCCTGGCTTGCAGGATTTTTTCATTGTTACTCCCTCCAAAGAAGTTTTTTTCCAGCCCTAAGTCTTTGCAGGTTTGTTTTCATTGCTACTTCCTCCGAAAAAGGTTTTTTCAGCCTAACCAGGGGATAAAATAATGTGCTGAAGCTGACCAGACTAAGGACGCTAGCCAGATGAATATCTGGTAGGCAGATTTCCCCCCTATTTTCCTCCCCAAAAATTAAGGTGCGTCTTATATTCCAGTGCATCTTATACTCTGAAAAATACGGTATTTCAAGTGCATTTATGTCTTATTCACAACCATGATAACAAATGACTTTGTTAAAAAAAATAGAAACACAGATGTTCAGGAAGTCAGATTTTGCGTCAATTCTTCTTATTTTGCACTTTTTATACTTACATGGGATTGCAGCATATAGATGCCCTTAATTTATGCAGAGAATGCGCATGATTACATTATTCTGTTTAATAAATAATGACTAAAAAGTATTACCTGATTTTCTTTTTCATAATTATTGCTATTTTTTTATTCTACCCAGAGTTCATTTCCCCCCCTCTTTTAAAATCTCATACATTTTGTACTTAGCAGTTGAGTTATGTTGGTCATGTTTTTCAGCAACTTGTTGAAACTAATATAAAAATTGTACACAGCACACCCACAATCTTAATCATTCTTGGGAAAAGGGTTAACATTTTCTTTTCAAACCAGAGATACTGTGCAATAATGGAAAAAGATATGAGGAGCAGCCTCTCTGTAAGCAGCAACTGGGTCTCATCAGATCCAAAAAGAAAACAACCCACTTTGATAAATCAAAGCAATTTGTCAAACTGGCTTGACAATTTGGCAGGCTTCCTTGGCTAAAAACAGCAATTATTTATCATTTAATGTCTCTGCTATTAGAGAGAAGAACACAGGAGCATTGTTTACATATGCATCTGTTCCTACCCAGGATGATGCCAAAATGATGAGATGTGCTGTGACCAAGGGTGGGTTCCACTTACCTTCTCCAACGGTTCGCATCTCGACGTTTTGCGTGGGGGTGCTCACTCTGCTTGTGCGCACGTGGGCGTCCCCTCAGGCAATTCTGCTTCCGTGCATGCTTAGTAGCTAGAATCAGCCCGAAACACAGCTGAGGAGCTGATCAGCTGTGCTTCGGGTGAAGGAATAAAGGTAAGTATAAACCCGGGGGTGGGCAGGAGGGTCCTTTTTCAAGCAGCAGCAGAGGAAAAAACTTCCAAACAGTAAAAAATTCGGAAAAAAATCCAAAAAAAGAGATGGCAGTGCCCACGGACTGGCACCGACCGAACCGGATCCGTGATGCCATCGTGACACCACCAGCAGGTCGCTACCAGTTCGGGCGATCCGGTCCGAACCAGGAGGAACCCACTCCTGGCTGTGACATCATGATACAAGTTCTGCTCTTTTGTAATTGTGTTACAACAGTGCTTACAGGTACATAAGAAGTCTGAACCATGATGTATGCTTTGTTGTTGCCCTCTCTTACAAACGTTAGCTTCATTTGGTGGGCTAATAATTCCTCCTTTTTCTTTCTCCTCCCAGTGCCTCAGTCCCTTTTCCTCTACCTTCTTTATCTTTGTGATTTTCTTTTTCTGTTGTTGGAACAAGGGAGAGAAATGTCTGTATGTGTTGGGTGTGAGTGGTTTGCATTTCAGAGAGTGAATGGATGATATATGTAGATAGAGAAATACATTAATTTGATGAATTTATTCTACAGGAAATTAATTTTAATGATGAGTTATTAGTTTAAATAATTGCTTTCTTCTGGCCCATCTCTTAGAATATGGTTTCTGTACGATTCTATTATTATAGCCAATATTGATAAAAGTAGTTTTAGCTTTGCTGTGGAGTGGATTTTCTGATCTGGTCTGCCTGGTGGGTTTGACGTCAATCTTGCAAGTCTCTTTGCACTATCCCTTCACTCACTTTTGTACACCAGTGAATTTGGGAGACATTCCCAAGTTGCTTTCAGATGTTATCTCGTTGTTCTGGACTTAAATTTTTTTTTCAGCCCCTCTTGTCTAGATAATGCTTCCTGCAGATCTCCATCAGAATAATCTCCCTCAGCCTCTCAAGTAAATGTCTTACATTACAGGAAGAGAGATTCTAATCTAGCTGAATAGTAGGAAAACATCTTAACAGTAAGAATAACTTATCACACTAAGTATGTAATGGAGTCTCTTGTTGATGGATCCAAATAGAGGCTGGATAGCCATCTATGAATGATTTTTGATTTGACTGTTTTGGTGAGTAGGAGACTGAGATCAATATTTAAAATGGCTTCTTCTATCTCTAGGTTTTTAGAAATTTTGTAGATTGAGGATTCACCTTTCATCTCTTTACTCCTCTTATTGCTTACTTCAAGGCAGTAAATAACTCAGTATGCCACTAGATTATCAAAATGATTCTGACATAAATAAACTAAACTAGATTATCAAAATACCATATAGTGCATGCAGTCTGAACTAGTCTAGTTATAACTCCCAAAAATATAATAAAATTTCACTCATTCTACCAAGACATGAACACCAGCAGTGCCAGATATTGGAAGAAGAATGGAAGTACAGTTGAAGCAATAAATTATGTAGCAATACTGGAAATGTTAAATGCCATAAACCATAAGCAGTTGCAATTGGCAGCTGGACTTCCCTGCTGGAGTTTTACTTCACTTTGAAATAGAGTTAGCATGCAAGCAACAACAATTAAAAAACATGCATTATGATGCAAAAGGTTGCTGAAGAAATAAAGAAATTTATTAATCTTAATTTTTAGACTGGCTTGGGTATTTTATGGTGACAGCTAGAATAAAGCAGTAAGTATAGTTTAAGTGCATAGAAAGTAATGTGAAGCAACTAGCTATAGTCTGGAAATACTGTATATTATTACGTTATCAGATTTCATGTAACAGTTGCTGATAAATTAAATTATGTATTTCTGTTACATTCGTGTTGACTGTTCATTGCCGTTTGAGATTAGCTGAATATTATTGAAATGATTATTCAATAGTACAGTTGACTTTTCATTAATATTAAAAAAAAACAATCCAGAAGTAATAGAAAGGAAAAAGGTCTTCTGTTGTATATTAGAAATATCAATTTCTGCTCCATAATCCAAATGAATTAAATTGGATGTGCTGTGCAGCATATCCGAGTTAAAATAAACGGAAAAACAAATACAAGCAAAACTGTTGCTAGTACTTATTATTGTTCTTTCTACTAAGTGGAAGATGTAGATGATAACTTCTAACAGAAGATCTTTTAAAGAAGCGTGCAATCATAGCAAGTGACTGAGTAATGTTGCGGTTTTGGTTTTAAGGGAAAATAAAACTGTATAGTGAAACAGATTTTGAATATCAAGAAACCAGGCTGTGACAGTCTTTTCACTGATGTGTTGTCTTCTACCTTCTTGTTAGTTAATGTGTGAAGAGTGAGGATATCATTTTCTCCTTCACTTTAGCTAGCCAAATTTCCTTGGTGAGTTCTGAGTATCAGCATTTTATTTCCACCCTTCTCGCTTTGCAGGCCAGAGCTTGAATCATCTCAGTAAAAGATATGACATCCTACTCTATAAATTTTCTTCTTCTCTGTCATTGGGAACTACTGCTGGATGTTTCTCTTGGTGATAATTCAGATGAAGATATACTATATGGGATATGTCAAATGTTCTCAAAAAGAATGATGCCTTTCTTTGTTCTTATGTGACCGCTAAACTGATTCTCAGTTCTGCATTAAAAAAAATAGAACTGTAAATTCAAGTGTGTGCGAGAGGGAGAGGGAGAGGGAGAGGGAGAGGGAGAGAGAGAGAGAGAGAGAGAGAGAGAGAGAGAGAGAGAGAGAGAGAGAGAGAGAGAGAGAGAGAGAGAGAATCATTTTCAAGTGAGAAATCAATTTTCTGCCATTAGCCGTAAATTCCTTCATGGCATTCTACCCTAAAATGATAACAGCTCCAATGGTACAAAGGCTAGCCAATAGTAGGCATTTACACCTTACCTTTCTTTTCATTAGAAGAATAGTAGGAGAGTAAATTTTATCTGCAATGCCAAGTTGGGAGTAAGTTTGCTAGAAGCAGTAAACTAATGCAAACAACTTCTCAGAAGAGCTGGCCTTCGTTTTCTTTGCTCTTTGCTCTAGATCATGCATGTTCCTGGGCAGCTCATTGCTTTTACAAATTGAGAGGTCATTGTTATCAACAAGTAAATTTATCAGAGTGCCAGGTAGAAAAGCTCAGATCAATTTTGTTAATTAAATCCCCCCAGTGATTAGATCTTTGTTGATATTCATAAAGCTGTTACAATTTATAAAAGCAAACATTGTAAAATATACATTAGTTGTTGTTTTTTGCAACTCAGCCTAGAATATATATGTAAAGGCAACAAAAAGCAGTTATTTTACTGAGGAAATACAGCAGTATTTGTAGTGTTTTGGCTTTGGATGAAGCCATTATGGAAGTATTTTAAGTTAATTATGGGATATTATCAGCTCTGAGCTGAAGAAGCTTCTTGGATGAGAAGTGAAATGTCTTCAAAGAAGAACCAGAAAGTCCAGTTGCCTCTTGAAACAGCAACTTTGGGACAACCATGACCTGGATGACTGAGGATCTCCACAGACATTTAGGTTTGAACCTTCTGAAGTTAGAAGACCTTGAGGAGATGAGCTGCAATTCTACTTGTCCCTCTCTTAAGTTATCCTGCATTGAATTATCCCACAACAGGATGTCCTGCAGCGAGTTGGCCAGCAAGACAGCAAGGCAAGTTGTTCCATTCTGCAGTAAACATTTCTCCTGAGAAATTTCTGCCTCATATTGCAAAAGTTATCAATTTCCCCATGTACACTGTGTGTGTCAAAATTTCAGCCTACCTTCCAACTTCCTCACCTCTCATATATCTAAAGGAACTTCAGGCTGTAATCCTTTTAATTTAGTATGACACTATGACAGTAAACTAAACTTCAGGATGATGTGAGGTGTTTTTTTTTAATTCTTTCAGGCTTTATTTTCTTTTGCTCATAATGCAGTAGAGCAAGATAAAACAAATTTCAGAAAATTGTTAAATTGTCTCCCAGAGACAATGCCAGAGATTGCTGTTTTGTGGCTTTCTTATGGGCAGCAACTGTGTGAGGCATTTATCTGGAGAGGAATTCTGAAGAGTCAGTCTATTCATTAGCGATTTGTTCCATTGCGGTTGTCGGATCCAGACTCAGCAGAGAACTGTCTTTAGTTCTCCATTTCTCCTCTGGAAGTCCTCAAGCAGTAATGTATTTTTTAACCAATTCATGTAACCTACCTTCAGTCAGAGAGTGGCCGGAAAACTGATTTTCTGAGGTTTTTCGATCCAGAGGTGGGTTCCTCCCAGTTCCGACCAGTTCTATAGAACCGTTAGTAACTTGGCGGCCTGGGTTGCTGGAACCGGCAGCGATCCAAGCCTGCCATGCCCCCAAGCTGGTTCTCTCAGTGGCGCCATAGGCAGCGCCATCTTGTTTTTTGCTTCTGCGCATGTGCAGAAGCTTTTTTTTAGTACTGCGCATGCGCATAGGGTCATTTCCAGGAAACGCGCACTTCTGTTGCGATGCAAACCGGTGGGGAAGGTAAATAGAATGTACCCCTGAACTGATCAGTTCAGTAAACTACAAACTAAGCCTTCTTGCTATTATTTTTCCAACGGAAAAGAAAGCAAAGGTGCATTTCACAAGATACTATCCAGCATCCTAGTGCTAAAAAGCAAAAGCAAAATAAAAAACAATTTACTTCTTCCACTTTTTATTATGATGGATTACAATTCTGAGCAAAATGTCAGTTTCGGTGAACTGATCATCTTTGAAGACTCTCAAGGTTCAATTAGGATTCACAAGCCCACAGTAAACTTTGCAGATACTGTAAATATTGAAAAAAGCTGTCTGATTTAGGCCTTATCCTAAACCAATCAGCTGTAATTCATTATGTGTCATACTGATTGATTGGGCATAGGAGAAGATTTCTACTATAATGCTAAATAAAGCTTCCTATCATTAATTCTTAACTTGTCTTATGGGAAGACCATCAAACATTACTTCTGCCTCCTATTAAACCTTTGCTTGATCTGTCCCATATGGTTTAGGAGCCAAATACTTCATGAGACTGACTAAACAAGTAAATATTTTTATGTTATAATGTACTGTATGGAGAATATTAAATAAATCATTTCCCTATTTCTGATTCTGACATTTTGACGGGTATGATGCTATACAGTGGGGCTCATGTGGCATAATCAACATACAAGTTCTTCAACTTATATAAACTCTGGAATTCATGGGTGGGATGATGCACAATCCTGGTTGATCTATTTACCAGAAAGAAGGGAAAGTCAATGTAACTTTTCTTCTTGATTCTTCTTGCTCTAAAATGATATACTCCTGGAAAGTCATGCTTCTTTCACCTTATTGATTTTTTTCCATAAAATGTTAAAACCCAGTTATTCTATCAAGCCTTGGATTAGGATGGGGGTTGAGCCCCAGTATCCTTTTGACCTTTTTGTGTCACGGGATTTATTTTTCAGCTACTTGTATTCCCCCTTGTTTTGTTATAGTGCGTGTTGCTTTTGTTTTTAATTCTCTTTTAATCTATAACTGCCCAGCTTAATTATGAATCTGGGTGGCCTCAAAACTGAAATGTTGTATCACATTATATTAAAATTAAGTTAGTACATAAAATTAATACATAAAATTAAATAAGACACATAATGATCAATCAACGGCAATTTCCAATTTAACTACAAACATAAGACTCAGCTTTTCATCCTTCCAAGGTCGGTACAATGAGGACTCAGATTGTTGGGGGAAATATGCTGGCTCTGTAAACCACTTAGAGAGGGCTGTAAAGCACTATGAAGCCTTGTATAAGTCTAAGTGCTATTGCTATATCCGTCCATATGGACCTGTGCCTCAAGATTTGTTATTGTTGAGTCAAAGAACAAATGTAAAAAACTACATGAGCAGCAATGTCCCAAAACTCTCTCAGTCTATTCTTCTAAGACCAGAAAGCCATCTAAAGTCTGGTTGCTTTTAAAATATTTTTTCTGTAATAGCTCCATTTCATGCAGAAAACAAGGACAGATTTTTTTTGACGCTGGTATTTTTACCATCCATGAAGAATCTGGCTGCACACATCTGTATGCTGTAGAGTAATGGCCACATAGGTTACACAGGGTATTATTAATGTCCTATTTGGGGGGGGGGTCAATTATGACAAAGGTAAAGACAATATTTTCCTTCCTGTCCTTAATATTCCGAAAGAGTGCGGTTGTAAGCTGGAACGTTTGCAAGAATAAGTTATTAATGCTTCATTTTTGCTGTAGTACTGCCTGTTCTATTATGTTACTGGCAGATCAAATCTTCCGCAGAAGTATGGAAGTATGACAGTGGATATTTTTAAAACAAATAACCAAGCAAAACAGTGAATCTTTCAGGCTGGCCACTGAGATAGTATTTAAATTACAGGGAACAAGTCAAATGGAATTCACCCTGTTTTGACAGACTCATAGCTTACATACATTACTGTTATACTTTGGCATAACACTAGACAGCAGCTTCATCTTTCTTATTTATTTATTTATTTATTTATTTATTTATTTATTTATTTATTTATTTATTTATTTATTTATTTATTTATTTATTTATATTTAATATGCTGCCCATCTCATTATCAGGCCACTTTATAAATATACATATTGCTTTTGAAATAACTTAGATGCCTAAATCCTATGACCAAACCAGGGGTAGGTTCCGGATTCTGCTACTGCCGGTTCACTCAGGGACGCACCACGCAGGTGCGCAGGTGCAGTATTAAAAAAAGCTTCTGCACATGCGCAGAAGCAAAAAACAAGATGGCACCGCCTATGGCACCACCGAGAGAACCGGCTCGGGGGCGTGGCGGGCCTGGGTCGCTGCCGGTTCCAGCAACCCAGGCTGCCAAGTTACTAGCGGTTCTATACAACTGGTCCGAACCAGTAGGAACCCACCTATGGACCAAACTAGGATCTAACAATAGTGAACATCTATAAATCACCTCTGACAGCATGGCCACAGCATATCCTGAACATCAAGTCACACCCAACAATGTATATGGGCAACTTCAATAGCCATCACATTAATTGGAAATACCATTCCTCTTATGACAATGGCAAACTGTCAGGGTAATGATTTAAGAGCTGACCAGCTGCTACGATGATGTAATGCTAGGAATGAGTCAGCAAGGTTTTTGGGCTGATATCACTTTAAGAGCCTGTAATAAGAAGAGGCCCTGTTGGGGCGTATCTCTCTCTCCGTGTGTGTGCTTCCGTGCTGTAATTGCTGATTGCTGTTTATTTGAGGTCTGACTAAAGTATGTGTATGTGTATTCTTTGTAGATAAAACCACTATTTAAATACAAACCTCTGTTTACTGTATTTTCTCCTGGGTTGTCTCACATAGTCACACTGTGTGCACTCTGACACAAACTATTGTCCAACTGGACTGCAACAAAGTCCAACTGATTTTTGACGCTAAAGACAAGGGCATATTTAAATTGCAGTGGCATGGAAGTGTGAAACCAATCCAGACTTATGCTTCATCCTTGCTACAGACTGGAAATTTCCAATTTAGAACCAGGATGTTTTTTCTTTGGGATAACCCCTTATGTTAAAGTATCATTCCTGATCAGGGATTCAGGTGCATTGAGGGAGACCAGTGCAAGTATCCACTTGAAATAATAAGATAGTGGTTAATAGTAATAAAGTTAATATATAACTCAGTAGATAAAATTGTAAGAGTTACCAGTCAGCCTGGAAAGTTTTTCCTTCCCTAAGAATTAAACTCTATCTTAAGTGGATTTTTTTAAAAAAATCAGCATACCCCAGTGCTAATTATTCACCTCTCATTAACCCTTTCTGGACTTCTTATTATTATTTATTGAATTATTTTTCACAATTATGTACCATCCATCTCCCTCAGAGGAGGAGGAGAAGGAAGAAGAAGAGGAGGAGGAGGAGGAAAAAGAATCAAAAATGAAATAAAAAGTTCAAGAAAAAGGAAGGAGAAATGACACTGTAAAACTCTAGAGAACTGAACGTTGGAGAAAAAAGCATCAGGAATGTACATAATGAAACTTTAATACTTCTAATAACCTTCTTCAAAGATAACAAAACTGATCTATTGCTTTTGCAGCCTCATATTCAATTGCTGTGATCATAGTTTCAACACAGTAAAACACAAGCTGCCGCAATGGGAGAAGAGTTTTATAGACATACTGCATCATTTCTCTTGCAGTTAACATCAGTACAACTCTAATTTATAGCAATGTCAGCTATAATGGCTAAGTATAAAGAAGGTAGGCAGAGTGAAGCAACAGCCTCGGACAATCTTTGCTGGGGAAATTGTGATTTCTGATATTTCTGTCTCAGCACAGTAGCCTGCAAGATAAAATTGCAAGTGCCATATAGCTTGTTGGCGACCTAGCCTACTAACTTCAGGTTTGGACAACCCTTACCCTATTGCCATAATTAGAAGTGTCGACTTCCCATCTAATTGGGTTTTGTAGAGAGCCACTTTGGTCTAGTGGTTATGGTACTAGGCTAGAAATCAGGAGACTGTGAGTTTTAGTCCCACCTTAGATATGAAAGTCAGCTGGGTGACTTTAGGTCATCACTCTCTCTAAGCCCATGATGTCAGGCTGGTTGATCAATTCCTGTTGCAACCAATGAATCAACACCTGGCTGATTTGGGAGAAAAAAACAGATCCTAAACTTGAAGGAAAAAATGCTAGGAGGAAAAAAAAACCTAGTTGGGTTTTGTTCATGGAAATGAAAGCACCTTAAAGAGCTACCATCCACAAGTAAGTTTATTTATATATTTATTATGCCATCTCAAACACTAAGGAAACATAATCCTCCCAATCCCATGGATTCTGGGTGATGTACAACATGAGAAAATAAAATTGAAAATATAGTAAAGCAAAGAAAAACGAATACATTAAATATAAAATTCTATATTTAAAATGGCATCATCTAATCCAGGGCTGTCAAACTCCTGGCCTGCGGGCCGGATGCGTCATGCACTGGCCACGCCCACGCCCGGTTTAGCGAAGGGAGAAAAAAGTCCCGATATATCACTTGATGCCGCTGTGACGATGTGAGTTTGATACCCCTCATCTAATCGGTCTGGACCAAAGACATGATAGAAAAATATTGTTTTAACTTGCTTCTGAAATTCAAGGTGAATGAAGGATTCATGTATCTCCAGAGGAAGAATTCTCCAAAACAGAGGAAGAGTAGTTAGGAACTCCCTATGATTTTGGTTCTTTTGGTACTGAGTTAGTTTTCTGGTTGGTTGTGTTTTCTTATGTATGCCATTTCATCTCTGTAAGCTGCCCAGAGTCATTAAAAAGTCAGACACTCTCAAAATTTAATTAATTAATTAGCCCACTTTCCTTGCATAACCACCAAGTGGAGCCATCCATTCAGAAAGGAGAAGAATCATTGTAAAACCATGTTTGCAGTTTCCACTGCTTCCAGTTGATCCAAAAGGATATCATGGTTGATGGTATCAAATGCTACTGAGATGTCTAATAGAACCAAGAGGGATGTGCTTCCCATATTAAAATTCCAATGAAAATTGCTATGTAATCCACCAGAACGATCAATGTCATTTCTGCTCCATGACCAGACCTGATTCTTGACTGAAAAGGATTCAAATAATCCATTTCTTCTATCTCCATAAAGCATAAATACATTACTATTTCTATAAATCTTGCTTTATTATTTTCAGAGTTATCAATCATTCTATACTATTTCATTAATAACTGTATTAACTTTCATATTCTATAGGTTCAAGACCAAGCACACTTTCCTCACTCTACATAGCAATGCAATATTTTCCTGGAATCACTGGATATGTTCTGAGTATAAGAGAGAAATCTGAGTCTTAATATACTGGTTATAATAGCTGGTTAGAGCCTCCCTTTGGGAAATACTTGAGGGTGTACAAAACATTTAGAGCTAAGATTGTTTCGTAGCAAGAACATCTTATAATTAGGCTATTTACTTAATATTCAGAAAACTTGCCAAGTGAATTGGTCTCTTTGGGTCTTTCAAATGCATCATTTTCTCTATGTTAAACATATCACAGAGGTAGTTTCTAAAGCTGCAATTTCTAACTGGTTCTTGAAAGAGTAATTAAACAAGTGTTTTATAGTTTGGAAATGGTACTTCTCAGTGGCACACAGGCAGTGCCATTCTATCTTTTCCCTACATGACCACTTTCCCAATATTTTTAACCTGGATACTGTTTCCACAAATAAACAGTACATGACAACATTTCAGAATCAGAAATAGGTGGTGTGAAGCCTTGTATTGCATTCCTTGCAATTTTATTCTTATGCTTTGATATATATTCAATCATTGATATCTTAAATGGGCAGTCTTCATATATATCCTAGCAAAATAGATTTACAGTCAGAGTCTCCTCAAACCGTAAGATTTTTTATTTAATGAATAAAAAGATAAAGGTGTCAGGCTGAAGATATATTCTAATAGAGACTTTGGCCTGCCACACTTGATGCTTCAGAATGTAGACTTGCTGTGGGAATTTGGGAGGGGCTGTAGCATGAGCAATGTAACATGTAGCCATAACAAATTCCTTTTAGGTTTTCAAGGTCATCCTTTGACCGGTACTTGGGCGGAAGTTGATGGGAGAAAGTGGACACGTTGCCCGGGGTGATGAACCCACCCCTGGCCTGCACCCATTGGAAAACCTGGCCTTCTGAACAAAGGAATGCCTTTAAGGTAGAACCTTATGACTCCACAAGATGTCTCAAAGCCGATGCTGAAAGCTTGCCTTTACATATAGTTGTGGGGGGGGGGGAGATTTACAGGTAGTCCTGGACTTATGACAATAATTGAGCCCACAATTGTGGTTGCAAATCATGACAGTCATAAAGTAGGTCATCATATGATCATGCCCGATTTTATTTCTGTTGGTCATTAAGCAAACACTGCCATCATTAAACCAATTCATTTTTTCATTATGGGGTATTTTTTGCAGAAACCAGAAGTAAATGCTGGTTTCCAGAAAAAAAAACATCGTAAATCATGGTCACTTGACTGCAGGATGCTGAAAAGAGCCATAAATGCAGGCTGGTTGATAAGTGACCAAAAATGTGGTCACATGATTATGGGGATGGGGTGGATGTCAGAACTTTGAATCCAGGCCATAAGAACATTTTTTCAGGGTCCATTGTAACTTTGAATGGCCGCTAAGCAATAGACTACCTGCATTGTGTTCTATTGTTCCCTCTAGAATTGCAAACAAACATACCAAGTAAGTGGTACAATTAATACATTAAATAAAATGTACATGAACCTATGGAACAGGAATCCCTGGAAATGATAACTCACACCCTCATCACTATATGCCTGGACTGCTGCAATGTGCTCTACATGGTCTGCCTTGCAAGGTAACACAGAAACTGCATTTGGTGGTTTTCAGTGATGACTTGTGCTTCTTGGAAGTTTCTACCATTACCCTTCAAAGGTTTCCGCCATGATGGCACTCTGGAAACTGGTAACTTTTGGCCAGCTTTGGAGAAAGATGGGCTAACACAGTTTGTGCTTTCGTGGTTGCTGTGTTTTATGAGTTTTATGCCCATTTTGTTACAGGCATTAGTGATATTAACTCTAAGGACTCTTTATTGACCATAGTAGGAAATAAAATAACATTTGAATAAATCAGATGAACTCATCAATTATTCCTGGAAAAATGCAGTTACTTAATTGACCTAATATTTTTTTTGTTGAATTAAGCACAATTTTCAGTCTTTAATGTTACATTTAGATGCCAAAATTAGTACTGCATTAAAATGCATGCATAAAAACTCTTGTTCCATGCCTGCCCATACTCTTGAACATCTAATTTAGGATGTTCTAAAAACCATTTATTCATAATAATGGTAGACTATTATGTTGTAAAATATCTGTTAAATCCTCTAAAGCTAGACGATAATGAAGCTAACAATTGATAAGTAAAGACTCTAGGTTTTTGTCACAGAATTTATATATTATAGTTATATCCTGAGACCAGCTGTTGCTGAAGCATAAGCCTCCTCCCTTCTTTTTACCAGATGTTCCTGCAATTCTGTCTGATCATTGAATCTGAAACCCTGGGATATGCAGGCTGCTATCATCAATTGATTGATTTAACCAGATTTCAGAGAAGCATAGTGCTGCTGAATTGTAACAAACAGAATTGTATCTGTTTAAAAGGAGTATTTCATACATCTTATGAGCAAGTAAACATAAGTTGGTTAGGAAGATTGATGGCAGGTTTTTTTTATTTCTCCTATTCCTTAGCCTGTTTAAAATTCCCGCCCTTTTACCTTGTTTCCTCCATTTGGGTTTTTTGGTAATCCATAGCTCCCATGAAATTGCTTCTTCCTGTGTTAGAATCTCCTTCCTGTTTGTAAAGGGGGTGGTGGTGATATCACACTGCTCCTTAAAGAAACGTTCCTTAATTCTTAGCAGATGGTCTCATGAGTATGAAGTCTGTAGTGAGTCGCAGAGAATAATAAAAAATAAAGAAACCATTAGAGAACATTTCACTGAGGCAGTCTTCGGCAGCGCCATCTTGGACAGAGGAGCTTATTATCAATCTATGGGAAGAGTTCATTGGCATACAAGTGGCAGATTTTTTTAACATTTAAGAAATAAAATTATCATCTAATAAATAGCACAATTAAACTTTAAACAGGAGAGGGTGGTAATCCACTGAAAGTGGATATCCTTGTAGAGCTGGCACTAAATAAGAATCTGGCCATGGTATCTGTGACACCTCTACCATAAAGACAATTAGTTTATGATTCAGTGTGCAGAAAAATGGATTGGGAATATGGGCATGAATCTGCACCACGTCTCTGTAGGATGCATGGTCAATTTCCTTTCCTTCTATGCCAGGATACAGCAGACTAATAAAATATTTCCTAAGTAAATTACTTCTGTGTGCTGATTTACAAATAGTCTTAAATTGCATTTAACTTCCCTAGAGATCTCTATGCAATATTATTACAGATATAACAAAACCCCTAATTTGTTGAAAATTTGCACATTGGGGTACATAGGGATGCAAACTATAGATGAGACAGATTTTAATTATTGCCAAAATTAAACATTTTACTGCTTATACTTATGTTAAGTAGCTAAGTCAGCATCAGTTCAATCAACTTTATATGAGGTTCCATGGAGAACACCTTTTGTTGAGTCCTTTGGATGGTAATTATATGCAATAAATAAATAAAATCAAAGGTTAACCAAGCATAATCAATAATATAGCAAGGAACCTAGATGGCAATATATAAACGAGAAAACTACTGGAAAATATTATCTCAATATTCAAGATTGTGGCTGTAAAAGGTCCTTGGACTGTATATTATATTTGCTAGTTGTTATATTGGCAAAGAAATGCTACATGCATTAGAGTCGCACATGAACAAAGGGACATATAGCTTTAACTTTTTTGGGTAGAAGCCTTAATTTGTCTCATTCAGTGAAGTTTGGCAAGTGATCATATACCAGTATTTATTCAGCACAAATATATATGAAATGTCGGAAAACAAGTTGATAAAAACAAAGGCCCTAAATGCCTATAACCAGGGGTGGGTTCCTCCCGGTTTGGACCAGATCGCCTAAACTGTTAGCGACCCGCTGGTGACGCAACGATGGTGTCATGGATCCGGTGCCAGTCTGTGGGTGCCGCCATCTTTTTTTGGGAATTTTTGGTGAATTTTTCCGTGTTTGGATGGCTTCTCCTCTTCTGCGGCTTGAAAAAGAGCCCGCTTGCCAGCCCCCGGGTTAATACTCACCTTTATTTCTTCACCCGAAGCACAGCTGATCAGCTCCTCAGCTGTGTTTTGGGCTGAATCCTGCTACTGAGCATGCGCGGAAGTGAAATTGCCTGGGGGGAACGCTCGATTGTAGTTCTACCACTGATGCAAAAGAAAAGTGTGCAGAGAAAATTCAATCAGCTGGGAATGTCCTGAGGTGAGAATATCTGTCACAGTAATGATCCTTCTTAGATATCATTAATTATATTACGTTCCCTCACCCCGAAATTTAGCTACCATACTATATTAGTTGAACACTTTTATCCAAGCGGGGAGGGCTTAGCAGTGGGTAGAAGAGTTGTTTATATACGCTCTCACAGATGCAAAGAAAATAGTATCATTAGACTGGGTGTTGACCTACACAACTGTGAAATTGTCTTACAATACCTCAAAATACAGCATTACTACACTTATGTCACAAATAATTAAGATGGTACTGCACTTTAGATAAACTGTGATCATGGTCACTGATAGTTGCAGTGAAAGATAATGCACAAATAGGGAAGTGCTGAGCTTGGTTTGGGGAGTGAAAAGCCTCAACCAGTACTTGTATGAAAAGGGTTTATTTTTATCATGCATCATCAACCAGTCCCCAAAAAGGATTCTACTTATTCACATCAGCTGCTTGAATAATGATCTTGGGCTTTCTTTTTTTGCAGCACACATACAAAATAGAATTCAAAATAATATACACCTATGCAAATGCAGACAGATTCTCTCATTTACCCGTAGAGAGAACAAATTCTGAAAAAATGTGCATTACATGTGGATTTTCTTGATATGTTTTCTCACAGAAACTCTTCCTATTGAGGTGAGATGACGTTTCAAAGAGAAACTAAAAAAGACCCCCGCAACTATGTCATGCCCGCATTACGTCAAGCAATCTGGAATGGTTCAAATACAGAGCAAAAAAAATATCTGTTTTATCAGTGCCATGATGTACATACACATGACAGGAAATGTATTATGAAGAAACTGAGTCGTCCTACCATCCAGAGTGAAAGCTTAAGTGTTGAAAGAATTAGCTGCTGGACATCTCAAAGTAGTAAAGATGAAAGCTCATTCTTTGTGATAAGGAAGATTCAACAGTTCACAGAGATTGCACTGAGTTGCTCAGATTGCCAACTTCTTCAAAAGCTGTAGAAAATCATTTAACCTCACCCATTGAAATGCCTTATGGGCAATGCATTTATAGGCATTACCTTTTTAGTCCTAGAAATGCATGTGCAAAGTGGCCAGAGGTATTTTCTACTCAATAACAATTACAAATATCAGAGATGTTTTGGGAAAGAAAGCTTTGGAGCACTTCCTAGGGAAAATAACACATTAAATTAAAAATCTTCAAAGTTTATATTTGCATACAGCATTGCATTATATATGATATCAAAATCCAATACTGCAATATTGTTCTTAGATTTCACCTTGCATTCAAGGTTGCACCTTCTCAAATCTAGTATCAGAAGTAGTATTCAAGAAAAACAACTAAAACAAGTAAAACAATCTTCTCATACTGAAATATGATTCTTTAGCATTGGACAAACTGTTAGCTTGATAGAATAAAGAAGAGTAAGTGGAAAACTGGAAAGATCAAAGGATCTCTTTATTATACTGTTCAAATTGCTCCTGATAACACTGGAGACAAACATTGCACAAGAAAATAGAGATACAGAAATTGCAGACTCAAATACAGAATTACTACTAATAAATACTAGCACTTGCAGACATACAGGTGTTGGTTGCTCCATGGTTGCCAGTACTAGTGGATAACCCAAGCATTCTTGTATGTGATAACAAATGTTATGTGCTTTTATGAAAGCCACCATAGCAGACTATAAATATTCTAAATATCCTAAGGTCTTTATCTTAGAATGGAGTTATGTAATGTATATGGTTACAATTAATATTGCAAGATCTCGATCGTTGCTTAATTACTTTGGGCTGTCCTCTATAGAGTATGTTGTATTTCTTGCACAATCACTCACTAGCTGTTCTGGTAGTAAAGCAAGCAATAGAAGAACACATCACTAACTTTAATGTTCTTTGATCAGTAAAAGAGGCCTGTCAGTTATGATGCAACCATGTAGTTCATATATTTCTATACCTGGAATTGCTTTCCAGTGATATGCTGCAAAACCGGAAGATACATTCTTTATTGCAACTTAATAGTTGATTCAAATTCTGAATGAGTAGCACAATACTTTTCATGACTCATGCATAGTTCACAAGTGGCCTCCAGACATTTTTTCTGCAAGCCTGGAATCCGTATGTCCTATTTCATTGGTTCATACCAGAGGTGGGTTCCTCCCGGTTTGTACCGGTTTGCCCGAAATGGTAGCAAGCCGCTGGTGATGTCATGTTGATGTCACGGAACTGGTTCTGTCAGTGCCAGTCCGTGGATGCCGCCATCTTTTTTTAAAAAAAATGGGGGGGATTTTTTTGGGGGGAATTTTTTTCCAGGTTTTTTTTCTTCTGTACATGTGCAGAAGCCAAATTTCCGGCACTGAGCATGCATCACCATCTTGTTTTCAGCTTTTTTTGGGAGGGGGATTTTGTTTGGGGTTTTTGGCACTGCTCATGCGCGCACATGTGAAGCGAGCATGCACGCATATGTGAAGTGTGCACATGGCGCGCCCACATGGCACAGGAGGAAGCGAACCGGCAGCAAAGTAAGTTAGAACCCACCCCTGGTTCATACCACTTGCATTTGTATGCCGCCCAGAGTCTCTGTGGAGTGGGCGGCATACAAATGCAACTAATAAATAAATAAATAAATTTGGTAACAAACAGTTGGTTTATAGCAATGCAATTTATTAGCCTTTTTAAAATCTAAGTGGTAAAAAGGGCTAAATCTCCACCATTCAGTAATTATTGTGTCTACTTTAATACTCCTTCCTTTTCCTCCAAAATAGCCCTAAAAAGTGCCTGAAATACACCATTATGTACCATGCAGCCTCAACAACTTTTCACAGTACATAAAATGCAGCCTTTGGCTACACATAATAATCAATTAGTGATTTAAAAGGATTAGAAGAGCTGGGTGCTAGTACCTGCAATTATGATAGGAAAATGGCATGGATGGAATACAGGAAAATAGTCATCAAAGGATTTAATACTAGTATGTTTGACATCCATATTTATTTCACTATTTAAAGGTAGACACTGTAAGGCTTTTTCTCTGCAAAAAAAAAGGCAGAAGGTAGAAGTAGCTTTTTCACATTCAGTTCAAACATATTAATTTATTTGTCAGAAATTGCTTATGAGAAAGTAACAGTTCTGCAAATTTGCAACTTTACAGAAGCAGGCTGCACACATAGCATTAGTCAGCTGGTGTAACCAGAACACCTTTTGTTAGTGAATAGTTATGCAATTAATTTTTTTTAAAAAAGAGTACAAAATTATTGAACAATAATTTCCACAATTTAAAAAAGAGAATCTGAGTTACCGCATTTTTCGGAGTATAAGATGCACCGTAGTATAAGACGCACCTTAGTTTTGGGGGAGGAAAATAGTGGAAAAAATCTACCTACCAGGTATTCATCTGGCTAGCGTCCTTAGTCTGGTCAGCTTCAGCACATTATTTTTTCCCCTTGTTAGGGCTGAAAAAATCTTTTTTGGAGGAAGTAGCAATGAAAACAAGCCTGCAAAGACTTAGGGCTGGAAAAAAACTTCTTCTGAGGGAGTAGCAATGAAAAAATCCTGCAAGCCATTAAGATCCTTAGCACCTCGTTAGGGCTGAAAAAACCTTTTTCGGAGAAAGTAGCAATGAAAACAAGTCTGCAAAGGCTTAGGGCTGGAAAAAAAATTATTCGGAGGGAGTAGCAATGAAAACAAGCCTGCAAGCCGGGAAGAGCTAGGAAGATTGTTAGCACCTCATTAGGGCTGGAAAAAAAAGCTTTGAAAAAGCTACATTCAGAGTATAAGATGCACCCAAATTTTCAGCCTCTTTTAGGGGGGTGGGAAAGGTGCGTCTTATACTCCGAAAAATACGGTATGTCTGAGATAGGGTTCAAGGAGGGAAAATGTTTACATAAGGTAGTGAGGAGTCTGAGAGCTGAACCAGAAGGTCAGTCAATGGTGTGTATGTATAACTATCGTTTTAACAGGTGAAGCCAGAAAGAAGCTGAGTTTACTCCATGGCTAAGGAAGTACTATGATTTCTTGCAATATTCTGCTTGTAATATTCTGAATCATATAAACAACCATGATTTTTCAGAGAGGGTTTCTTCCATTGCAGTCCTATAACAATGTGCTCATCGTCTAAATCTTGCTAGGGTGGGAATGCTAAAAATGAATTAGCTGTCTAGCACATCAAATAAATAGTTGAAAGAAGGGTGAATTTGAAGTATACTGTTAATATAGTCTGGCTTGACAGATGGATTTCCTACACCCACTCCACTCTTCTCTCTTTCATTCTTTTCAGTTGCTGTGACACAATTTTTAGAGCTGGGGGTCACAACTTCTTTATAGTGTCCACTTGAGCCACTTTTCCAATGTTGTACCATTAGAATTTGTTCAATCTAAATTTCTAAGAGTGGACCTTTGCATCCCAAAATGTGTCTCAAAGGCCACAATGAGACTAGAAACAGGCCTCGTGAAGTCACTTTCAGGGCTGCGTTTCATGGCTTAACTATTTTCCTATTAACTATGAGTGATGATTTTCAGCCTACGTGGATATGATCAGACCAAAACTGTCATTAAACAGTGTGTAACAGACCCAGAGCCCTTGGGCAGGTCCCCAACCTTTATTGCCAGTGAATCCAACTGGTACTCTGCTTCTTGTATGGCATGCCTGACTAATGTCAAAGAACATAACCACCGGAGGCCCCATGATGTCATGCCAGCCCCTCAGCTCTCTTTGAAGGTCAATGTAGGAAGATCCTCTCCCCAGAGAAACAATGCTCTTGTGACTCTGAACACAGAGGAACAACAGGGCATGAGCTTCTCCAGTGCCTGTATTATAGAGCTATTCTTATTAGCTTCATGGGGTGTATGGGGTGCTCAGGGAGGGGTAGCACCTCTGGTGTAGGGGCATGTCGTGTCCTTTTACAGCAGCTCATTCTAGGGCAGCTGTTAGGACAGCTTGTTCACCTTTGGTCCCCACCTGTCACTCAGCTCTCACCTGTGGCTCCTAGCAGCTGTAGCATGTGCAGTGGCCACACCCCGGGCAACAGCTTTGACAGGCTGGCCAAACCAGGTTGAGAGTAGCCATTGGGTCATTGACCTTTGGTGAGATAGGGACTTGTCTATCCCGAGCATGTGAAATCAGATTCCGGCAGACTGAGAGGATGAAATCTACCAGAATAGGACAACGGTCATGAAGGCGGTCTCTGCAAGCAATGTGGTATGCTAAGAGCACAGCAAGACCCGAAAGACGCCCTGGTCAACCACTGCGCCCAGCCCATCTCCAACTATCTCGACTCTTGTCCTGCTATTGAAGCAAGATGGAATCTGGGAAGAGAGAGTGAGGCTGACTATGTGCACCTCTCCCTCACTTTAATCCAACTCATGCGCAAGTCTTGACATCCCCCTCGATTCTCATAGATGTCAAGGTCCTCTTTGAACACGATGGATGAACATCATATTAGCTTCATCTCACTCTCATTGCATAAATACAAATATGTACAGGATAATTCTACATCTCCCTGCTGCGTTCAGATGCTATTTCTGCTACAACATATAATGTTGCCAGGTTTTGTGTAGCAGCACTTAACATCCATCAGATGACGACCTGTGCCACAAACTCTCCTTAGTGATTACCCAGCTTGTCATACTAGAGTGCTCTATACAGGGAGAGATTTAATTTGCCACATACTTATCTTATACTTTCCTACAATGATCTAATGCTTCTATCTATTAGACACCGATGCATTTTCTATGCTTTTCAACTGACAGTTATCCTGATATTTCATCCTTATCCTGACCTTTGACTATAATAAAGATTTGATTAACTGATGGGTCCCAAGAAAAATTGAGAGGGGGGTGCAAAGTTTGGGGTCGGGGGCTTGGACAAGCAAGGTAGATTGCTACTATAATTCTTTCCCAGTCTGTCCAGACAGATACTTGGCCAGACAAGGTGGGGATGTCATCTAGAATTGCTCCTCATGGTCTTATAAGGGATCCAGTGTCTTCTCTGTAGCTGAATCGCTGTTAATGTTCACTCATGGCCTTCCTGGATGGGCTAGTAACAGGACTGAGACTTTCTGCAGCTGCTGTTGTGGATGTGGACCAAGGTAGGCTTGGTTTTGACAGGTTGGGCAAGCTCGTCCTTCCAACTAAGAGGTATGTTTTTGAATTTTATTGTCTTCTTGTTCGTCTCCAATGATGAGGTCTTTGGCAGAGTTCTACCAAGTGTTTGTTTTTGGACTGAACATTTATTATTGGGAGTGTGCAGTTTATTACTTGTGTAGCTTTAATGAAATCATCAGTTTTATGGGGGAAAGGTTACTGCATGGATTTGTTTAACAGAATAACAGAGTTGGAAGGGACCTTGGAGGTCTTCTAGTCCAACCTCCTGTTCAAGCAGGAAACCCTATAACATTTCAGACAAATAGTTGTCCAACTCCCACATTCATGGTTGTCATGGATATGGGGATTGCAGCACAACATAGTATAAGAATCTCTCCTTTAGAGCAGATATGTGGGTGAAAGTCTTTGGTTTTTTTAAGTATTATATTTATTTTAGTGAGCTAAATCCAATGTATCTGAAGAATGTGAATTTCTAAAATACTGTTATTATTTATAAAATTTGTAAGTTAGACTGGTACTCCCCTCTTAATGGAAGATGACATTTCCAATTTTACCCTCATGTCAACACCCTTGTTTTAATAGTATTACATTTATATTTTAATTATGAGAAATCTGTTCTTAAAAATTAATGTTTCCTTCTGTCTGTCTATGGAGATTCTCAGTCATCCAGGTCATGGTTGTCCCAAAGGTGCTTTTTCAAGAGGCAACTGGACTTTCTGGGTTTTTCTTTGAAGACTTTTCACTTCTCATCCAAGAAGCTTCTTCAGCTCTTGGAGTTGAAGAAAAACCAGAAAACCTTTGGGATTTCCTTCTGTCTGTAATATAAGAATTTAGGACCTCAAAACCAGCAAACTTGTTCAGGGAAAGGATTAAAAGAAAGTTATAACATGAGAATCTAGTTGCTGAGCGATAATGAATGCTATAGCATAGGGGTGTCAAACTCGCGATGTCACGTGATGTATCACAACTTCCCCCGCTTTGCTAAATCGGGCATGGCCAGTGTGTGACACATCTGGCCCGTGGGCCATGAGTTTGACAGCCCTTCTATAGCAGGAAGACTCTTTAATAGTTTTTCTGTGACAACACACCCTGAAAGAGTTACCAACTGTCTTTTTCATTGCTGATAATATATAATAGTTGAAGATAAAAATTAAGCAATTCTACTTAGTAATGCATGGCCTCTTCTAACTAATAGTTTAATGGGAATCGAATTATACCCTAAACATCCAGGAGACAGACCAACTTAAACTTGTTGGAGAATGTTTTTAATGCATTTCCCTGAATGTTTTCAATACTAGGAGAGTGTCACCTCTAAGATCACCATCTCTCACCATCTCTCTCAGATTTGTAATGTCCCTGATTTGAGCCTTAAGAGAAAGCAGTACTAAGCTAGTGTCTTCCAGCTGGCCAGTAGCTAGGGGTGGTAGGATTTCTATTTCATATCTGTTTGGTTGAACAGTGCAACCAAAAAAGAGTTACTGTATTTGTAGTCTGAGTAGAATATGTAAGATGGAGAACACACAGCTCTTTGCAAAAGGAGGACAAGATACACCAACAACACAAGTTTGCCAACTTTCTACATGAACATTCGGCCATCAAAACAGGTGATGGAACCTATACCTGAGATCCAGCATGCCTTCCCATAATAATTATTATTTTTAATAAATTTTGATTATTAAGTAATGTTTTTAGGAGGTGCTAAGTGGAATTCTGCAAAAGGGTACTTTTTATGCCAGATTTGTCCTTTGAGTTATTTGCAGAAACTACATACCATAATTGGATGGAGCCAGGAAGAAGCCAAAATTGAATTACCGTAATAGAATTCAATTTGAATTTAAATACAGCAATTATTATCAATACATTTAATATTTCCCGTGTTTTTAATCATAATATTAAATAATTTCTCCCCTGCCAGTAAAATTACAATTGGGTCAGAGGTGGGTTCCTCCCGGTTCAGACCGGATCGCCCGAACCGGTAGCGACCCGCTGGTGACATCACTGTTGGTGCCGGTCCGTGCACGCTATCATCTTTTTTTGTGAATTTTTTGTGAATTTTTCCCTGTTTGAATGGTTTCTCCTCTTCCGCTGCTTGAAAAAGGGCCCTCCCGCCCACCCCCAGGTTAATACTGACCTTTATTTCTTCACCTGAAGCACAGCTGATCAGCTCCTCAGCTGTGTTTCGGGCTGATTCCTGCTACTGAGCATGCACGGAAGCCAAATTGCATGAGGGGATGTCAAAACGTCACGATGCGAACCGGTGGGGAAGGTAAGTAGAACCCAGCCCTGAATTGGATGGCAATCTTTGGAAGGGCAAATCTTTTGGGGCTGCAGATTGTAGATTCTAAACCTTTTGCTAAAAGCAAGGTTGACATAATTTGGAATGAAACATGTCAATCAAGTTTAATTCAGGCTGTATGAAAAGATGCCATCAATGGAGGAGATGCATTCAATGAAAAACAGAAAAGATGTGAGACTATAAAGCAGTGGTGGCGAACCTTTTTCGGCTCGCGTGCCAAAAAAGGTGGGGGGGGTGTGCTCGCGCGCGCTCGCGTGCCCACACCCATTCCCTCCCCCCCCACGCATGCGCACAACACCCCCCCATGCTGCCCCCTGCGCATGCGCACCCCCCCCCCACCCCCGCACAATGGCTTACCGGAGCCTGGAACGACGAAACCGGCAAACCGGAAGTGCGAAAAAACGCACTTCCGGTTTGCCGGTATGCTGTTTTTTGCACTCCGGAGGGTTCAGGGAAGCTCCCTGAAGCTCCGGAGTGCAAAAAACTACAAAATGGACAAACCGGAAGTGCGGAAAAGTGCACTTCCGGTTTGTCCGTTTTGTAGTTTTTTGCATTCCGGAGCTTCAGGGAGCTTCCCTGAACCCTCCGGAGTGCAAAAAACAGCACACCGGCAAACCGGAAGTGCGTTTTTTCGCACTTCCGGTTTGCCGGTGGGAACCCTCGCGTGCCGGCTTCTATGGCTCCGGTTGCCACCTCTGGCATGCGTGCCATAGGTTTGCCACCACGGCTATAAAGTCTTAGATTGTGAACTTAATTTGATACTACAATATAGTTTCTGTGACTGATATCTCCTGAGGGAAGGGAGTTCCAGCCTTGGAAAAAATTCAGACACGTTTCTTCTAAGGAAGAAAAGGTGGAACAAAAGGGGCTCTGGTTCCAAGGGAAATTAAGTCGCTGCAAACCCTTCCAGGCCATCACCATGCTCTTTGTTCTAAACAATTTTCCTCCCATAATTGGGGCGAGAACAGAACATTAAAAAAAAGATTTGTACAATTTCCCATTTAAGACTCTGCCAGTTTATAATTAGATGCACAGTTGAATCTTTCTATAAGCATGGCATTTAAAGATCAATAAAGTTGTCCATCAGCTGACAAACTTCAATTGAATATTAAACACTTTTCAAGGGCATACAGAGTTTCCTTCAGATGATGTTTAAACCATTCTTACAAGAGCTTTTCCAAATCTGGTACTCTCCAAATATAAAATACCCCTTCAAGATGAATTGGACTTCTGATCACTTCATGGATTTAACCGTCCATTATTTTCATGGACATAATATGGAAGAAAATTGCTACTAACTTCCTTTGTCACTTTCCTAGCATACAGGTAATCCTCGACATAAAACTGTAATAGAGCCTGCCCATTATAATTGCATGTCATGATGGCTGTTATGTGAAATAGCCACACATAGTGACCCGCATCCCATGCTCTCCCTGGGTTACTAAGCAGAGCACAGGGTGCTTCAGGGATGGGGAGGTCATAGGAAGCCTAGTGTAGGTCTAGGACCTTCTCTGTGCCTCCCAAGCTGCTCCCACCCTTGAGACTCCTGCGGTCCTCTCCCCACCCTTTGGGTCCCTGCAAGTGGGATGCGGTGGGGAAGGGAAAGGCCTGTGGAGCCCTGAGAGGAGATGGGGGAAGATAGGCAGGGGCCACAAAGGCATTCTTTGGTTAGTTGTAAGGACAAAAAAACGTGGAAATATTGCATTGGCTGTAACTTCAGGACAAAGACATAAGTAGCTTTTGGGAGGTCTGCCATAACTTCAAAAAGTTGTTAACTGACCGATCATAAATTGAGGACTATTTGTACATCCAATTCTGCTTTGCTTTAAAGCCCAGACAAGGCTGGTCAGCTGCTGCCATTTACTGAGGCACCCTCCAGATAGAACACAACAACTTCAATGATCCTATATTACAGATAATACTGGAGTTGACATTCATGTAGAGGCTTCAGGCTGGGGGCCGAAGAAGGCTATTCAGCTACATGTGATTATCTCACTGAGTAGAAAGTGCAACCTCAAATTTTAAGCCAGATATTAGCTCTTCTACATTCAATAGTAGAAAGCAATTATTCAAGTTGCTAAATGTAGAGATTAAAGTTTAGGAAGGGGAAAATGAGATTAAAGGAACTTCCCTATAAGAATTCTTCACAAAAGAGATCTTGTTTTCACTAGCTTGCCACTGACAACTTTAACCTTATTGTTGGAGATGCTTAAGCAACTTTGGGCAAATCTGCTCTGTGGCGGAACTGAAGCCATTACCAGTTAAGATTACCAAACAGAACAGAAGCAAAAATTCTGAAATGACATTTAAAGAAGCATTTGGGAGAATATTTGGCAAAGAACAACCAGAAACAGCATGGAAATAATGATCAGAAGCGTATAACACAAATAGCATTTTCCTGATACAATTAATTACTGTATAGCTGACTGATATTTTGCAGGAAAGCTGCTTTACAGAGCTTATCCATTTGTATCTGTGTTTTTCTGCCTTTTCCTCATAATCCTCTCATCTCCAGCCTATATTTGAAACATCTTTAAATCAGATATACTGATTTATAATTACCTATATTGATATTAAAGCAGTGTTTCGCTGTGGATGTACTCTGATATGCTGCATCAATCATATGGTCAGAACCACAGCCAATGTTCTTGAAGTATGATTGGTCCATCTTTTATTGGCCACTTCAAAATAGTAAGAGCATGCCCCTCCCCTCCTCTGTTCTCCTGGGTATTGTCCTCTATATCCATTCCAGTTTGGGCAATGTAGAGAAGTACAGAAATAGTGAAGAAAGGAGACTTTTAATGTAAACATCAATACAGCCCAGATAGGCAGAAGGGAGTGAGAAAATAACTCAAGATTGTCCTGTCTTGATTCTCTTTTGTATAAGAGAGGGTAAGAGAATAACTGTTGGGTTTTTATTTATTTATTTATTTATTTATTTATTTATTTATTTATTTATTTATTTATTTATTTATTTATTTATTTATTTGTGAGATTTATATACCGCCTCACAGTGCAAGCACTCTCTAAGTAGTTTACACCAGTAAGCAATGTATATATTTATATTGCCCCCAACAATCTGGGTCCTCATTTTACCTCGGAAGGATGGAAGGCTGAGTCAACCTTGAGCCGGTGAGATTTGAACCTGTGACCTGTGGATCACAGTCAGCTAAAGTGGCCTGCAGTATTGCCTCTAACCGCTGCGCCACCTCGGCTCATTATTATATTCTGTAACAATAAAGTAAAATTCTGGTAATTCATGTGCTGTCTGTTTCTTGACCTTGTCCACCTCAAAGGGCTTATAGGCAACAGAAAATGCTGGTTTTTAAAGCCAACCTTTCCCCTTCTTTCTGCTAATTACGAGATGTCAAGTGTTCCTCTAGATTAGGAACTATTTCAAAAGAGCATTAAATTCATTTTCAATAGCCTGACTTAACCGGTCCATGGGAGAAGTTGCACAGTGGAAAATGATCCCCTCGCTCTGAATTAGGTAACTCTCCCAGGCTAGAAAGAAAAAAAAAGGAGAAGATTGGCAGAATCCCAAAGCAGAATATTGGTGCTTTAATATATTGGCTCGTCCCACCAGATCTGGCAGAGAAGACTGATCCTGTCTGTTAGGGAATCACACTTGGTGGGCCCTGGGAGGTGAGCCCTGGGAGGTGTGATGCCCGCATTATGGAATCTTCTTCCCCCAGAAGTAAGTCTAGTTCCATCCCTTTCCTTATTCTGAAAATCACTCAAGTCCCAGCTGTGCCATCAGGATTGAGGATCCCAGGGAATCAGGGAGATCCTGGGATGGCTCCCTTAATATAGCCAACATAATCCTTTTTGTTCATTAGCTTTTAAGTTTTTAACAATAACTACCAGTATTTTATGTACGTATTGGTTTTTCTTTTTAATTCACTGTTGTACACTACTTCAGAGTTTTTGGCAGCAATACACATAAATAAATAAGAAAATAAATTGGTGCATTTTTCATTAATCTTCTGCAGCAATATTGCAGTGCTAACTGCACCTATTCTGAGGTGCTAACACACAATAGTCTTTATACTGAGGGATCCTTGATGCTCTCCCTCCGCTTGCTCTCAACCCTGAGCTACAAATATTCTCCTTTATTGGAGTCTTTATATTGTATACATTCTCTTTATTTCTACTTATACATCTTTTTAAGGTGAAAATTAAGCTTCATGGACAGCAACTAACTAACTAACTAACCAACCAACCAACCAACCAACCAACCAACCAACCAACTAACCAACCAACCAACCAACCAAACACCCAAAGAGCTAAAGCATATAAAGACCTTTTTTGTTGTAGTACCTGCCCGCTGGAACATCCTACCCTCGAAATCCAGCTATTCCTATTCCTATTCCTAATTTCCTATTTAAAAGACTTGAAAACATGGTAGTGTTCCAGGCATGACAATTGGAGGATTAAGGGAGCCCATGAGGTGGTCATTACTGTAATGCTTGTGGTTGCTCTTGTGGCCATTGTGTGTACATTTGGTGCAATTGGATGGTGTTTTTGTTTTTGTTGTTGTTGTTATTGGCTGTTCGTGTTCTTGTTTTTTTCTATGGAGTTTTAATTTTGTTAGCTACCTAGGTGGCTAACAAAACAAAACAAATAAATAAAATAAAAATTGTCAGGGACAAATTTTTGTCTGTTTATCTTTTCCTACTTCCCCTCCTGGTTGTACTCCATAGTTTACCTAGGATGGTGTCCAAAAGGCAAGTTTTAAAAAACCCATAACTTTGAAACTAAAATATAACTATGAATAAACTCGTTCTCTTTCCCCAGCTTTCCCAGTAGGAAACTATTGAAACGAATGAAGTGTTGCCAACTTTAAAGTGAGCCCTGTAGGACTTTTGAGGAAAATTGTGTGAACATTGTAGATCTTGTGGAATTACCATTACCTCATACGAGTAGCTTCTTCCATATTAAATACTGATGAAGAAAGAAAGAAGGCACGTGGTTAGTTAGACACAAGCCCATGTTTGTTTCTTCCTTTTCTTCCTTAAATAAAATTGTGTAGAAAAAGGGAGGTTGATTCATCTACCCAGTTGGAGCCTTTTTAAAAGAGGAATGTCTGGGCCAGAAAGTTCAGCATAAGGCGCTACTATACTTACTTCCTACTACACTGTGTGCACAATTATTAGGCAAGCTGTATTTTTGAGGATTACTTTTATTATTGAACAACTACAGTGCTCTCGGTCAATCCAGAATGTTAATAAACCTCATACCTGAATATTTAAAAAAGTAAAAGTGAGGTTATGGCTTTCTTAGGAGAATATCTATGTGTGCACAATTATTGGCCAATTATTAGTGTGCAGAATTATTATGCAACCAAATGAAAAATGAAAATTTTCCCATCTCACTCGTTTAGTTTCATCTGTTAAAGTGAGAATAATAAAGAAACAACTCAAAATTTGCAAATAAACATTTCTGACAGTTCAAAAAACATATCAGTTTCCCCGCCCGCCTAGACGCTGCCATTTGTGTTCTTTTGCCCTCTGCGCATGCGCAAAGCGTTCTGCTTGCGCAGAGGGCAAAAGAATGCAAATGGCGGCATCCAGGCGGGCGGGGGAAGCCCCGCGCAGCGAACGCCACCGCTTCTTCGGTTCTGCAGCGACCAACAGGTAAGAGCACACCGGCAGGAACCCACCTCTGATGGGCACTATATATTCTACACTAATGACTTGTATCTATATATATTTGAATGTATTTATGGATAAAGAAATCTTCCATGTTTGTATTGACTGTCTGTGGCTGGGCAATGTAAGTGTAGCATATGATATCAGTAAACTGAGACAATGAACTATTATATCAAAGAGGAGTTCTTGGTGCTTTCTAAGCTTGGTTATTTGCTTGAAGCCATTTCATTACTCAACTAGGTAACATCAGCAGTGTGAGTGACTGTAGGGTTTGCTGTCTGTTAAGATATAGTAATTTATTGTGTCCGTTTTGGTGGAGATGTGGTTTTCTCCCTGGTGGCACCTTGATTTGTCTCACTACCTACGTTCAGTTTGATGAACAAAGATACCAACAAACCAGGATAACACCCAAGGGATCACTACTTACTGGGTAATGAAACATCTGCAGGCAAAGAACTAAATTCAGATAGCACCAAGAACTGCACAGTTCAACTCTCATACTTCCCTCCGACCAATTAGGTCCCACAGAGTAGGTCTCCTCCAGGTCCCATCAGCCAAACAATGCCGACTGGCGGGCCCTATGAGGAGGGCCTTCTCTGTGGGGGGTCCCGTGCTCTGGAACCAACTTCCCTCAGAGATCCGAATTATCCCCACCCTGCTGGCCTTCCGGAAAGCCATTAAGACATGGCTCTTCCTGCAGGCAGGGGTCTGAGACAATTTTATATCCGAGATCTCCCCCTCTATGTATGTTGTTGGACATCTTTTTTAACTTTTTAAAACTGTTTTTAAATAAGTTTATTGTTTATTGGTCTTGTTGTAAGGAATATCCTTCTGGGTTCAGTTCCAAGTGGGGAAAAAGACACTGGATTCATGAAAGTTGCTTGGAAAGAAGGTTTAATGGTGGACAGGACCACATGGCAAGAGCCCCTGTACAGAAAAGGTAGATCACATGTTACCAGATGTGGGTGAAGAGAAAAAGGGCAGAAGAGATGCTGAGTTCCTTGTTTTATACTCTCTGTTGGGTCCCACCTCTTAGTTTCTTGTTCCTTGTGTATATAATGCAACTGATTGGTGGTCAGGCTCCCAGAAGGCCATGCAGTGGCAACTCTATAGGGTGGGGGTTTCTAAGAGGAGTCTTTTGTCTGCTTAAAAGCATGTTTCCAGGGATATTCTATAGAATATATTCTGCCTTTTAATATTTCCTAGGATATTTCATTTTTCTAGGAGAGGGGTGGGTGCTAACTTCCTACAGTCTCTTGAAATGCTGTAGCCGCCCTGAGTCCTTAGGGAGTAGGGCAGCATAGAAGAACCTAATAATAAATAAATAAATACATACATAAATAAATAAATAAATAAATAAATAAACAAACAAACAAACTCTGAGCTACAATACATACTTTTTTCTATTATCCCTATTCTTGTTCAAGATGAAATGCGATAAAGACAGTTTTCAGTGTTTCCTTTGGAGCTATGGTAAACAGAACCTGGTCCACCTTCCCTCCCACGTCTTGGAGTCTTCTCACCCTTCCATTGTCAAAATCCTGAGGTATATTGCCACCATCCTTTGAATTTACTCTAAGCAGTAGTACAGTGGAGACTGTCATGAGATAATGCAAAATTATTATCATGGATTTGAAAGATCAGGACAGTAGCTCAGTAGAAGAACATTCTGTATAAACATACTTCCAGGAAAATTAAGCCACAAAGCCACTAGAACAGTGATGGCGAACCTATGGCACGCGTGCCACAGGTGGCCCGCGGAGCCATATCTGCCGGCACGCGAGCCGTTGACCTAGCTCACCTCCAGCATGCATGTGTGCGCCGGCCAACTGATTTTTGGCTCGCGTAGAGGCTCTGGGAGGACATTTTAGGTTTCCGGAGTGCCTCTGGAGGGGGCGGGGGAGCGTTTTTGCCCTCCCCAGGCTCCAGGGAAGACTCTGGAGCCTGGGGAGGGCGAAAAACGGGCCTACCAGGCCCACTGGAAGTCAGGAAATGGGCCATTTCGGGCCTCCAGAGGGCCTCTGCGGGGGTGGGGGAGGCCATTTTCACCCTCCCCGCGCATGAGCTTTTGGCACCCATGGGGAAAAAAGGTTCGCCATCACTGCACTAGAACATCTAATAAACTACAATTCCCAACAAACTCATTTTTAAACAATTCTGCAAAATATGAGAATAGGTATTTACTTTAAAATATCCTCTTTTTAATTTCCACAAGCTGCTTGCAGCACAAATATGACTCAGGAAGAACATGGCTGACATGCTAATTCCAAACTAAAAGAAGGACTAGTTCGTGTGATTTCTCATGTCTTTTATACCTATGCAAGTATATTGTTCCAAGTCAGTAATTTTACTGAAGTGTAGGCTCTAGGTTAAAACCAAGGAAGCATTTTCTCCCACAGATTCTCTTTATTACACAGTCATTTATTTTGTAGATTATGTCTTGTATTTTTAGAAGTGGAAGTTGCTAAGGCAACCAAAGTAGTTGAACATTATGTTTTGCTGAGAACAATATGTGTTTAAATGTTCAGGGATTTTTCCATTGTTCAGTGAAATAGCAAGATTAGGCTAACTAGGGGAGGCAATCTAGATTGACCTTAAGAGAGAGGAAAAAAGAGAAAAGCCAAACTTTCTCTCTATGCTGACAGCCTTCCTGGCTATTCTCAAGTTGATATTCAGTGACAGATGGTACGTTTCATTATCTTATAAACAAACCTGTACACAAAAGCCACAGTTGTTTCTAAAACAATATAGTAGTTGCATAGATAAAAGTACAAAGAATAAGAAAAGCTAATAATGTATTTAATTTTTTTTTCTCTTCTAGTTTTCAAAATTAGCCTGTGCTTACACTCAAACTGAGGTTTCGTATTTAATTCATCTTGCTTTTTTTAAAAAAATTGTGCACATAGCCTTGATTTGAGTGATTCCGTTGTGTAGTGACCAATGTTTGGGGCTGATTCAATCTTGTGTGGATACGTACATGAAAAATAGGGATTCTAAAGAAGGAATGCCTGGGGCTAGATCCAAAAATCCTGATATAAACTAAAATCTATAAATGGATGTATGAATAAACAAAATAAATATACTGCCCTTTACAGTAGTCAGATAAATGCTAACAAAAAGCTTTATCAAACACGATTATATTTCATGCACTCTAGCATCCTTGCCTAATGGCCACTTAAACTGTGCTCTAATACAGTGGCCTCCAACCTTTTGGGAAACAGAGATCAGTTCCGTGGAAAAAAGTTTTTCGCGGACCGGAGGGGGCCTGCTGGCTGCATAACACGGATGGGCCTTCGTATGTTTGCACAGCCTGGTTGCTGGCAGACTGTGGACCGGTGACGTTCCATGGATCAGGGGTTGAGGACCCCTGCTCTAACCTATCCATCATTATTTTCTAGAGCAGTGTTTCTCTTTCTCAGCAATCACCTTAAAAAGAGAAAAGCCAAACCTTCTCTATATGCTGACAGCCTCTCTAGCTCTTCTCAAGGCAAAAGCTGATTTATGGAAGGTAATGCACAGAATAGAAAGAGCACTCACCTTGATCAACTTCCCAGAATTCCTCACCCAGCATGTAATCTATCCCATTGTCCAACAGCTCATGCCATTACAAAGTTGGCATCAACTTTCCTGTCATTTCCACCTATTGGTTCTCCTCTTGTCCTCTGCAGTAACACAACAAATTTGCTCTCCAGGTTTACTAATAATGTAAGCTTTATTTACTTGATATTTTAATAAAAATAAACATATTTTGCTCTCTGTCCTGTGCGTTACCTTACACAAATCAGCTGTGAATTCTTACTCTTTGTAATTTCATCTATGCAACTACTATATTGTTTTAGAAACAACTGTGGCTTTTGTGTACAGGTTTGTTTATAAGATAATGAAATGTACCATCTGTCACTGAATATCAACTACTACTAGTGATGCTCTCCCCATTGACAGAAAAAGATATGAAAGAACATAGATTTGTATGCCCCTGAAATATTCAGCAAAATAGTTCAAAACATGCCTCAGCTCTAGAAAGCAATGGACAAATATTCTGTGCCAAAATGATGAGGAGATAATCTCCATTATATTGAGATAAAGGTTTGGATTATGGCAGTAGCATATCCATTGATTTCTATGGCCTGTAAAAACGTGTATAGTCCAGAGCTTCTAGGAACAATGGGAAATATAACTTGCAATATGTACAGCATCCCAATTTTGCTACATATTTTTATGGCTTCATTGAAGAATACTGGGAATTATAAATATGTTTTTCAGAATTTTTTATTGATCTTGCATACTGCCAAAGATATATGGAATATAACCTGATGTCCCAACAATATCTGGAATTTATTTTTTTATTTAAATTTCTTTGCCATCCCTCTCACTGGAAGATGACTCTGGCCAGCTTACAACATCAAAATAAAAGCATAAGTATATATACAAATGTATAAAATCACAATAACATTGCAATAAAATTCAATTCAACCTGGGACCATTTTCTTTCTTTTTTTCTTTTTTCTTTTCCAATAAGTTTTATTTATTTTTGGTCTTTCAACATCTCATGTCGTGAGCATTTTCTTTCTGAGTTTCATACTTCCATACAATAGTCTTAACAATATATATGTTTTTTAAATAGTTACAATTCATTATCATTTCATTTTTAATATCTCTCTCTCCTTGATTAGTTTCCATCCATTGTTTCTTGTCTTGCTTTCTGGTGCTTTAGAATAATAATAATAATAATAATAATAATAATAATAATAATAATAATAATAATAATAATAATAATAACAACAACAACAACAACAACAACAACAACAACAACAACAACAACAACAGAGTTGGAAGGGACCTTGGAGGTCTTCTAGTCCAACCCCCTGCTTAGGCAGGAAACCCTACACCATTTCAGACAAATGGTTATCCAACATCTTCTTAAAAACTTCCAGTGTTGGAGCATTCACAACTTCTGGAGGCAAGCTGTTCCACTGATCAATTGTTCTAACTGTCAGGAAATTTCTCCTTAGTTCTAAGTTGCTTCTTTCCTTGTTTAGTTTCCACCCATTGCTTCTTGTTCTACCCTCAGGTGCTTTGGAGAATAGTTTGACTCCCTCTTCTTTGTGACAACCCCTGAGATATTGGAACACTGCTATCATGTCTCCCCTGGTCCTTCTTTTCATTAAACTAGACATACCCAGTTCCTGCAACCGTTCTTCATATGTTTTAGCCTCCAGTCCCCTAATCATCTTTGTTGCTCTTCTCTGCACTCTATCTAGAGCCTCAACATCCTTTTTACATCGTGGCGACTCCCTCTTCTTTGTGGCAGTCCTTCAAATACTGGAATACTGCTATCATGTCCCTTCTAGTCCTTCTTTTCTCTAGACTGGCCATACCCAATTCCTGCAACCATTCTTCATATATATATATGGGCTTCAAAATTTTTAGCAAGGGGTTCTCTGCCCAGTTGCTGGGTGGACGTGGCCTAGTTGGCCTCCTGCACCATGGCAGGAGCAGGCATTTTTGCCCTCCCTTGGCTCTGGAGGCTTTCCTTGAGCCTCCGAGAGTACGAAAACCGCCTCTTCAGGCTCCGGAGGCCCTCTGGAGGCCAGAAACGGGCCCATTTCTTCCCAAATTTCTGGTCGGCCTGTTTTTTCAACCTCCCTGAGCTTCCGCACGCGCCCTGCACTTACCTCCATCCAAAATGGGCTGTGTGGGGATTCCTGGGAGGGACAGGGTGGGGTGGGCGGGGCCAGCCAGGAGTGGGATTTGGGGGTTCTCCGAACTGCACAGAATCTTAGCTAGAGGTTCTCCCAAACCCCTGAGAACCCCCAGCAGCCCACCCCTGGGTGTTGTCCTGGGGGTGCCATTGACTATATGTTACTGACTATATGTTACTGACTATATGTTACTTACCATCTTATATTTAAGGCATTCCCCAACAACAGTTTCTCTCCATGGGTGACAATAAAAGCCAAATAAGTATGCATTGAGCTTCCAGCCAACCAAATTAACAAAAATTTTCACCTGCTTGCTCCTATTTGGCCTTTGAAATGTGGAGAGAACAGGCTAAAAATAAGGCAGTAGCTGCAATTAATTTATGTCACGGCAGGCAATGTTTATATGCCAGGATGAAAATACAGTAAAAATGTTGAATGCTTTCAGCTTGGCAACAGAGGTTTTCTTTGTTATTTGCATCAGTCTCTGGTTGTGAGGTTCAGGAACAGTGGAGAGAACAGAGAGATACTGTGTCAGCCAAAGAAGAAAGATAACCAGATATTTAAAATCTCATTGGATGGTCTTGTCCAAAAAGCACCTCTGATTCAGGAAGTAAAATAAGTGGTTCTGCTGCTGCTGCTGCTTTTCAAAAATACAGCCTGAAGCTCAGCTGTCATAACTCTTTAACAGAATTTAATTACCACAAAGGTCAGAATCATTACCATGCCTTTTAAAAGAAGCACAAGCATTAGGGAGAAACTTCATAGTGAAAATGATGAGGATGGAGCCCAGAAATTCAGTACAATCTACCAAACTATATTAAATATTTCCCAATCCTCTTTTAAAGGCAGAATAGCAAGAAAAAGACATTTATGGATAATGACTGGTCAAATCTTGCTTCATCAGCAGCATATATGGAGTCTTTTATTTATTTATTATTTATTTAAATGGAATTTAAATCCAACTCCCAGGGGACTCTTTTCTCCATATAATGTCTTCTCAGAAGTGGGTTCCTCCCGGTTCGGACCGGATTGCCCGAACCGGTAGCGACCCGCTGGTGACATCACGGATCCGGTTCGGTCAGTGCCGGTCCATGGGCACCGCCATCTTTTTGGGGGCATTTTTTTGCAAATTTTTCCCTGTTTGAATGGCTTCTCTTCTTCCGCTGCTTGAAAAAGGGCCCTCCCGCCTGCCCACGGGTTAATACTGACCTTTATTTCTTTGCCCGAAACACAGCTGATCAGCTCCTCAGTTGTGTTTTGGGCTGATTCCTGCTACTGAGCATGCGCAGAAGCCAAATTGCACAACGGGACACCTCGTCGCGATGCGAACCAGTGGCGAAGGTAAGTGGAACCCACCCCTGGAGCTTCTGTAACTTAAACAAGAAGTATTCCCATGTGGATGTGGCTATTCCTTATGGTAAAGACCAGAACAGCTTGTTGCAACCTATGGATAGATAATTTGGTCTCCTCAGGGCCTGAATTGACTTTACCTACTGAGAAAGCATGGGAGTTTAAAACCATTTTTTTAATCCCTGTTAAGTTTTGGTTAATCATCAAGTCTCAGATGTCTTTGTTTTTCTCTGATTATGTTCTTCAATTTGTCTTGCTTTTTTATCATAATTTTTTGTTTTACTTCTTGATGCTATCTCATCCTTTGTCATTTACTGCTCACTTGGTCACAGCTTTTACTTGCTTCTTGCTCCTGATGTTTTTTTTGTAATATGTGGATCTCGCTTTCTGCCTTATCTTTTAATAATTATTTCATTTTAGCTCTTCAGATCAGTTTGCTTGATTGTCAGAGAGAGAGAAAGAGAGAGAGAGAGAGAGAGAGAGAGAGAGAGAGAGAGAGAGAGAGAGAGAGAGAGAGAGAGAGAGAGAGAGAGAGAGAGAGAGAGAGATCTGGGATTCTCTTTGTTTTCTAGATTTGCAGAATCTAAATATGTGTTTCCTTTTGTGATATGAAATATACTGCTGATTTTTGACAACTGTATCTTTAAAATTTAATAGTGTAGTCAGAATGAGTTCTAGAATTAAATAGAGATCTGTAAAAGATGCTGGGTCCACAGATTGTTACCCAAAGTTAGTTGAAGAATTTTTGAACACATTGTGATAATTTCTTGGAATAATTTATTAAGCTCTTCATTTCAAAAATAATTTCTTCCACAAGGGGACGCCTAGTAGAAGCGTGAACCACCCCTGATTTCTAGAATATGTTCTATATTTTAATTTGGAACTAAATTCTCATTATGTCAATTTTTTTATCAGTATTCTCTTGACATTTTAACCCAAGTTGGTATGGCTGTTAATTGCCACCAAGGGGTAAGATTTTTCTTTATAGGTCAGGGATTGGCTTTCTTGGAACATTGAGCTTCTTGCCAATCATCTTTCTAATCCCTAAGAATGCCACTGGTCTTAACTAAAGCTTGCCAATGTCTCTTCTACATCTTATTGGCCCAACTGTGGATTCTGCTGAACTGGTCTCACTTGCAAGTCTTTCCATAACACCTCCCATATCAACGTAATATTTGAACACAATGACCTTGAACTGTTCTTTATGATCATTTGGGACAGGGTGCCAAAAATAGTCCTATGCACCTGTTATCTTGTTTTCTGGCTGAAAATGAAACTGTGAAATGGTGTCTAAACTGTAGAGAAAGAAAGTGCATTGAAAGCATTCTCAAGGAAATGCTTTGTCCTCAAATTTTAGATCATGCATGGCAAGCAGGAAAAAAGAGAGAGAGAGAGAGCAGAAGAGGATTAAATGCATATTTACCTGTGAAATTCTGGTTCTATGTACTTTTCAGTTTTTACCAGATAAATCAAACAACTCTTGGTTTGATGAATGTTATTAATCCTATCAAGGTCAAAAGCAAAAAATAACAGTAACTGTTTCATTAGGAAAAGGAGATAGTTGAACACTACAGTGATTTTTCATTTAGAATGGAACTAAGCTTAGAAATCTTTGAAAAGGCCTTAAAAGTTATGTTCATGAGGATTTACTAACCAAAAACAACAACAACAATAACAACAACAACAACAACAACAACAGCAAAGTGGACCCTATTATTTACTGAGCTGATTGGAGTTTTTCCTCAATATCATCTTCTGATATTTGTGTAAGACAGAACAAAAGATAAGGCAGAAGGTACTATTTTATATTAATTCTTCTGCTTGGTCTTGAGCGCCAATATGGCATCAGAGTATAAGAGATGGAGGGTTCAAACTTTTGTCCTCATCATGGTCCAGTATGCAAAGCTGTGTTTGGTCCAGGAGAAAACTTTCACTGGAAACTCCAAATGCTGCCACCGCATTCTTCAGTTGACATCCCTGGAAACTGCATCCGACATCAAGTGATGGTACTGGAAATTTAACTGATGCGCTAAAATCTGGGATAAATAAAATACATTCCTTTTCAGATATGATCTGACTTTTCTGCTCCCTATATATTTCCAATCTAATTTCCTTCCCTATTTATTTGTTTACTGGTGTTGTACAAGTCTAATCCTATCATCTGCCTTATCCTATGAGAGAGCAAGATACTGTAAGTTTTGATAATTCTTTGAGAATAAACATCATGTGTCAGGTTTCCCATATGACTCATATAGCTTTAATTATATGCTTTAAAAATCATTTTGTTTATGGAAATAATTCATGGTATGCTGGGAAGAATAAGTCTCCCAGATTAGTTGAATTTCCCAGCTGCTGTAGTGAACGAACTATTATACTGATGAATCACAAAAATTAAAAATGATGTCTGGTAGATTGAGAACATAGCAAAATAGACAATTGGTATATATAGTATAGCTCCCCCCCCCTTTTTTAACCTTATCGGGATGCAGAAGCTTCAGCATGTTCAAAGAACGGAATTCTGGGAACTGAAGTCTCAGAATGATCCATTTCTTGGTACGTGGCTCTATCTTTTTAAAATCACATTACCAGAACTAATCAGAGATGGCAAAACTATTTGTTTTGGTAAAAAAATATTCCTGAGAAATGGATCCAAATGTTCTTGAGAAAATGGAACATTCTGGGGAATGCCTGAACATACTGTAATTGGAACGCAGAGTTAGGACTGAACTGTAGATCATTATTACTTCCAAGTGACCATAGGTGGGTTCTAACTTACCTCGCTGCCGGTTCACTTTCTCCCATGCTACATGGCTGCGCGCTTTGTGCACGCGTGCATGCGCAGTACTGAAAAATCCAAAAAAATCCCCCCCAAAGCTAAAAACAAAATAGTGACTCATGCGCAGTGCCGAAAACGTGGCTTCTGCACATGCGCAGAAGGAAAAAAAACTAGAAAATTTTTGCAAAAAAAAAAATAAATAAATAAAAAGATGGCAGCTTCCACGGACCGGCACTGACAGAACCGGTTCCATGATGTCATCGTGATGTCACTGGTGTGAACCGGGAGGAACCCACCTTTGCAAGTGCCTAATATTTATAAAGATCAGGGATTCATATCTTTTTGAAATTTTGTATAGTTTGCCAGGGTCATTATTAAAAAATGTGTATTAATAATTTCCCTCTTCAATCCTGTTAAATAATTCAGTTTGATGAGAACTTTTGAAGAAGCTTCAAAACTGCATCAAAGACTTGGAACATACAAGATTATGCACCTCTGGAATAAGGAATTAGAATGTATGTATTTATATTTTTTTGTATTTTTTCATTTTTTCATTTAGATTATATTTATACCACACCTTTTATATTTCAGCAAAAGTCATGAAGCTATGGTTCTCCTTGAAATTTTAGCACCACAGCCATCTGATTAGATAAAGTGATTACAGAAAATCACCAAGTGAGCTTCATGATCAAATAGGGATTTGAACTTTGACTTCTTTGGTCAATCCAATTCCTTAGCCATTATATCTTGCTGTCTCTCAGTAAATTGAGTAATCACTCTTACCCCTCATATTGTGGGCAAAGAGAATTAAAAGTGATTGGCTAAAAAGACACCTTCATGAAAAAGTAGTCAATCTGGGCTCTCTAAATATTGCTGAAATGCTTCCAACAGCTACAGTTGTTATGGGCAATGGTGAAAGTTTTAGTTCAGCAACATCTGGAAAACTATAAGTTCCCCTACCTCTAATGACAAAATGCATATAATCCTCTTACCCTGGTCTATTGATAGTCCACTAGCTTTTTCCAGAAAAGCTGGCCACGTGCCCACACCAGTGGTGGGTTGCTACTGGTTTGCCCTGGCGAATTGATAGCGGCAGTGGCAGGAGGCTCCGCCTACCTGCCCGGATGTCATCACGGATGATCTGTGCATGTGCAGAAGTGCAGAAATGCTGCGCATGAGTGAAGCGTGCGTGCGTGTGTTTACAGTTCCGAACCAGTAGCGAAGATAAGTGAAACCCACACCTGTTTTTCATCATCCACTCACATCTGAATCAGCCTAAGAACAACTTTAGATGATCTGCTCTGTTGTTAGTTGTGAAGTCATGTCCAACCCATCGCGAGTCGCAACCCCATGGACAACATTCCTCCAGGCCTTCCTGTCCTCTACCATCCCCTGGAGTCCATTTACGCTGACTGTTTCAGTGACTCCAACCAGCCATCTCATTCTCTGTCATTCCCTTCTTCTTTTACCCTCAATCTTTCCCAGCATCAAGCTCTTCTCCAGTGAGACCTTCCTTCTCATTAGGTGGCCAAAGTATTTGAGTTTCATCTTCAGGATCTGGCCTTCTAAAGAGCAGTCAGGGTTGATCTCCTCTAGGATTGACTGGTTTGATAGCCTTGCAGTCCAAGGGACTCGAAGGAGTCTTCTCCAGCACCATAGTTCAAAGGCCTCAATTCTTTGGTGCTCAGCCTTTCTTATGGTCCAACTTTCACAGCCATACATTGCAACTGGGAAAACTATAGCCTTGACTATACACACTTTTGTTGGCAGGGTGATGTCTCTGCTTTTTAATATGCTGTCTAGATTTGTCATAGCTTTCCTCCCCAGGAGCAAGCGTCTTTTAATTTCTTGGCTGTAGTCCCCATCTGCAGTGATCTTGGAGCCCAGGAAAATAAAATCTATCACTATCTCCATTTCTTCCCCATATATTTGCCAGGAATTGAGAGGGCCAGATTGAGAGGGCTCTGTCCTAGAAGTTCAATTTACCCTCATATCCCAATTATAGATGTTACATAATAGCAGTGTAGGGTAGGGGTGGGTTCTAACTTACCTTGCTGCCGGTTCGCTTTCTTCTGCGCCATGTGGCCGTGCCTCATTGGCGCGCATGCACGCATGCGCAGTGGCAAAAAATCCATTTTTTTTAAAAAAAGCTGAAAATAAGATGGCAACACATGCACAGTGCTGGAAACTCAGCTTCTGCACATCTGCAAAAGGAAAAAAACCGCGGGGGAAAATGCAAAAAAATAAATAATTTTTTTTTAAAAAAAGATGGTGGCCTCCACGGACCGGCACAGACCGATCTGGTTCCGTGACATCATCATGACATCACCAGCAGATTGCTACTGGTTCGGGCGAATCGGTCCGAACTGGGAGGAACCCACCTCTGGAGTAGCGCATGTTTATACTCAGGGGGAAGTGGCCTGAAATATGTTACATATTAGTAAATGCCTTGCTCCAATTTGTTCTGCTGACTTCAGTAGGGCCATCCTGTTCCATCTGGTCTCTAACTTTTTCTCCTGCAATCCTCTTCTGGATGTGAGGGAAACTGGAACCCTCTCCAAGGGAGATGGGCAGTTAGGAAATGTGCAATATAAATAAATAAAATATATAAGTAAACCTTAATTTCTGCATCTCTTTTTAAAACAGATAGTTGAGTGGTCAATTTAGACATATGAAGCCAAGAAACTGGCTTAAGGAGTGAAATTGAAAGTCTAATTTGAATGAATGGTGCTTGTAGGAGCCTTCTCACTCCCCTCCCCTCCCCTCCCCTCCCCTCCCCTCTCCTCCCCTCCCCAGGTTAGTTTACAACTTCCACACAGCTTCCTTCAGCTTAATTCCTTTCTCAAAATCCAGCTTTTCAATGTTATTACAAAAAACGTTATTAGCACCAAATACCAGCATTAAAGAGTTATACGATCCATCATTTGGAATCCAGGCCTAAGAATGAGATTAAAATATGATAGGCATTTATATTTTTACAATAAAATGCGTATATGGTTATGAAGTAGTACAGAAAACAAATTTAATCATAAATATATACTGTACACAAGCAGTTGCCAACATAGAAGAAAGCAAACTCATACAGAAATGAAGAACAGAAACTGGGGAGAGGAATTATTTTGCTAACTTGTTGTGGGCATCAGCATCCTCCTGGCTTTACATGCTGCTATACAGCATTTAAAATGATTTTGTATCTCTTTTCATCTTTGATTGGGAGCCATCCAGAGTTGGCTGAAAGCTGGGAGGCTATATAAATGTTTCAAATAAACAAATACAATTTTGCTGCATTGTATGTTATAATGTTAATCAACAACATTTTTCCAGTAGATACACAAATCTAGAAGATCACTACATGAGGTCACCAAAACTCACCAAAAGTGATCCCATGACCCCTGGAAACTGCAACCATGACAAATATGAGTCACTTGCCAAGCATCCAAATTTTGATCATGCGACTATGGGGATACTGTGAAAGTTGTAGGTGTGAAAAAAAGTCACAAGTAACTTTTTTCAGTTGTAACTTTGAACGGTCAGTAAATGAACTGTTGTAAGTCAAGGACTACCTGTACTATGTGTTGTATGAATAGCAGCACAGAACAACCCCATTAAGTCTGCACTATAAGCAATTAATGCCCCAAGATTTAGGGTGTCATGATTTCTTGTTGGTTCCAGCAGGGCAAAAGAGGAGACGGGAACACAGCCACGGGATCTATCAGCCTGGGACAAAGGAGAAATTTAAAGTAGTGAAGACTTCCTGATTCATAACTCACTGGTTCATTAATCACTGCTTTTGCATCAGCTCATACAATGTACTGGAACACATTACGTTCTTACAGCAAATGTTGTGCCAAATCTCTGCTTCTACATCAGAGTATATCATCATAAAATATAGCAAGTAGGCTTGGGTTGTTTCTGTAGAATATTAACTTCTTGAAAGATTTCCAACTCCATTTGTTTAAAAGTTTTTTTCCATCACAATGGTGACGGTATACAACTGAACTAAAATATATTCAGTCATTCTTTCTTGCAGATAAAGTTCTGTGGACCTTGTTTGTTTGTTTGTTTGTTTGTTTGTTTGTTTGTTTGTTTATGTATTTATTTATGTATTTATGTATTTATGTATTTATGTATTTATGTATTTATGTATTTATGTATTTATGTATTTATGTATTTATGTATTTATGTATTTATTTATTTATTTATTTATTTATTTATTTATTTATTTGTGAGATTTATATACCGCCTCACAGCGCAAGCACTCTCTAAGCGGTTTACACCAGTAAGCAATGTATATTTACATTGCCCCCAACAATCTGGGTCCTCATTTTACCTACCTCGGAAGGATGGAAGACTGAGTCAACCTTGAGCCGGTGAGATTTGAACCTCTGATCTGCGGATCACAGTCAGTTAAGTGGCCTGCAGTACCTGCCTCTAACCGCTGCGCCATCTCGGCTCTTATGTTAGTTATTCGCTTGTCAGTTTTGCACCGTAGGAATGAATATATTAGCAAGAAAACAATATTGCAACAATTGCAGTATTACTGCTGCTAATATTATCAGTATAGCCCAAAGCAGTTTAAGAACATCCCAAGAACCCTACTTGCTGAGACCTAAAGCACATCTGTTTTAGAATAATTTGTTACACAGTACCTATGTCACGCAGAGCATGGACAATACCTAGCAGTTACGCTATTTAAATCAGTACTAATGGTTTAAGAAATATAGCCTAATCCTCTATGAATTGTCCAATCCCCATTTGAAGCCATCCACGCTAGTGGCACCACACCACCAGCTGACAGTGAATTCCATACTGCAATTATTCTCAAATAATTTGCTATAGTTTTATAACATGTGCTATACCAAGAAAAGTGTACACTATCATATGCAACATTATTCTAGTTAAGCACCTTTTCCTATACAACCACCTGGTTTTTGCCAGCAGATTACACATATTAACTTGCAGAACAAATGACCTGAATGGAGTATCCAGATGGGTAACTCAGGAGCCATATATACGCATCAGAAATTCCCCATATGGCTCAGTACAGGTTTCTATGCTGCTGCTTAAATACTACTGACACGATTATGCTAGAAAAATTGAGTCATCTTCTTATTTATTCTTCTAAAATACAAATTGTAGAATAATGGGTTGTGTCTCAGTTTTTTCCCTCTTTAACAAGCCTTCCTACTGAATTAGGAAACCGCTTCAGCTGCATTAATTTTGGGTCAGATTGCCCTCTTGGGACCAACTACCTCTCACAATGTAGAATTAGTACAGGAAATGGTAGGATTCTTGCAAAAAGGGAATGTGCTTTTTTTCCAAGGAGGTAATAACATAGTTGTAAAATTATTTTGCTTAAAACATTCTGGCACAGAATATATAATAAATCCTTTTAACAATTGAATATACAGTTTTGTCTCCAGGGCCTTATTGTTCTATAGATAAGGTGGTATAGCCAGAAGGACCAAACTGCTACTGCAAACAGTAGAAAGAGCTTTTGTCCTGTTACATGGAGGTGTATCTGAGGATAGGGGGAGTAATAAATGTAGCTGGGTGAGATTTGACCCACAGTTCTCAAAAGATTGCCCAGGGCCTACACAGCTATCGTTAATTCCAAAAGCCTAAACCTTGGAGCTATTTGTTGGACCCATTTAGTTCTTCATTGTGAGACAATCAGAAAATCCCAGCAATGTAGGCTAGACTGGAAAATCAAAAACATCTTAGAAAAAAGCAAGGGGAACAACTTTGATATTGCTGCCAAGAAAATTGTAGAAAGGTCTATGATGTCACTAGATGTCTAGTTCTTCCACAAGGAGACTTGACTTCATTTATTCAGACTGTGCCAATCCATCCCCAACATTTTGCAGGCTTTAACTAAATATATAAATGGAAAGAAATGCCATGCTGTGTTGACTGTCACATTAATATATAATAGAACAGGACCAGCTACAGAGTATCATGAGAAATTGTTTCTCACTCTCGGGAGCTACTTCCTTGCCATCTTGAATATTAGCAAACTGATTTTGAAATCTAACACAACTTTTCTGCCTGTCTAGTGTGCTCCAGCAAAGAAGGTAAGCTCCAGGTCCCTATCATTAAACGTTGACATTTTGTGAGACTTAGGAAGCATGTCTTCTCTGTTGTGGCCACTAGGATGATACAATCTCTTCTAGGGTTCTGGAAAAAGTTTGAAAACCAAGCCTGAGTTGATATTTAATACTTGTTTAATGGCTTCTGTTTTGTTTTGTTGGTTTCATTGTTTATTAGAGCATTTTGGTATGAGCTATCTGTTTGATTTAATACTTTTAGCTGTTTTTATGTGGAGTTATTTTTATAGTTTTGCATGCTGCCCAGGGTCCACTGGAGTTGGGCGGCCAAATCAATTAATAACAATAACTTTTATCTGTGTTGAAAACTTTCCTCCCTGAATGGAGTTCATGCAGTGATGCAGTGCTAAAGTCATGGCCATGATCATACATGAGCCACATTTTCCATATCTCTAATGCAGTAACTGAAGTAGTGAACATGTCGGGTTGGCAGAAACCCAGAGAATCAAGTAAGCCAAAGTAGAGCCAGGCAGCACTCCAGCTGAATAGCTATGGAGTCAAATACTTTGAAACTTTAAGGTGGAACAAGAAAAAGGCTTCAGAAATTATTTGATCCAAGAAGCACTAACAGTCTAGACTTCCAATTGAGCAGATAAGGGGGTAAACCTGTCTCTGTGCTAAGAACTAATCCACTCCACTTCACAAAATTGATTTGTTTGCATCTCCTGCCTAAATAATGTGTTCCATTCTTTTTTTTTTAGAGTAAGTGTAAACATGCATCATTTTGATCTGTCCCATTTCCTCTTTTTGTAACCAACGAGAAAAAACATTTCCATGGCAGGGATATACAGTATATCAATATCTTTGCCCAATATCTTTATTCAGTCTGAAACGTAGGACACTAACTCATAAACAGAGGTAAAATGTATACATAAGCAGAGTGAAATGGGTAGCTCTATTTAATGCTCATGCTTATGTCTCTCCCAGGGGCAGGTTCCTAATTTTTTTACTACCACACTGTGGGCATGGCTTATTTTGTGGGTGTGGCTTGTCAGCCATGTGACCGGGTGGGCGTGGCTTGCCGGTCATATATTAGTTATTTCAGAGAGATGTTACTACTATTTTTGCTATTTTATACCTTACATGAAAAGCTTTGCATACAAAGTGTGTGTTACACCATGGCAACACAGCAACCTTTATATGCAGAAAATGCTGTAGTTAAAAGACAAGCAAGTCTCATACAGCATTTTTTGTTTCAGTCATGGATTCCTTAGATGAAAATATTGAGGACTGTTGAAAGAACAGTATCTTTTAACAGTCTTCAATGTTTTTGTCTAAAGAATAACAGTATAAAACTGTATAAAATTAACAGTATAAAGATTAAGCTTTCGGAAAACGCCCACTTTGGGAAGCTTTAGGCAAAAGTGAAGGAAAAGTGTCAAATGCGAGCTTCTTATTATTTTCAAGCAAAGGGAGGGGGAAAGACTTAATTGTCAGGTTTCTGGGCATGCGCAGAAGAATTTTTTAAAAAAAATTTAAATGTTTTTTTTAAAAAAATGGCAGTACCCAGGCACTGGCAACCGACCGCACCGGTACTGTGACGTCACCAGCGGGCCACTACCAGTGCTATAGAGTGGACCGCACCGGTAGGAACCCACCACTGGTCTCTCCCCTGAAATCAATGGATATAATGCTAATGTCTTATCAGAACTTCACAGGTCCAACTATTTTCACACAAGCATAATTCTGTGCTGTCAGAATCTTTGCACTTATGAAAGTGTCTGTATACATAGCTGTGCATGCAATGGCTTCATCATTCCTGTGGACTTTATGAAAGGAAGATTACAATAGATATACCATACAAGGGCCAAGTTAGTTCATTAACGTGGTAATGTATTTCTATGTATATGACCAGAACCATGTCTGGAATTTGTAGCTGCCTCTATAATTTAGGATGTGCATATAATACTATGAAAATGTATGCTTTCTTATCATATTAGCTGAATTTGGGGACAGGGAGGAGGCTCATGTAAATACTTATAAATTAGCATCTGACTTCTGCCCTGATATCATCATTGTTGAAAAGCCATTCTAAAAAGCATTTTGTCTTTCTAAATGTACATTACATTCCTAAAAGCCACATTAGGGATAAATTAGGTACAGGGTGCATAATGTATTCTTTGTGATAATTGACTAAAAAAAAAGATTAGTGGTTTTATAAGAAAAATGTTTGGGGGAGAAGATGAACTCTTTTCAGTACAATTGGTACAATTATGCAGCAGTTACATGATAAGTTATTGTAATGCAATAGCTATTGCCAGATCTACAAATACAAATACACAAGATATGCTAGTCAGTATGCCAGGTATATTCCAAAATATATTTTTCCTCCTATTGAACTGGCGCAGGTGTTTCCATGCTTTCAAGTCATCTTTCATGGCAATTAATGCTGATAGAATTCTTACTTTTCTCTTTTTATTTTCAATACTTTAAGCTTTGTAAATAATAGAACATTAATAATTTTCAAGCATATTGAATAAACATCACTGCATGGAAATTTGCATTGAAATAATACAATGTGCCATAATTCACAACATTACAATTAAAAAATTGTGTGTCTCCAGTCCTAAGAACTATGTTAATTAATTTTAAGTTTCTTATTCCTCTAAAATAAGATATAGATTCTGTAACTTGCTCATACATTTCTTTCATTATTGAAGTGCACTGAGTACAGTTTTTCTATATTTAAATTATATCAACTTGCTTTCTTCGAATATGGCAGGCATCTTATAACAGACCATAGCTAAGGTATTGTTTCTTTCTTCCATGGACTGCCTATTCTTAAGGCTTTATAGAAGTGTTAACCTCTGGTATTAAAAATAAGGAGTCTAGTAACACCTTAAAAACTTTTTTTAATTTTGCTATTTAGTTTTGAATTGCTTTCTTTAAAAAGTTTTTGTTGATATTAAAAATTGAACACACACACATGGTAATATTGACTGTCCATGTATTTTTTCTTTTGAAAGTGATTTTAAAGTACATATATGAAAATAATAATAATTTGGAATGGTACATCCACACTAACCATTCTGGAGAGACGGTCCATGGGCGCCGCCATCTTTTTTTGAATTTTTTTTGAAAAAAAAATTTTGGGGATTTTTTTTTATTTTTTATTTTTCTTCTGAGCATGTGCAGAAGCTGAATTTCCAGCACTGCACATGCGTCACCATCTTGTTTTTGGCTTTTGGGGGGGGGGTTCAGACTTTTTGGCACTGCGCATGTGCGTCAAATCCTGACTTCTGTTTTCTCCCTGTGAATCAATGGGAAATTATTAAAAATGATTGTTTCAGAATTATCCTACAGTATTTTGCCAGGTTATTATGATCATTCAGTCACTTCCTATGCTACTATAATAAAAGCTGAGATTCGGATAAAATATACCCAATATCACCTTGCGGGAGAAAATGATATTATGGGTATAGAAATGCTATGAATGAGGATGATTTCTGAATGATGCTTAAAATACGATTAAATAATTATAATATTGGAACAAATTTAGCAAAGCATGATGGCTTTCACCCTGGATGTGAGACAAGAAAAGACCTTCTTTGCTCTGGGAACACTTTGGTGGTTGCTGCCCCATTAGATACATTCTCCATTTTCTTCTAAAGAGCAATAAGGTGGCCATGGAGACTGGCTATGGTGCTCTTTCTCAGCTGCATTGGCAGCTAATAATTTTAAATTTTATCATAATTTAAAGCAATATTTGCCATGGCTGCAGACCAAATGTTGCTCAGTGCAGGATTTCAATTTAACACATTTTCGACAGATGGCTCTACTTGTTGATACTTGAGGATAAGCAGTCCAGTAATAATTGACAGAAATCTCCACCAATTGAAAGGAATTTCCTCCACAAGGGGCCTCCTGTATATATGGAATTGGAGCCTTTGGATTTCTCACTCCAATGAATTAAATCATCCTTTAGAGAGAGATTGCTTTAGTACATATTGGCAGATAAGCATAATATGGAACTGTCAACATAAAAAATAAATAAATGCATTTCCCCCTTGTGCAGACTATGAATGAAACTGGAATATGACATGGAAATATTTCTTCCACAGACATTTGGAGCATCAAAAATGTGCTTTTGATTCATTGTCTTTACAATCAACCAACATTATTTTATTTTCAGGCTGCAGATTTGTTTGTGTTTTGCTCCTGTAATGCCTTTAATGGCTTTTTGGAGCAGAAAAGTTGTTCAGATCAGATGGAACATGCACAAAGCATTCTGGGCATTCTTTCTGCAGAACATTTTGAAGGTGGAGACATGGATAGTGGACGGGGTCCCATATTATTGTCCCACATATTCTCAACATTGCAGATTTAAGATATGTGGACTTGAGTCCCAAAATTTCCCAGCCAGCAAAACCATACTTTTAAAAAGTCTTCATTCAGAAAAATGACAGAAAATTTGGGAAAATGTGGTTATTTTCTCTTCATTTTGAATTCTACTACATAATTTTTTCCTTCTTTAGGAACAAGCAAGCAATGGTGCTTACTGTAATTTTTGAAGGGTATGTCAGACCCATATAAGAGTTCCAAACCAAAACTACAGACAATGTGGATCATAGAATTACCTTACATACTTATATTTCTGTGAAGTTTTAGAGCTAAGGGATTTATTTAAATATGTATGAAATAGATGCTTTATTTTCCATAATAGATGGACTTTTCATTTCTTTATTTATCATATAAGTCAGTTCAGCCCAAAAACATGTTTAATATACCGTATTTTTCGGAGTATAAGATGTACCGGAGTATAAGACGCACCTTAATTTGGGGGGAGGAAAATAGGGGGGGAAATCTACCTACCAGTATTCATCTGCTAGTGTCCTTAGTCTGGTCAGCTTCAGCACATTATTTTATCCCCTGGTTAGGGCCGAAAAAAATCTTCGGAGGGAGTAGCAATGAAAACAAGCCTGCAAAGACTTAGGGCTGGAAAAAACTTCTTTTCGAAGAAGTAGCAATGAAAAAATCCTGCAAGCCAGGAAGATCATTAGCACCTCGTTAGGGCTGAAAAAACCTTTTTCGGAGGGAGTAGCAATGAAAACAAGCCTGCAAGCCGGGAAGAGCCGGGATGATAGTTAGCACCTCGTAAGGGCTGGGGAAATAAAGCTTCGAAAAAGCTACATTGGGAGTATAAGACGCACCCAAATTTTCAGCCTCTTTTAGAGGGGGAAAAGGTGCATCTTATACTCCGAAAAATACGGTAGTTAAAATCATTCCAGCAAAATAGCAATTAGGAATTTAAATATCTTGGGGAAGAAAAATAATAGAAAATAAACACAATAATATTTCTTATGAGATTTTATCTAGTCATTTACAACCTTTGAGCACCATAGCTAAAAAAAAACCCACATTAGAACATGTAAATATAATCCAGATTCCATTTGTATTGATATAGTAAAGTAGAAGAAAAAGAAGGGGACAATGCTTTGATATCTCCTTTGAGCTGGAGAGTCAGATCAAATAATCTTTCTGCCCTTCCATCCATTGGTTCTCTACTCAATCAAATACAGATTTCCACATACTGTATATATTCTTCAGTCGATGAGGAATATCTTGAAACATTCCTGGGAGGGCGAAATCCTCCTGTGATCTAGAAAGTGCATTTATCAACCGTACGTGCAAGTTACCTGGACTTAGTCCATTATTCCTGTTTGTTTATTTATTATTGTTTATTTATTCTTTTCCACTAAATTGTTAGTATTCTGACAGAGGTCGTGCCAGCTCATATAAACATAAATAGAATCAGGGATTGTGTCAAAACAGCTTTTATCACATCACAAAAAATTGCAACCTGACATTTCCTTGTGATTCCAAGAATTCCATCCTTCCACTACTTACAGTAACTGAAATGGCTTCTTTCTTCTCCCACTTTAGCTACCGAATGAACATATGTTATTAAATTCCTTACATTTGGGATTATAAATGATTTATAGTCCTAGTTATCCCAGTCCTGATTATGCAAAGGATAGCGTGCTTATAAAATTCCACCTTAAAACTAATTAAATGTATCTGCAGCCAATTCTTTTGCTCAGAAATCTTATCTAAACAGTGACACATAGCATTTGGAGCTAGTTATCCCACATCTGGAATCCAAATGTTAGAGATGGTTATAAAAAAGTCAGCACAACCACACCACTTAGGCGTTTTGCAGCCAGAAACTCAAGTAACATGGACCTTATTCTTCTCTGCATGTCCCTGCCACTATTCACAGTGGCATGGGCCCAATATGGGAACTATTACCATTCCTATGATGACTATAGGGCTAATGATGACTGGGTTAATGTGTACCGGCAGGGTTTCAACTTCCAGTGCCCCCATGGGCAAGTGATTGTAGCTGTGAGGAGCATGTTCAGCAAGAAAGAAGGGTCTGATAGATTGTGGAATTATGCCTGTATGCCCACCCCAGATACACTTGGAGAGCCTACTGAATGTTGGTGGGAAGAAATCAACAGAGCTGGACTGCAATGGTAGGAAACCAAGTTTAAACTTAGATTTCTTGTCGTGTGTGGTTAGGCTGATGCAATGTTTCAGATGACGGATGCAAAACTGCATGTTAACACCATAATAATTTGTTAAATTAGCATCATCAGCTTCGAGTACTGCAGTGGTGATACCACTATTCATTTCTATATATGAAGCAGTTGTAACATTTTCTTTGTCTTCTGAGGTAAATGGAGTGCACTTATTGCATTAATTTCTAACTAAATTAACTAATTGTTAGTTCCTAAATTTATTGAATTTGTTCTAAAAGTTTTTCATCTTTCTAAGAAATTATGTTAACGACAGAAAGTTGAGTTATTTTTGTTATTGTTTTTTGTGGGGAGAAGAAAATGCTTGTCACGTAGTTATTTCCTTGTTTTTTTCCATTATTGGCTCTAGCCAAACATATGTTTGGACGACAAGTAGTACTTGCAAAAGTTTTTTAAAAATAGCCAAACAAAAACATTATGACAGAATAAAAATAAATCTATTTAAATATATACAGTATAAGCAACTATAGCTTTAATGATATCACAGTTAACTGTCTGCAACAAATATTGTTCTTCAGGCATTTTAAGGACTGGCCCATGACAGACTGAATTTCAAAACATGGGGATAGCTGGTAGTACTGGGGTTGAATCACAGATCTAGTTCATGTCTGGTTTTGACATCACAGGATAACAAGTATTCAGTTATTTAATTGACAGTTAATAAACTTCAGTCTGAGGTTTTAAGTAACCATTCACATTTGACAACCATGAAAAATTGTACAGATGCCAAGAAAATCTTCTGAACAAAGATGTCTGTATGTGAACAATCATGTATCTGTCACTATTAAATACTCTTATTCCCCAATGTCATCAGTTTTTTTCTTTAACTTTTGAAAACAAAAAGTAATTACATTTTTAAAATGTGTATATTTGCAAGGACCTGGAATTGAATTCTATTATTAATGTGCAAAATATTTCAGAGAACACCGAAAGAATCATCTATCTGTGGTAAAAAGAAGCTTTGAGTGAAAACTGCTGTTTTTGCATAATGGAATTATCTATTTATTTATATGTTTATTTGCTTAATATCCTGCCTTTGTTTTGTATAGTTCAAGGCAATGTATGTAATGTTCTCTCTTCCTATCTCCCCATCACAACAATCCTGTGAGGTAGATTGGGCTGAGAAAGGGAGTGGCTGCCCAAACTCACCCAGATCATCTCTGTGGTAAAGCTCAAGATTTCCTGTTTTTTTGCAAAGCACTTTAACCATTATCTGATATGGCATTTTAAATTTATATACTAGTGAAACACTCATTATCATTACCTTTAACTGGGTGAAACATAGGACAACAGTCTTTGAAGCATGGTATCTTAAAAGGGCTAACTTACAGAATGTGTCCAAAATCTGGGATCCCTTACACCCAAAGGAATGAAATTTGGGGAAGTTGTGGCTACTTCAGTGCTACTGAAGCAAATATATCCTTCCATTGAAGTAAATTTGACAGTGTACCAAGGGCTTCAAGGGAAGGGAGATCCTCCCTAGACTGTTCCTTACCAGTACAATATGGAATACACCCCCCACCCCCACAAGAACTAATGTGGGATAGTCCTCACAGGTTTTTTTCAGCCAACTGAAATGCAATGCATAGCTTTAAGTGCTAACTATCTTGCATGGGGTGTAGCATGAAATAGGAACTCCAACAAAGAAAAAAAACAGCTAGTCTCTACTATGCGAATACGCAAAAAGAAAAGTTCATGGTGTTTTTGCAGCAGCATACTTTTAGTGGGGGGACAGAATTTAGAGGCTATTAAACCATTTTAGTCCTTAAAAATTCAAACATCAATGTTTGAGCTTCTAATTGGACCCACTTTGGAAACAACACAGACCAGTATCGACTTCTACCTGATGGAAGTTTTCTACCTCTGCTGAACTCACTAATTCCCCTGATTCTTTGACTTCTATAACAATCTGTCATTTATCATAGTAAAACCTGAAAATCTTGTTATCATGCCAAATACTTATCAGACTAAGGAAGTTCTAGTTCACTTTGGCAAAGAACACCATGCCTAATAGTCTTGCAGTCCACCTTTCCCACCTACCTCAGAATCCCAAAGTTAAGTCCTTCATTACATTCTTGCCATCGTTATATGAGGAAGTTGTTTGCGTGGAATCCTGTTTAGTCATACATTTCTACATTTCTGATTATCAAAATGTTGAAATGTAAAATGCTATAAGAAACTATCTCACCATCGTTTAACATTTCAGGTTAAATGAAAACATTACAGTATCTAAATACAAAACATTTTCACATCTGTTAACAATAGTATTTATGTCATATGCAGAAAATGCAGAAAAGAAAGTAAAAAAAAGAGAGAAAAAAGAAAAATGTTCTTTTAGCTTTTTTGTTTTGTATTAGTTTTTATTGTGAAATTATAATTCTTATGAAAATTACTATAAAAACAATAGTATTTGTTTTTTCATATGTCTTTAGGCTTTGTTTATTGAAATTTATATTGATTTGGTGCCAAGACTGCTAAGAAATTGATGAAGGAAGACCTGGATGAGGGATATTTAATATGAAAAATGATACAAACAAATGAATATATGCAATAAATATTCACTTGTATCATTATAGTTAGGAAACAAAGAGGTTTATCCCTCAACAGAGGATATTTTTGAATAATTTATCCTCATTAAAACCTTGTAAGCTAAGAAAGTATCCAGGACTTCCAATGGTTAATAAGGGATTGATGATTTCAGAGGCCTGTTCTGTCTCCATTATATCATCCTTTTTCCCTATGGTTGAGTCACAGCAGAGAAGTTTATTTTTGCCCTGCAAATCTGCTTAATTAGATATGATAGTGGAACACAAGTATTTCTATTGTGTCACCTTTAATTTTGTTTAAAAAATCATAGAAACCTCAGAAACTGCCTTACTTTGAGTCAGATCTTTAATCCAACAATTCCAACATATCAGCCTTGAAGGGCAACAGCTGTCTAGGATTGCAGGCCAGGATTTTTCCTGACTTCTTGGTAATCTCAAGGACTGAATCAGGAGCTTTCAGAATAGAAAATCTGTGTTCTAAAGTTCCTTCCTCATTATTGGAGGTAATCAAAGGGAAATAATAAGAAGAAAAAAGTTTTGTTTTTATTTTATCAGAAACATTGGATTTTCTGATTGGACATTTTCTTCTTGGTGGAAATTTCCATCTTACCTTGGCTTCTGTTCCACATGGCAAAATTAGCTACTACCGCACTATAATATTTATTTTATTTTATTTATTTATTTTGTCAAGCGTGTATATGATTACAGACAAAGTATAAACATAATTGTGAATATATATGATGTACAAGCATGGTTATGAATACATGATATTTTACAAAAACATGGGGACATTAGGACAGGGATGGTAGGCACGCTGGTGCACTTATGCATGCCCCTTACAGACCTCTTAGGAATGGGGTGAAGTCAACGGTAGACAGTCTAAGGTTAAAGTTTTGGGGTATTGGGGAAGAAACTACAGAGTCAGGTAATGTATTCCAGGCATTGACCACTCTGTTGCTGAAGTCGAATTTTTTGCAATCAAGTTTGGAGTGGTTTATGTTAAGTTTGTATCTGTTGTGAACTTGTGTATTGTTGCAGTTGAAGCTGAAGTAGTCATTGACAGGTAGGACATTGTAGCAGATAATTTTGTGTGCTACACTTAGGTCAGATCGAAGGTGGCATAGTTCTAAGTTGTCTAAGCCCAGAATTGTCTGGTGGCATAAGGTATTCTGTTGCGAACAGAGGAGTGTAGGACTCTTCTCGTGAAATATCTCTGGACATACTCAATTGTATTAATGTCCGATATATAGTGTGGGTTCCAGACTGATGAGATATATTCGAGAATTGGTCTAGCAAATGTTTTATATGCTCTGGTTAAAAGTACAATATTACCAGAGAAGAAGCTACGCAAGATTAGGTTAACCACTCTTAATGCCTTCTTAGCAATGCTGTTGCAGTGGGCTCTGGCACTTAGATCATTAGAGATGATCTCCAAGGTCCTTAACTAAGTAAGGATTGGCAACAAGGTCGGGATCATCTTGTTTGTATTTTGTGTTCTGATTATTTTTGCCAATGTGTAAGACTGAGCATTTGTTGATTGAGATTTGAAATTGCCACTTGTTTGACCATTCTGATACATAGTCAAGGTCTTTTTGAAGGGTAGTAGCATTGTCAGAGGTGTTGAATAGTTTTACGTCATCTGCGAAGAGGATGCAGTTGCTTTTTATATTATCACAAAGGTCATTTATGTAAAGTATAAAGAGAGTTGGTCCTAAAACGCTGCCTTGGGAGACACTGCTGTTAACAGTTACAGGATTTGATAAAGCGCTTCCTATTTTGACCACTTGTTGCCTGTTTGACAGGAACGCAGTTGTCCATTTGTGCAGGGGTCCAGAAATGGCATAAGATTTTAGTTTTAGAAGTAGTTTGTCATGTACCACTGAGTCAAAGGCTTTACAGAAGTCTTTAAATTGCGTCTATTGATTTGCCCTGGTCGAGTTGTGTAGTCCATGTGTTTTTACAGTGTAGGAGTTGCAGATTGCAGGATAATTTTTTTCTGAAACCAAACTGTTTGTTAGAGAGTAGGTTGTTTATTATCTAAGTGGAGAATAACAGATTTGTTAATGATTGATTCCATAACTTTGCAGGTGACGCAACATAAAGAGATTGGTCTGCAATTTTCAACTAGGCTGGGGTCTCCCTTTTTGAAGATAGGGATGACTGTGGCTAGTGACCATAGGTTGGGTAGGGAGCTGGTCCTGAAAGATTTATCAAAAATTATGCTCAGAGGTTCTGCTAGGGCAGTGGAAAGTTTTTTTAAGAAGTAGGCACATAGTCCATCTGGTCCAATGGATAGAGATGGTTTTAGATTGCATAGTGCCTTTCCAACATTTTCTTCTGTAAAATCAATGTGTATTAGATCATTGTAATTGTTTGTGGTTCGACTAGGAAATATTGGACATGAGTTGTTGCTGTTTAAAAAGACTGAGCCGAAGAAAGTGTTGGCTTTAACTGTTTCATTGTTACAATCTTTATTGTTAGGTCCTTTTAGGGGTGGGATGGATCTCGTCTCTTTAAGTTTGTTGTTTACAAAATTGTAGAAGGCACGATTGGATTTCGTACAGAGGAGGTTTTCCTCTTGTTTGATATGATAATTGGTGCATTTAGTCTTTATTTGTTGGCATAAGTTTTTGTAGCGGCTTTTGAAGTTGGCTATGTAGCCAGTTTTGTTTTTTCACCAAAGAGATTTTTTATTGATCTTCACAATGATTTTCTTAAATCAATATGGTCTTAAAGATGGCTTTACTGCTTATATTCAAAGCAATCCTGGTTGTTTTTAATTGTTAAGGAGAAAAAAGTAGATATAAGAACAATAAACTAGGGTGGTAAACGTTGATTTCTGCACTCTTTATTGCCTAATGGTGGGGAATGCTGATTGATTCCTGCTGAGTTCTCTACATCTGAAAGATAGCTGTGGTGAGGATAACCACAAGCCATTTTCAAAATGATTCCAAAAGGTTGGAGAGTGAAAATAGGGGCGTTAAGTGCCTGGAATAGAAATAGCACTTAGATTTATATACCGCTTCATAGTGCTTTACAGCCCTCTCTAAGCGGTTTACAGAGTTCAGCATATTGCCCCCAACAATCTGGGTCCTCATTTTACCGACCTCAGAAGGATGGAAGGCTGAGTCAACCTTGAGCCAGTGAGATTTGAACAGCTGAACTGCTGAACTAGCAGTAGCCTGCAGTGCTGCATTTAACCACTGCGCCATATATATCTATATATATGTATATATATGTATATCTATGTATATGCGATGTATATCTATTTTTGTTCTTCCAAATTGAACAGTGCAGAGGATGAAGCCAAGATTTTCATGCATTGCATTTTTTTAAAAATGGAAGAAGAACATGGTTTGGTGTCTATTTCTCAAAAAACAAAAGAGGCTATAGCTTTTCAGGAAATAAGAGTGGCAATATGAAGAAATATTTCACATGCTTAGAAGTTTGAATTAATAGACTTGTTAAAAATGAAATGGAGGGAGAGAGCAGGAAGAAAACCCTGTACAGAATTTCTTTATACTGGCTTGAGGGTGGTCGCTTCCATTTTCTCAAAACAAAAAGAAATGCATATACTAATTTGTAGCTCAGATGTAATTTTTTTTAAAAAACCACAAATGCTATAATTTAAACAGAAAAAAACCCTACCAGATGGATGGATAGGTTCAACAGTCACAATTTTATCTCCTTTCTTATGCTTCTTTAAGAGAAAAAATATTTATGAGAATCTGGTCATTAGTAATTCTCATACAACAAACGGTTGCAGGAACAGGGCATGGCTAGTCTAGTGAAGAGAAGGACCAGGGGAGACATGATAGCAGTGTTCCAATATTTGAGGGGCTGCCACAGAGAGGAAGGGGTCAAGCTATTTTCCAAAGCACCTGAAGGCCAGACAAGGAATAATAGATGGACTGCCATCTGACAAAAATGATGTAGGATCTGCTTGGGTGGGGAGTTGGACTAGATGACCTACAGGGTTCCTTCCAACTCTTTTAATCTGTATCAGTTGCCACTAGTTTCTAATAATCTGCAAGGAAGGACTTGTAGTTATGATTTTTATTTTTTATTTTCCTAATGTTTTATTTTCCTAATGCTTATGTGTTTTAAAATGTGGGTTTTCTCCCCTCCAGGTATCAAACATGTTCAAATAACGGGCTAGTGGCAGGATTCCAGAGCCAATATTTTCCATCTGTGCTTGATCGAGAGTGGCAGTTTTATTGTTGCCGCTACAGCCGGAGATGTCCATACTCATGTTGGTGAGTTCACAAAACTGAACTGTCTATCCATATTAATCCATATTATTGCAATTATTACAAGAAGAGTATTACATTCCTCTGTTCACAACAGAATACCTTATGAAATTTTGGGACTTCAAAATTTAGAACTATGCCGCCTTCAATCTGACCTAAGTGTAGCTCACAAAATTATCTGCCACAATGTCCTACCTGTTAATGACTACTTCAGCTTCAACCGCAATAATACGCAAGCTAACAAAAGATACAAACTTAATGTAAACCACTCCAAACTTGATTGCAAAAAATTCGACTTCAACAACAGAGTGGTAAATGCCTGGAACACTTTACCTGACTAAGTAGTTTCTTCCCCTAAACCCAAAAACTTCAACCTCAGATTATCTACCATCGACCTCACCCCATTCCTAAGAGGTCGGTAAGGGGCATGCATGAGTGCACAATTGTGCCTACCGTTCCTGTCCTAATGTACCCATATATTCATACCTCTTTTACTCTTATTCATGCTTGTACTATTACATATATATTCAATCATGTTTTATTGTTTATATTTTGCTTATAATCATATATGCTTGACAAATAAACAAATATAAATACAAATTCAAGATCAGAAACTAGCTCTGGAAAATGATTGCCCAAGTCATTACATCTTCAGCAGACAAAATGGCAAAAACACACAAAAGGAGGGAAAAATTGGCAGAGATGGACTATTCCAGAGAATATGCTAAAATCAATGACATTATTTTTTACAGTGTTGCCATTGATATGTTTAAAATTACAATATAAATGCTAAGTTAGGCTTGGTATATTGTATGTGTGTACCAGGGGTGGGTTGCTCACTTACCTTGCTGCTGGAGCCATGTGTGCACATCTCCACGCTTCGGGGGTGCGTGCGCTCACTATGCGCACGCGCCCCTTGCATGATTTTGCTTCTGCGCATGCGCAGAAGCAAAATCACACCGAAATCTCACAAGGGGACACGTGAGTGTGCGAGATTTCAGCGTGATTTTGCTTCCGCGCATGCACGGAGGCAAAATCGCCCGAAAATCACCAAAAATCACGGGGAAAAAATGGCAACATGCCAGGTGGACCGGCAGAGAGGGCTCTGAAGCGGTTGCGAAATCCGCCGCTCCCTACCGGAGTTGCGTACTGGGCAGCTCCGGCAGGAACCCAGCTCTGGTGTATACATACATGTTGTAGTTGTTTTAACTGTTCAGTTGTGTCTGACTCTTGGCGACTTTATAGACAAAATGGAGTCCATGTTACATACTCCAAGCCTTAAAAAAACAGAAAATTCTGACTTTGTCAATATGTTGGTCATAGTCTGATTCACTTTGCATCATGGCTCCCCCAAAAGATTTTCCATCCTAAGTAAAATTATAAATCTGACCTTCATATTTTCTTATAAAAATCATTTCCTATTAGTACAGGGTTTAAAATATTGTCCTTTAAATCCAAATTTGTTATTAATCTGCATAAGCAGACGGATGGGCTTGGAAGGACTAGGGTACAGATCAGATCACCCTGTGCTTATTCTAGGTCCACAGTGGTCCCCAAACTTGGTAACTTTAAGACTTGTGGACTTCAAGTCCCAGAATTCTCCCACCAGCTATGCTGGCTGGAGAATTCTGGGACTTGAAGTCCACAAGTCTTAAAGTTACCAAGTTTGAAAACCTCTGCTCTAGGAAAAAACAGCTTCAACAGATGCCTTTTACAAATATTTTACTTTTCTGTCTTATAGGAAAGATAAGTGTAGGATTTTGTATGCAAGATGGATCCTAGCAAGTGTTCATATAATAAAAAGATTCTCCAAGGACTGGTAGTAGGATAAAAATACAAGAAATATAAAATACAGCTCTAAAATTATTAATAATTTTTGACTTGGTAATTTATTATATACACACAAATTACACTTTTAGCTGATTGTTTCCAAACTGTTCAAGTTAAGTTCACATTTCATAACATATAATAAATCAAGTTCATCTCTTCTTTGGTTGGTTTCATAGTATAATCATTTGTGGAACCCAGAAATGTTATCTCTCTTTCTGGATCATAAGATACACTTATCCATTTTATTGTAAAGGTGATTGAAATCACTCATCATTACAAAAATCTATTTTGAACTCCTTTATTTCATTATCTGTCTCAAGATCACTCTACTCATCCCAGGTAAATGAAAGTATTTATTTTGTACTAAATTACTTTTGATGTTAATGGGAGAGGTTGCTCCTTTGTAGGTAGATATGTCTACTCAGAAATAGGCTCCAATGAATTGTGGAGAGGGTATTCTAAAATAATTATACATAGACAACTCTGCCAATTAGTCACCACTTTCTGAAACCTGAAACAAATCACTCACATCATAAATTTGCAGTTTGATTGTTAATGCAGCTGTGCTAAAGAGAATCCAAATTTTATCTGTGCTGTTAAGAGGAACATTGACAAATGTGTTCTTTAACTGATTGAACAAAGCCCATTCAAGTTACTTAGACAAACATAACTATTTACACTGTTAAACCCTGACCCCATTTTTTAAAGACAGTAAATGCAGTAAAACATCTTTTGTGGTACTTATTTGTTTCGGCCATTCAGGAGCTGGAGTAAAACCTTTCTTTCTCACTGTGTAAAAACAAGCAATAATGTAGGAACTCAGGAAAGAAAAATACTGATTACCAACATCTTTCAACCATACTCCAAGCCGGCAGCATTCTGCACATTTGATAAACATTATAAGCACTGTATTGCTGTGACATTTCTACAACAATAGCTGTATCATAGATTAGGAAGCCACCCCTGGCAAATGCAAGAAAGTTGATTGTTGTGCATGAGCATTCTATGCTTTTAATTTGGAAGCAGCATACTTTTCTGAAAAGTAAGTGTGTTTAGGAGGATTTGCCCACAGAAAGAAAGGAGATTGGCAATCACTTTCCTGGCATGGAAAATTAGGAAATTGCAGCAGCAGGTGAATTGCCCAATGGGAGCGATGATTGCTGGCAGTCCAAACTGAACACCTGGCAACCATACTAAAGCATCCCAATCTGGACAGAATGTTCTTACAGGAACTTAGAGTCCATCTGGTATCATCACAGGATTGGAGCAGTTAAGAAGTGCCCTTAAATCATACATGAAGTGTCAATGGTAGATTGAGGCAGTAGTTGATCTGAAGCCTTTATCTAACCATCTGTTAATCTTCATGAAGCTGTAGCGTGTATGAATTTGAATAAAAATAAGCTGGAAGATCAAGGAATCTTGAAACAAACTAAACCTCTGAACATTCTTCAAGGATCAGATGATATATATTCATTTAAGGTAACAATTGTGCATTATGAAATGTAGTTTGTTAATATTATTGCTGAAGCCTATCATGAAGATTTCTGCTTAATATGAAACAGGTGTTTGGGTTATTTGGTGCTTATCATATTTTAAACACTGTATCACTACTTTTAGAAGATCTGTGCTAGGATGCATATTCAGGACTATCTAGCTCAGTGATGCCAAACCTTTTGGGATCAGTGTATAAAAAATGCAGAAAATGCCTAACCTGATTCTTCTGGTGCATCATACCACCTTCTTCCTTCCCAAGACACAAGAGAAATGATACATAACATACATAATTGAAAATGTTTTTTTAAATTTGTCTCTGTCCCTCAGGAAAAAAAAATGCCTATTGGAGGCAGCCCCAGGTTTCATGAGGTCTGGAAACTTTGGAAAATCCTCTTGTGTGCTTTGCAGTTTCTAAAATGAGTGGGAAAGCACACCTCATTCTCACGTGATTTTTAGAGCCACCAGAGGCCTCATGGGAGCATCCCACATTCTTGTCCAGCCTCAGAAAATATCAGAAAACTAAGCAAGAATGGGACATGGTGGCATGTCACCAAATACGACATGGCGTGTCACCTGTAGCATATGTGTCATCAGTTTGCCATCATCTATCTAGCATCTACTTTTCTGGAAATTTTCAATAATGATACATTTTACATTAAATCCTTGTAAATCTAAGTGACTTTATTAGATCCATTACATAACTGAATTGTTCACCAAGTAATTTATGGATTGAGTCAAGATGTGCCCAAAAAGCCTCCAAGGGCAAAACTAACCAATACATTGTACTGATTTACACTATCATTTTGTACATTAAAAAAAGGCATCACAGTGATGTAGTGGTCTGTACATGCATTATGGATTTCTCACTCAACTTTGATTCAGCCCATTGTTTATTGAGAAAATATGAGAAATTTTTATGCACATAATATGAGGAAATTTTATGCACAATATTTTTTGGCTTCATAGAAATGCCCAGCACTGTGTTTATTCTTTTATCATAATTTATATTAGCTTTACATTTTATTGTTACTAGCCTGCCTTTTACAACTAGACTATTTGTAGTAAAAAAAAAAATCCATCCATAGCTGCCTCTGAAAATCTTGCTGTTGCTTTATAGCTTGACACTTAATGGGATTCTCAGAAACAAAATGGGCAGATTTTGAAAAAAGCAGGAGGATCCGCTGAAACGGGAAACTAATTGTCACTACAGTATTACCTTTATTTTTGTTCCTCTCAAGTTCAGCTTCAAGGTTCCTTCAGGCAAATTATTGTGTCAGTTTGCAGATTCCGATTCTCATCTTTTTTTTTTGGTTTTTGGTTTTGTTAGAAAGGTGGAAAAACTTCGTTCAGGATTGCACTTAGTGTGTCAGTGGATGTAATTTGAAATAATGGCTTATGCCAAATGGTGAAAAGGTACAAATGTGTTCACAAGCTGTATTCCCTCATGCCTGAGTCTGCCTTGACAAAGGACAAGCCACTGCAAAGCAGCATCTCGGGTTGCCACAAAAAGAGGGAGTCAAGCTATTCTCCAAAGCACCTGAGGGTAGGACAAGACGCAATGGATGGAAACTAATCAAGGAGAGAAGCAACCTAGAATTAAGGAGAAATTTCCTGACAGTTAGAACAATTAACCAGTGGAACAACTTGCCTCCAGAAGTTGTGAATTCTCCAACACTGGAAGTTTTTAAGAAGAGATTGGACAACCATTTGTCTGAATTGGTTTCCTGCCTGAGCAGGGGCTGGATTAGAAGACCTCCAATAACTCTGTTATTCTATTCTATTCTATTCTATTCTATTCTATTCTATTCTATTCTATTCTATTCTATTCTATTCTATTCTATTCTATTCTATTCTATTCTATTCTATTCCATTCCATTCCATTCCATTCCATTCCATTCCATTCTTTGTATATGGAGACCTGGATACGGTGACGGGAACAGTGTGCAATTTTAATCAAATAAGGAACAAAGGTTTGCCTAGATTTTATTGCTTCCACGTGCATTGCCTAGGCAAGCTGAAAATGTCTGCCATAGTATAATCAGTCTGAATTGTAAATAGTTCCAGAATTTTAGAGTTCATTGTATGGTGCCTTTTAAAATCTCCCCCCCCCCACCTCCCGAAATGTTATTCTGTTATAACTAATGCTTAGATAATGCATTGAATGGTCCTTTGAAAAACAAGGAAAAAAGCAAAACAACCAGTAATTAAATCACATACACTGGGTTTATGAAAAAGTAAACTTACCCAACAAAGGGTATATGCTTCATTATGGAGAAATATAGAGTAATTTTATTCTCTGTAATTGTTAGGAAGGCATAGACAGATAGACGCCACTGCACTGTGCTAACAAAATGAAACTTCACATTCTTAATTTCGGTTTGTTAACACTTTGGGCAAGTTACCATAACCTACAAGTTTTTCCTATGTCATCTTATTGAACAGTATAAAGATATACAACTCTCTGGGGTGGTTGGTTTATGTGGAATTTTGTAGATTTTTTTTACAACATGTGTGCCATGGGAACTGTCCAAAAATTGATTACTTTTCTGTAGGCAAGCTGGTAATGTTATACCCTGCTGACTCCTCTAACTTTAAAATATCTTGCTATACCTCCTCTATCCCTTAATTTGTTTATTTCTCAACAAGTAAGAAGTAAATACTGTATCGACTGTAAGGAGCCATGGTGGCATAGTGGTTAGAATGTAATATTTCAGGCTGACTCTGCTCACTGCCAAGAGTTTGATCCTGACTGACTCAAGGTTGATTCTGCCTTCTGTCCTTCTGAGTTGGTAAAATGAGGATCCAGATTGTTGAGGGCAATATGCTGACTCTGTAAACCACACAGAGAGTACTGTAAAGCACTATGAAGCAGTATATAAATCTAACTTCTATTGCTATCTACCCACAGTTATTATTTTTTAAGAATGTAGATGAAGCAGTCCACAAAATGAAGATATGCTCAAAGATGATCCAATGTAAATATTTCATTATTTTTAACTAAAAAAATTACAGTCAGATAAAATAAATATCCTGGTAGGCATTCATGTTGTCTATTCATGAAGTAGAAGAATGAAACTGACCTATTGCAGAAATGAGTTTTTACTATATCTCCCCATCATATCTTTGGATAACAGTAGGTTAAAACACAGATTGTCATCAAGCCAGCATAAGAAAGAAACTTTCTCCCTAACTACTGTATTACAACATCAAATTTAATCTCTGTTAATTTTTAAAAAAACAAGAGGGAAGGGTAAAATGTTTTAGTTTGAAACTGAGGGGATGTACGGAGGTATTCATTCCTCTCTAGAAGCACTGATTGGCTGATAGTTCTCTATCCTCCATGATTGTTTCTGAAGAGCAAATGTTGATTAACTCTCAGTTTTTACTGAAGTATCCAAACATGCTAATAAATATGTAAATAGAATAATCTATACAATCCCAATTGTATTTTCATTCTTGAATCAGCAGCATGAGGCAATGCAAAGATCGGCCATCTGGAATTCCATAAGAATAGGAATTAATAGGAATAAACATTTGAGTATTTAACTATCATTGGTAAACTCATGTCAATTTTGGTCTATAAATCTAGCCTCTGATTCTCCCTATTCCTTTGAATTTCAAACCTTGTCTGATTTGCTAAACAAATAATTCCCTCACCACTGTCAAACTATTCACTAAGGCAGCATTACTATTACTATTAGTCTTCTCATCTTTCCTATCACCCATCTCCTCCCACTTATGACTGTATGACTGTAACTTATTGCTTGTATCCTTACAATTTATATTAATATTGATTGTTTCCTGATTGCTTATTTGTACCCTATGACAATCATTAAGTGTTGTACCTCATGATTCTTGACAAATGTATCTTTTATTTTATGTACACTGAGAGCCTATGCACCAAAGACAAATTCCTTGTGTGTCCAATCACACTTGGCCAATAAAGAATTCTATTCTATTTGGATTAGGTACTCCTGGTCATTCTGAACGCATCTGCCTTTCTGGAACAGTATCTACTTTGCTCTGGACTTGCATACATTTCTGACCTATTTGGATTAAAAGCCAATTACTCTGAAAACAACTGCCTCAGGCTCATTCCAAGGTCTGACTCATATACAGTATAAGGGAAAAGGACAAGCCTATAGTGGATTGACAGATGAAATTTCTCCATGATCAAGATGGACATTGTATTCATATATTGACTTTGAATAGTATAGTATATAATATATATCATTGCATTTACTAAGGACTTAAAACTCCTTATTCTAGTTTTAATGCAAAACTCATTCCTTTAGCTAGCTTTGACTAGTGATCTTAAAATACCACTTTAAAGATCACATTTTTACATTCTGGGGAAAGAGAAGTTCCCTGAGGATGGGCTCCAGCACGAGTCTGAAATTTTGGAAGACTAGGCCTCTAGTCCCAGTGACTGACTCAAATTCGATCCTATCACATTTTAAAACACATAATAGAAAATTACACTGTTAAAACTCATAGCTTTTTCTGTCTCCCTTCCCAGATCCACAGGAATTGGTATCAACAGGAGAAGAATGGATTCCTAGGATATACTGACTTTTCTTTGGAGAAGCATTATTTCATGCTTTTAAAAAAAATTAATATTCTGACCAAGGATAGTCACATTCTGTAATTAGAATTTTTAAAATAAAATCGAAACTTCTTTGAAAAAAGAAAGAAAGAACACTCTACTCCTATTTGCTGAAGATTACTTAATTGTTTTTCAGGTCTTCTGAGATTTATCAAACATGTGCTCAACTATCTGAATTGAGTCTCAACTATCAATGGGGTTTGCAATAGACTATCATTACTGTACAAAATAGATACATGATTGTTATTTTCTTTTTCCTGACTTATAAGGATGACTACAGAACATCCAGAGCACTATGGAGAAGATATGGACATGATGTTGTACACCTATGATCATTATATCCGCGGAGCAACTACAACATTCTCTGGTGTAGAAAGGTCAGATTCAGAAATGCTGTTGAAAGCTGAATCTTTGCCTTAACATGATTGCACTGTGAAACATTTAAAAAAAAAAGATGAAGATGAAATAATTGCCTAGGGGTGGTAGGAGCAATGGACATAATGGAAAGCATGATTACTTTTCTGAGAGACAGAATGACAATGAACCTTTAACAGTTTACAATTAGCTAACAGTCAGACTTATATCAACTTCTTTTTACCTCACAATAGTATCTTAATAGACTCCCTTTCAGTAATGGCAAATCCCAAAAAAAATACTTTAAATGTAGAAAGTGCTTAGCACTGGACATTGACAGGAAGAGGAGTTTTTATTATATATTAAATACTGATATTGATATTGTATAGTAATTCAAGATATTAATTATAATATTTTTAGAATATAGATCTACAGTATTGTACTTATTTGACTGAAGTAGCTTCTACACCTTTTGCAGAATTAAAGGAAGATTCCTTAAAAACTGAAGCAATTTAATGTAGCAGCTTGAAGTTGTAAGATCAAAAGAAACTACAACTGAATTCCTGATATTTTGCTGTAAACTTTTAGAGAGGATGACCTTGCTTACTTCATTAATGTTATAATGACTGCTCCAAAGTTACCTAGCTGACTTTGTGCCTAGATTAAAATTCATATTTTCCCAGGTTTTAGCCTGGTGGCTTTAATCATTACACCAAACTGGCTCCACTTAATCATTGCATCTAGCAAAAAGAATATAGCTAGAAAATCTGCTCAGTTTTAATAATGGAAAATTTGTTTCTCCCTCTTTTTCAATGCAACATGTTTTGCGTTAGTTTGTTTCTAAGCAGCATTGCTTCTGGATAAAATTGCATTTTGGAAAAATTCTATGAGACCATCCAAAACAAAAAGATAAAGTATAGCAATTTTGTTTAGGCTCAAGACCCAAGTATTTCAAAATCACGCTAGAGACCTTGTTAAAGGAAGGAAAGAATAAATATTTATTGATGGTTGTTTTTCTTTTGCTAGAAAACCACAGTTCATTTTAAAAAAATCTAATGTAAATAAATCTAAATCAGAATCTTAACATATTTGGCATTGTCTTCCTATTTACAATGTATTAAACCTTGTTTTTTATTTCTCTTCCTTTGCAGAGATCGTCAATGGAAATTTATTGTCTGCAGGATGACAAATTTTGACTGTCAATTTCAAAATGCTTAGAAATTCTGAATATATGCTACACTTCAGAGTTTGGGTAGGAAATAAATAAAAGGGGAAAAGGGGAAAAAAGATAGGAAAGTCAATTCAGTAATAAATGCATTAACCTCTTACAGAGGTTTGACTCTTGTATTCCAAAAAGCCTGGTAAGTACGACATTGATTTCAGATTTTCTTTCTGCAGGTGCATTCATAGGTGAATTCTTAATTAGAGAATAGATTTGCTGCCTTTGATCTCATAATCTTTGCAGAGCCTGTGTGCAAAGTACTTGAATTTCCATTGCTTTCCATTCACATGCCTGGTCAGTTGCAACTGCAGAATCAATGTTAATTTGGGAGTATGCATGGCCAGCCTCTCTTCCCATAATAGTGGAACTTTTACTCTTATGCTGGTGTCAATTCTCACATGTGTCACTACTATTAACTGGGCATATGCGTAGCTGCTGGGCAGAGGGCAGTCTTTGAGAAAACTGCAGTTCGTTCTCCTTATTTTTTTAAAACAGTTACAGGTAGATGCTTACTTGTTTAAACTTGGATAAAGTGACTTCCTTTGTTATTTAGCTACTCTGTACAAATACACCTTGGTTTTGCATAGCAACTTTATATCCACTGCATCCGCTTACTTACTTGCAAAAGAGCTCTCTTTATTCATATTTGTTCACACTGCTGAGATTAGGGAAAAAATTTGCAAAGCATATTATTATTATATTGTATCCATGTTAATAGCAAGGCTGGTTGGTAGCAGTCACTTTTAAATATTGTTCACTTACATTTTTAATGGTTTGAGTGTTTACACCAAGTGAAATAAAGTACATTCTGAGGACCATAATATCTCCATTTTGAATGGTATCAGCTTATTTTTGTTAACTGTTATGTATCCGTGTTATTTCTCTTGTAATTAGGGACCATTATGAATGCTAGAATATTAAAGCCCCATAGAAGAGAGCAATAGCAATTGTGTAACTGTATACAAAAACTGATTCTATTCCAGTGGCTTTTGCATTGTAGCTCAAATGTGAATATAATTTTGTTCAACATTGTTTAAAGCTTAACTATGAGTCACTGAGGAATAATGTTAAAAGGGAGTTACTTAAGAATCAAATATAAACAAATGCTGTGCAATTTATTCTAAATACCGGTATCTATTATTCAAGTATATTATGAATTATTACAATTAAATGAATAAAATAAATAAAATTATATGGCAATTCAGTAGCTTTTAAGCAGTTTTCAACAATTGTTTGTGCATTTAATAATTGCAAACAAATTAACTGTAGAGATTCTGTTACTAAATGCTTAATATAAATTAGCAAAGTTCTGCTATATTAAAAAACAATAGATACAGATGTTTGTTTATGGATTTGGTCTCACTTCATTAAGAAAGTACTAAAATTATATGCCTTTGAGAAGGATTAGAAAATTTTTAAAATATGAATAAGTTACATAAAAGGCAATAGAAGTGAATTCCATCCTTTCAAGAAAGAATGAAAATGAAATATCTTGTATTTAGCAAAAATAGAAATTCAGGAAAAGGCATAATTTTACATTGTTAATGGATCAACCCATCCATTAACTAATGCAGCCTAAAAAGCAAACTCCCATTAACACTTGAACAATATGCTTCATTTTTCATGTCAAAAACAAGAGAAAGAAAACTTTCAAAACTGGGATCTGGTTCCCTTTCTGAGAATCTTTGCATTTCAAAAGGCAGCTTTAGTAATATTTCTCCTGAGGAATCAAGACTTGGCTGAACCAGTAGAACTCCAGATCTTCCTCTGAAGTAGAATCTTTTGTGAGGAACGTGATATTGTAAATCACAAGAACAATTTCTTGGAAGTAAGCAGAAGATTGAATATTAATGGTGTATTAATTATATGCAGGGATGGATGACCTATATGGGAGTTTATAATCTTTGCAGAGCAAAGATCTACTGCATATTGTTCAAAAAAACCAAACACACACACACACACACACAAACACCTTCATTTAAGATATATTTATGAAGCAAGAAACGATACTGTCTTGTGCCAAGTTTCCTACAATAGTACTATGATCTAATCTTTATCAGAATTCTCCTTAACTGGAAAATGCTAGGAATGTTCAGAAAGCCTTTTAGTATTTATCTACAAAAGCTGCAATTTTGGCATTTGCCAGAAATATTACCACTAAGAAAAATATTTCCTAGGCCATGTTTATCTGAAAGAACCAAAACAAACAGAAATAGAACTCATAGAGTGTACTGTATATTTACAGAAATAATAGCTTTATTATCATTCCCTGGAAAGGTATCTCACATATGTGCTTAATTTTAGCTTCTGTAGTCATTGCTATGCATGAAGTTATATAAGACTTTTTCTTATTATCTGTAATTTTTTTGACTCGAAATGGCAGAGGCTGAGCTTGGGAATTTCTCAACGTAAATATGCAATAGGTCCCACTAATTCTTCTTAGGGGTTTTTTCCCCAGTCCATCTTGAAACTGTGTGCTTGCAAACATTTAATAATGGTGGGTGTAAGAGAACTCATTCAGAACTCTTATACGCCGCCCTGAGTCCTTCGGGAGTTGGGCGGCATATAAGAATAACAAAATAAATAAATAAATAAATAAATAAAACTTATTTGCATCTAAATATGGCACACATATCCCCAGCAACAATTTTTTTGCTGTGTCGTCATGATGTTGCCTTCATCTGATCATCATCATCTCTTAAATGAATCAGTCTTAAAATCATCCTTAGTTGAAATGGTATCAGCTGTATTACTGTGACATATTCTGACTCTTTTATGCAGAGGTGCTTCACTGAGTGGTGTGGTGATTCACTGTGTGGTGGCCTAGTGGTGAAGACGTTCGCTTCCCACTCGGATGGTTGGGAGTTCATTCCTAGGTAGCAGCAGATGTTTCCTAGGGTGCAAAGAAAAAAAAATCTGCTGCAAATTCCATGTGGCATCAGGAAGGGCATCCAGCCAGTAAATGCACAGCTCCATTCAATCACCCAATTCTACCCTGAATTAAAGGATTACAGGGGTTCATAAAAAGGGAGTTCATAACTGATTCACTCAGGTGATTCCTAAAGGGATATAATAATAAGCTTGGCATCTATTGGACACTTTAGGACCTCATTCCTTTAGTCCAGTGCTTCTCAATTATTTTCTGTTATGCCCCCCCCCCAGGAAGAAGTAAACATTTCACGCGCCCCCCAGCTTTCCGATCTGGGCCTCAATGGAATTTTAGTGTTAATATTTATTATTTTACTTATTATAAGCTGCAAGCAAACTATTGGCTGGGGAAGGCTGCTCTACCCACTTACCCGGGAGTAAGTCACACTGAACTCAGTGGAGCCTGTTTTCTGTTAGGCAGCCATAGGCTACCATGGTTAGGGCCCTCTTTTAACACAGGGCCAGGCCAGCTTAATCAAGCCGATGTTTTGGGGTCGCCGGCCTGGCCCATAAGCCCCGCCTCTGCTGGGCACTCATAGAGAATGGTGTGGAAGGAGGCTTTAGGGTGCCGTTTGAAGCTTTCACCCAACTGCAGAGGATGCTCCTCCTTGTCCAGCAGCAGCTTCGCCATGCCGTTCATGGCTACCGCGGTGCCCGCTGAGAACAACAAGAACCCACCCTGCCTGGCTGCCTTCTCTTCCGGGCTCGGAGCAGCGTGCAACTGAGAAAACACTCCCCATCCGGGGGAATCGATCGAGAAGGACCAAGCATGTTCCCCGGGGTCACATGCGCCCCCTGGCATTGCTCCGTGCCCCCCCCACTATTGGAGAAACACTGCTTTAGTCTATAAGCACTGTTGTCTGTCATTCTGTCTTAGATAGCAGAAAAATGCAGCTCCCCTGTACCTATTATTCTCTGAAGTTATTCCTGGCCTGGAACACCTTGAACAGCAGCTGATCTGCCATGGTAGCAGGGGATGGGATGCACAGTTTTCTATGGTTTCATGGTGCAACCCTCCCTGCCGTCAGATGTGTTCAGGCTGCTTTTGAACAAGGTTTTAGTACTCTTCTGAAATAGTACTAAACTTGGCTCCAAAAGGAAGTTGACATCAACTGAAAGCCAGATTCCCTTTGCATAAATTTTCACAAAACATTTGAAGGGGGAAAACAGAGGGCATTCTAGCGGAGAATCAAATTCATTAGTCTAGGCTTATGTCAAAATTTGCCTCCTCTGCAAGCTTCAAATCCAATCCACATTAACAAGAACGATTGGCATAGGCTTTCTTGCTGATTATGTTTGATGGAAGGGATGGGAAATACACCAATCCTTGGCTTTGACATTTCCTGTAAATTGTAATCAAGGACAATTGCATTTGTTGTCATTGTGTCTATGAGAGGATAGGGATGACTAGTGAAGGCAACATGTTTTATGCTGGCATAGCTTTTTACCAGTTCCATGTGTATACAATTAATCCTCAGTTTATGACTGAAATCAAGCCTGAATTATGCCCACAAGTCATTGCGATTGTAAGTCAAAAAGAATCATATGACTGCACCTAATTTTTCAACATTTTTGCAGTGGTCATTAAGAGAACACAGTGATCATTAAGTGAACCAATTTTCCCCACAGGGGCATTTTTTGCCAGAAATTAGAAGCAACTACCTGAAACCAGAAAAACATATTGCAAATTGTGGTCATGTGACTAACAGGACTCTGCAAATGGCCATAAAGATGAGCTGGTTGTCAAGTGCCCAAAATGTGATCATGTGTCTATAGGGGGCTTTCTTCATAACTTGGAAAATAAGTCATAAATAGTTTTAGGGAATCCACATTGCAAATGGTAGCTACTGTAAATGACAAGTCATAAGTCAAAGATTACCTGTATTACTTTAATTCAGCTGAAGGAAGAGCTGACAAAAACAAAGAGACAAAGCAGTGATTTAAAGAAAAGATGTCTTGTGATTCACTGATCCAGTATGTGCTAAGGTTTGACAAATGTAAGCTTGAATAAATCATTGCTTTTGTGCCTATTTATAGGCAATGCACTTTCTTTCTTTCATTTTAATGCACATAGATTCTCCCCATCCCAGACTTTAAAACTGGAAATTGAAGCCCAATGGAAATTACTTTTACAATGTCTATAGCTGTTTACCAAGAGGCTCCCTACCGTGATCTGCCATAAATATTAGATACTCTTGATGCTTCTGCAAAAAGCTATAATGTAATTTTTATTGATGGCATTCTACTGAAAATAATTATGCTGTAACAAGAGAAGATAGCTTAGATGATGTCTAAGAAAGAGAAAAAATGCTCTTCAACCATGTACGGGAGTATACATCTTATTTTCTGAGTTTCACCCTTAATTTAAAAAGATGTTTCTCCATTGTACTTTATTTTTAATAGGATTTTGTCCTTTAAAAGTATTGGACACCCACCCCTACCCCAGCTTGATGTCATCTAAAAATTTAATGAACAGCAATTCAATACCCTTCTCTAGATCATTTTAAAAATTGTCGATTAACATATGGCCAAACCTAGAATCTGATAGGCTCCCACTTGATACTGCCCTTCCAGAAAAAAGCAGAACCATTTATGAATTGTTCAACCCATTGCAAATTCTCTGGATTGCAGTACCATCTGCCTATATGCCTCTTGTTTGGAAATGGATGACACATTTTGTCAAGACTCTGACTGAGATGAAAGTCAATACTCCTAGAATATTCTCCTAGCCTTACAGGCAACTCATTCTGTCATAAGAAGAGGAATCGTGTAATTAACAACACGCCCTGGTAACAATAGCAACAGTGCTTGCAAAATGACATCTTTTCTCATACCTTGCTTAGTACAAGGCAAGGTAAGCTGATCTGCCTGAATCCTTTCACTTCCCCTTTTGAATAACGAGACTAGTCTCTTCTTCAATATTCTTGTTCCTTTCCAACTCAATTTCCATCAAAAGTTGCATACAGCAGTTCTGAGAATAAATGTTGACCATTTCTTCAACATCTTGTGATATAAATCAGGGGTGAAATTCAGCAGGTTCTGACAGGTTCTGGAGAACCGTTAGCAGAAATTTTGAGTAGTTTGGAGAACCGGCAAATACCACCTCTGGCTGGCCCCAGAGTGGGGAGGGAATGGAGATTTTGCAGTATCCTTCCCCTACCATGCCCACCAAGCCACGCCCACAGAACTGGTAGGGAAAATTTTTGAATTTCACCCCTGGAATTGCACTGGCTCTGGAGAAAAGAGATCATTTAAGATTGCAGAGTGGATTCTTACTATACCTTTATCAATCCTGAAGTGTGTTTTTCCTTGTCTGCTGAGTCATCTTAGGAAAGGCACTTTCGCTCTTTTGAGAAAAGACAAAAAAGGTGTCAAGCAGTTCCACCTTATCCTCATTTCTTTATTTATCCTGCCTTTATTATTTTTACATTATATATTTCTAATACTCCTTCTTCCACCTATGTGCAAGAGACCAACAGCTTCCATGATGACTTTATTTCAGAATGCCTCAAACACCAGCAGTTACAGTTTGCACTCTCCTTAGTTCAACCAAAGCCAACTACGCTGCACCCAATTATGGGAACTTTTCCAGCTTGATATGTCTCCAGTGTGCAAGACTGCAGTCAAGTGACAAAAGGCACTTCTTAGAAAATCCAGACGCTGGGATAGAAGGCTTGCAGATAACAAGCTGGAAAAGGATCAGACAGAGAGATTGGCGAGATAAGTGACTGATGTTTGAAGACATCTTATCTGAACTTTGTCATTGTACTTTCACTGATGGCTGGAAATAGCTCATGATGAGCCTCTTCTCCCTAGAGAGATTGTAGGCAGACCCAGAACTGCCTGGCAGTTGAAAGGACATGGTGACATGCAAATTAGTTTTTTTTTAAATAGCTGGAGGAATGGATCAGGATTCCTTTGTAGCCAGGGAAATATACAGTAGGAGACAGAAAGATATGACTGAGCCTAAACTGATATGCCTACTCTTATATAACATATGTAAGAAGTCATTCTCCTGTTAATATGAATATAAATGAGAATCAGGGTCTCACTGAATGGCCCAGAATTAATTTAAATTAATGGCCTGCAATTTCTTTTCAATTTTGTTTATCTAATTGTCAGCTTTGGAAGCCATATTAGCATCAGAAGCTTCCACCCTGCCACATTCTTGTGCTTGGGAAATTAGGAAGGGGGATTTAGTAGAGGGAATGTAGTTAGACATAATAGCATTCTTCTTTTCGGTCAAGGTCATGGTATTCCTGCACCTGGAGGAGGAGTGGTTGAAGGGATGGCTCCGATTGGGACGGATGGTGATTGGACCATGTGATGGACTGATGGGTGCAGGGGGTGGATTTGGGGTTTTGATTTACTGAGGGGAAACCCGGAACTCTCCGATTTGAGGTTTCCCAGATGTGCCAGTATACCAACTCTAATAAATGGGAACTTTGAGAAAATGCCTGTCTCGGAGTTTTTTATGGGAGTTTGGTTCTTCTGGAACGCTGTCACTAATGTAAATTGGTATAATGGTATGTTTAATGTAAATTGGTATAAAACTCCCTTCTCTAGAAGGCAAGGTCTGTTGATCTTTGATTCCTATAAACTTTCCACAATCAGTTGTAGAAAAACTGGGCTAAAGTTTAGTTCTAACCCACAGCTATCTCTTAAACTGCAATCTTATATCCTCAGAAGAAATATTTATGAAATTATGGCCAAATGCCTCTTAAAGATTCATTCCCACATCCCTCTAACCATGACATGAAAATGCCTTACAAAATATTTTTTAAGAAACCAGCCCTCATGACTTTGCTTCCATCTTACCTTCAGCCTGCCTTCAAAGTTGGCCTAAAATCATACATATGTAAATACTGTGATTGCATTTTTTGTCTTCTCCTGAAAACAATCTAGAGCAATCTCTAATTTTTTTATGATAGTGATAGCAATAACGTCATCAGGAACTGTGATCTGCCCAGTTCATACTTGAGCACTTGAGGCACCTCATCCACTGGGCACTATTGTCCATAGCCATTTTAGTTTGGTCCGCAAGCAAAGCTAACCAGGTGGCTTGTACACAGGGATCTGTCTAGTTCCTACCTCACCTACATTTTAAAAATGCTAATTAGGCATTGTGTGGACTTAGCTTAGTTTAGGAGCCTTGTGGAACAGCAGCAGATTTGTCTTTTAAAAATTTGGAGCTTTGTTGATTGAAAGGAAAAAAAATATCAGGATTCTGCCAGTGGGTTCTTAATGCTTCTGTCTTCTATAAATTTTCATCTGCTTCTGTTCATAAGGAGTTTCATAGAGTTGTACACTTAATTTTATAACTTTGGAAAGTAACACATTTTGACTAGCTAACACCATTTTGCAAGAATAGTTGGGGAGGACTATCAGTAGTGGGCATTCACTGCCAGCCTTGCATTCCTGTGTAGCACTTACTGATTTGGGATCTATGAAAGTGGGGCGAAATTCTTCTGCTTGTTTCCCTTCTTTCATCTTGGACTTTTCCTGAACATGGTTCTACTGATTTTCAGGAAGATCGGGATTCCGATCATAATATCCCAGTTAATAGTTCAGTGGATCATACAAAGGACATGTGACAGAATAAGAAGGAACTCTGTTAATATGCCTGGGAGTTTACTCAAGCATGCACACACACACACACACACACACACACACACACACACACACACACACACACACACACACACACACGGAGGGAAGGAGGGAGGGAGGGAGGGAGGGAGCTATATTCCTCTGCCCCACAGACTTGCCAGCTGGGACATTTTTAGAATCCTTTTTAGAACTATGGGATGGAAGGTGGCACTACATATTCTATCTCAAACACACACTTGAAGTACCCCACTCCTGCCACATGACATATAATTGGTAATTACTAGCAGATAATGTTGGGTGCAAGGGGAAAGGAAGTTGACAAATATATCAATTGCTGCCCCAAAATTATCCCATATGTTGTCTAAGAATTGTTAACTGTTCATTGGCAGTTTTAAGGTTCTACTTTTCCTTCTCATGTTAATAGGTTCTTTGTCAGTAAGTCAAACATATTAGATGTCTCTTTGGTCAGAGGATAAAAAAGTAACCTTCATTCTCAACTTTCCAGGAAACTCAATGGTCTCAATGATGGCAATAACTGGAAGAGATTGAGAGGCCACACTTAAGTATTATTTCATCCATCAGTGCTGCTGGCCTTCAGCAGCAGCTCCAGGAGCCGAGGTGGCGCAGTGGTTAAAAGCAGCACTGCAACCTGAACTGCTAGTTCAGCAGTTCAGCTGTTCAAATCTCACCTGCTCAAGATTGACTCAGCCTTCCATCCTTCTGAGGTGGGTAAAATGGGGACCCAGATTGTTGGGGGCAATATGCTGAACTCTGTAAACCGCTTAGAGAGGGCTGTAAAGCACTATGAAGCGGTATATAAGTCTAAGTGCTATTGCTATTGCTATTCTCTTCAGTCAGACATCATGGAATGATTTTTTTTTTCAAATTGTAGTTAATGACAGCATACATGAAACAGAATGATCACAATGCTTGCTTCTATCAAGATAGAGAGGAGGCTTTCATTGGCATTTTTCACCAATAAGTCCTAGAGGGATTTGGTTTGGGGCTTCCTCCAGTTCAGCATTTGAAATGTTGAAATTTGAGATAAGCCTGCCAAGAAGTCACTATAGTAAGATTCTCAACTAGCTGTAAAGAAGCGAGTACCTGGCACTAGGAGGCCTTTGGCAGGTCATCAGCTGGCTCTCAGGAGAAGACTTGATTGCAAGGCCCTGGCCTTCAGCTCTCTTTTGGCTCTAAGTAAACAACAAACCAATTTCTACTATGGATCATATCAATGGGAAGTTCCAGCTGGCCTCTTTTAAATAATTTCAGTTCTTTTTATGCTTTGGAGGAATCTGAATAAAAATTGAAGACATATGCAATAGCACTTAGACTTATATACCACTTCACAGTGGCTTTATAGCCCTCTCTAAGTGGTTTACAGAGTTCAGCATATTGCCCCCAACCATCTGGATCCTTGAAATGATGGAAAGCTGAGTCAACTTTGAGCCGGTGAAAATTGAATTGCTGGCAGAATTAGAATTAGTCTGCAATACTGCATTCGAACCACTGCACCAGCGGTGGGTTGCTCCTGGTTCGGCCCAGTTCTGTGAACCAGTAGCGGCGATGGTGGGAGGCTCCGCCCACCCACCCAGGACGCTTCTGCGCATGCGTGCATGCACGCAAGCACACGCACGAAACAGTAGCAACGGGATTTAGAACCCACTACTGCACTGCACCACCACAGCTCTTATCTTGTCAATAAACAAAAATAGTACTGATAAAGGAAAATGTACTGTACTGTAACTTAGGGCTGAAATGAGGGGTCCTTGGTGGTCTCTTCAATTGTCAACTAGGAAATGTTTGCCCATATAAGATGACCCTTCGTCATTTCAATCATGTCCTTGGTTATTCTTTTGAAATCTGTGTGTAGACTTTTTCATATGAAAGAAAACGTATTATAACACACCAGCTAGCTTCCCTTCCTTTCCTTTGAATTCTTTATTCAAAGCTTGCATTCTGGGAAAGGCATATTTATCACTTTCCTTTCCATTCCTTTCAGGTTTTCATTATACAACTGGACAGGTTTGTGTTTTCTTAATTGCCAAATTGTGAATATGTCAAGTTTGGTTGATCAATTTTTTAAAGAACATTCTAAAAGATATATGTAGCTTGGTGCACAGTTTCTCAAATATATGTTTTAATCTCAGCCTTTCTATTTAATTTATTTCCCACACTTTCCCACACATGAAGACATGCATGTTTGTGCAGCCTTTTCTTTAATATACTTATTTTTACTTAGCAAACTATTACAAAATTCTAGAAAGTGAAATTTTGAAAGATGATTCAATTTATTTTGTATCAGTTAAAAATGCAAAATTAGAAAAATTTGCATTGCAATATTGGCCAAACACATTCCAGACAGCTGAATCTCTGCTCTAAAAATCTAATTAGTCAAGTATTGGCATTGACAGGATCCAACACTTGGGTTAGAGATGTAAACCCAAGCCAATTGGATTCCATTGCTGTGTAGCATTATGGAGAATCTCCTTAAATACTTAATGTATTGTTAGACTTTAATACTGGAATGTACCAGAATGCATTGCTGCCAAGATTATATTAATGTTCAAGCAAGGCATTTATCTGAACTTGTGGGGAGTGAAAGTATATAAAGTAGAGATGCTAACGGCACATTTTATCTCCCAATGGCATGGAGTTCATTCCCATGCCTGAACTACCCCAAGAAGCACCAACTTCCATGTCTCTAACTGAATGGATGGAGACACTGAAAAAGGGGTGGGAGAACACCAAGAAAGCGCTGGCTGAAGTGGCGGAGGCTTACAAGAAGCAAGCTGACAAGCACTGATCGCTCCAGCCCCCCTTCCACGTGGGGGATAAAGTTTTCTTGTCTACCAAATATATCTGGTTAGAATGCCTAGCAAGAAACTAGGGCCAAAAATTTTGGGTCCTTTCCCAATAGTTAAAATAATCAACCCAGTAACAGTTCAGCTTGACTTACCTAGAATATCGGGGAAGATTCATCCTGTTTTCCATTGTAGCCTATTAAAGCCTGTGATTGGATCTAGCATACGGCCACAAACCCAACCACCCCCTCCTCCAGTAGTCATACAAGGGGAGACTTATTACGAAGTAAAGAAGATTTTAGACTCTAGAATGTATAGGGGTAAGTTACAATATTTAGTACATTGGAAGGGGTACCCTTTGTCTGAAGCTACCTGGGTAAAGAGTTGGAATGGGAAAGCTGAGAGATTGGTGAAACAATTCCATGATAAATATCCAGATAAGCCAAAGGGTCCCCCTGGGGTGGGGGGTTAATGATGCTGTGTTAACCCCCATGTCATTTTCTTTCCTTTTCCTTAGGATACGGTTTTCTCCTGAGGGGAGGCCGCCTGTCAGGCCGAAGCCATTTTATTTGGGATCTTTGGCCTGCCACACTTTATACTATTCTACTATGCATTTTCTACTGTGGGAAAATGGGAGAGGGGATTGTATGAGGTTGTTAGTATGTAGCCATAACAAATTCTTTCTAGAAAGCCAAGGTCATCCTTTGTCTCTGCACCTCTGCACCTGCACGGAAGGAGATGGGTGGACTCTGCCAGCATGGAAATAAAATATTGGACAATGTGATGGATTTGTGGGTGTGGGGGTAAGGACTTGAACTTTCCACTGGGTGGTGAAACCCGGAGGACTTCAGATTTGGGTTTCACCCAGATGTGGCTCTATTAATAAATTGGAACTTTGAGGAATACTTTGCTTTGGACTCTGATTTCATTTTGGAGGCTATTTGGAACCCTGACACTTGCTTTTCTGACTTTTTTTTAGGTAGGTGACATGATTAAAAATTAGGTAGGATAGAAAGGGGATGCAGTGGCTCAGTGGCTAAGACACTGAGTTTGTCGATCGAAAGGTTGGCAGTTCAGCGCTTCAAATCCCTAGTGCCACGTAATGGGGTGAGCTCCCATTACTTGTCTCAGCTTCTGCCAAACTAGCAGTTCGAAAGCACGTAAAAAATGCAAGTAGAAAAATAGGGACCACCTTTGGTGGGAAGGTAACAGCGTTCCGTGCGCCTTTGGCATTTAGTCATGACCACGGAGACGTCTTTGGACACCGGTGGCTCTTCGGCTTTGAAACAGAGATGAGCACTGCCCCCTAGAGTTGGGAACAACTAGCACATATAAGTGAGGGGAACCTTTACCTTTACCTAGGATAGAAAAAAATGTTTTTCAATAAAGGGTGACATGGTTAAAAGTTAGAATAAGAGATAGAAATAAGAGAAAGGGGGAATATTTATATAATAAAATAAAAGCAATAACAAGGAGCTAACTTACAGAATGTATCCAAAATCAAGGTCAAATGACTCCGGAGGGAATGAATTTTGGGGAAGCTGTGACTGCTTCAGTTCTTCTGGGTGCTGCTGTGGTCACATAATCTTCATTTTCAATGGTTTATGCCAGATTTGCAATCCATCACTTCCTACTTCACCATCAGCCACTCATCTGCTGCAGGGCTGGCCTGAACCGGTAGTGACCCACTGGTGATGTCATGATGGCATCATGGATCCGGTTCGGTCGGTGCCAGTCCGTGGGCACCGCCATCTTTTTTTCTGGATTTTTTTCTGAATTTTTTACTGTTTTGAAGTTTTTTCCTCTGCTGCTGCTTGAAAAAGGGCCCTCCCGCCCGCCCCCGGGTTTATACTTACCTTTATTCCTTTGCCCGAACCACAGCTGATCAGCTCCTAAAGGGGATCCATGATGAAAAGGTTGAGAAACACTGTAGTATGCTATTAGTAGTATTACAATAGTAGTAATGTGATCCAAATACATAGTAACCAGCTGCTTTTTTTTAATAGCAGGCTCTGCTTCTGGCATGATCATCTCTTCAATTAATGGTGAAGATTGGGTCTCTTCAAAGTGCAGTGTTAAATATTCAAGCATTCCCTGTAGTCTAAATGGAATCATTGTTCCCTAGGACATGTTGGTGGCCACATCCATCACAAGAGCAATGATTTTTTTTTGTATTAGTGGGTGATACAGATAAGCCTGTCCTGCATATTATATTGATACTCTGTAGACTCACGAATCGAGCCAGAAGGACATCAGTCTGGGAGCTGAGAAAATACTGGGAATAGATGACTATGACTAATTGGTTAAACAGCACTTTGGCACATAATTACACAGCTCAGAAAAACTAAATGCAGATATAAAGGATGCTTGAAAAATGTACAGTTCCCATCATTTTCACAATCACCCATGTACACACTAAATCAGAGTCAAAACTAGTTGCTCTCACTTTCCCCTACTTTTTAATTTCAGTGCATGAGTCAAGTGAAGAAACTAGAAGGCATTTTAATTAAATTCAGCAGGAGATGGGGAATCGTACTGTGGGATTCCATTTCAAGACTTTACCCTTTCTGTCAATATAAAGGGTACATTTATATTAAAATGAAATGTAGGGGGGGGGAGAAATTTATAGAAAATATTCCATTAGTTGCCAGCTGTCAACTCCTAATCAAGTTTATTCTGAAATCTAGATTCCTGTCTTTGGACTAAAGCAAAGAAGCATCTTGTGGCACCTTAAAGACTTACTGATTTCTTATTATATAAGTTTTCATTACTCAGAGGTCAGTTCATCAGTTTAGGCTTAATCAGATCAATGTGTCAATTTGTAAGCATAATACCAAATGCATCATGATATCATGGTGGAACCTCCATTCTTTCACTCTTGTGTTACAGATATGTACTGTAGGTAAGTGGCTGAGTCTGCCTTGTATTATTATGATGTACATTTTTTTTCATTTATCCTGCATTGCCCAACTTCTTAAACCACAGGTCAACAACTGGTGGTCCGCGGACCACTGGTGGTCCATGAGAAAATTTTGGTGGTCCACAGTTCACCCGGGGGGAGGAACTGCTCCGGGATGACTAATGGCCAGTCCTGTGACTAGAGCTCTGGAATATGGGACCGGTCAGGCAGCTCATGGTGGAGTTGGAAATCTCCGTCGTAGAGGGAGCTACGTGAAACTTGCAAGAAACTTGAAGAGCCGAGGTGGCGCAGTGGTTAGAGGCAGTACTGCAGGCCACTTTTAGCTGACTGTGATCCGCAGGTCAGCAGTTCAAATCTCACCGGCTCAAGGTTGACTCAGTCTTCCATCCTTCCGAGGTAGGTAAAATGAGAACCCAGATTTTTTGGGGAAATATAAATATACATTGCTTAATGGTGTAAACCACTTAAAGAGTGCTTGCACTGTGAGGCAGTATATAAATCTCACAAATAAATAAATAAAATAAACTTTGCAGTGCAGCCATTGCTGCCCGGAATGAGGTAATGGTGCAAGGGGGGGGTGCAGGCTGGCCAAAGCAACGGGTGTTGGCAACCTGCGGCTTGTTCTTCCCCCTGCTGTGGCTTCCTGTCGGCCGAACCCACCAGTGGCTGGCCTGCCCCTCGCCCTCCCCTCCCAGTCACTCCTCACCTGGCCTGAGAAGGGAGGGGCGGGGGATGGAGATTTGCTCCAAATTCCAGAGCGGGAGTGAAGCTTCATCTCTTGCTGGGTCTCACGGGCATTTCTTCTGGGCCTTGTTGGAGCTTTGTCTCTCAGGGAGATGCGTGACTTTTGCAGTGCAGTTAAATTTATCTCACTTCACAATGGGGGAGTCAGCATCCCCTTCTCCACCTGGAGCCCATTACAATGTGGAGCATCGGCTACAGCTGGGCCGGGTGAGTGTAGGGGCGGAGAGCAGATTGTGCATTCCCCAAGCAACCGAGGTGCATCCAGCACCAACAAAGGCCAAAGGAGTGCCTGTGAGACCCAGAGAGTGCTGGAGAATCAGAGAGAGAGGGGGGGGGAGAGACAGACAGAGAGAGGGGGAGAGAGATGAAAGAGAGAGAGGGGGAGAGAGAGAGAAAGGGGGAGAGAAAGAGAGGGGGAGAGAGAGAAGAGAGAGACAAAGAGAGAGGGGGAGAGAGAGAAAGAGTGGGGGGAGAGAGATGTTAGGGAGAGAGAGAAAGAGATGGGGAGAGAGAGATGAGAGAGAGAAAGAAATGAGAGACAAACAGACAAAGAGGGAGAGAGAGGGGGGAGAGAGAGGGGAGAGAGAATGCCTGAAGGACCCCATCCCGTCACTGGGAGTCCAGGCGCTTCAGCAAGCGGCACGCTATTAGTGGTCCACGGGATTTAAAATTATGAATATAGTGGTCCCTGAGGTCCAAAAGGTTGGGGACCCCTGCCTCAGACCACTGTGTTTATCAGATGCATGGAATATGCAATAGAGGCATAAATAGGAATATAGAATAGAGTGTTCTCTGTTGGTGAAAGAGATGAATGTGGCTTTGAGAAGTGAAGATAGGGAAAATGATCAAGAATGACAACTAAACTGAAGGAATTACTTAGAGATAACTCCTGATGAACTAAATGTCTGCTAGATTGCTAATAGTCAGAAACAACTGGATGACTCAACATCAGAGAAATGGTTTAAGGTGTTGAACTCACAGTGGGAAGACCCAAGTTCAAGCCTATCCCCAATTGTAGACGTTCATTGAGTGACTTTGGGCTTGCCCTATTTCACAGAGTTCTTGTGAGGAAAATGGGAGGAGAAAACATTAAGTGTGCAACCTTGATCTCCAGTTGGTTATTCCTGGGAACCAGTATGGCCCTGAGTTTAGTTTCAGTGGGATATCACAGTTTGAGAAATTTTGGATTTAAATTCATTCTCTTTGATAAGCAATTTGAACAAATGCAGGTGTCTTGTAAGTCTTGGTTGTAAATGATAATTTTTGTGGTGGGTTTTGCTGGAAATCTGCAGCAAGTAAGTCTGTGTGGTGATCCATTGATTGTCTATATAAGGTTTTACATGTTTTAACATCGTGAAATATATGGCATGATTATAACATATCAACTTTTAAATTTTACTATTACATCCATCACTATTACTATTCTTGTTGGTACTATCAACATTTAGTTAGAAGCTGAATTTCACAAATACTGTTTTCTCTTTCAACCAAACTTCTCAGCTTCAACTGAAGAAATGAAAACAATTTACCAAACAAATATTACCAATCAGTACTGACTGTGATTGTCTACTCCACTACATCCCTCCACACCAGACATACTAGGCAAAGTTAGGCAGTGACTATCAAGGGAGCAAATGTTATGACTCAGGAAAATGTGGGCACATGTTGGAAGCCGGAATTCTCTGTATTTGCTCTTACAGGCAGGTTGCTGCTGTTGGGAGCAATGGAGAATGCATTGCTGTCTCTAGCTTTGAATTAAAATTTACTCATCTGTCTGGTCAACTTGCATTTGTGGGAAGCCAGAAGTGCTACTTTCTGTTAGGATGGTACAGTTCTTGAAATAAGTTGGACCTGCATTTTCTTTCCAATCAAAGAAAATACCAAGAATCCCTTTCAGCAAACCAGAGCCTTAGAAGAAGAAATCTGAATGCTGTGCTACAAATAAGAAAAATGTAGAGTTTTTTCCACCTTCTTTTCATTTCGGGCTGTAAACAAATATTTTGAAAGATTCTTGGTGACTGTCTTACTGAATTAGTGGGTGTTTCAGCTTCTCTTGTACAACTGGGAGGGAGCAGCGGCAGATGTCAGACTGTTTATAAGATATCTGTCCTACAACAATGTGATATGACACTCAACAGCTGTTCTACTGGCCACTTTCTCGTTTTTACACTCTTAAAGTAGGGAAAGAGCAGATGGCTGAAGAAGAAATCCAAGATTTCTGTCTTTTTTTTCCTCCAACATGTTTTATTAAGTTTATGGCAGTGCATATATTGGGGGGGGGGAAGCAACCACAGTAAATTTCAGCAACATTGCTGAAATTTCCTTCAGCAATGTTACTTTTGAATCCAAAATTCCAACAACTTTTCCCCGTTGTGCTTAACCTCAGTGGAATGTAGGTTTAGTTTACACAGAATGGATCATTGAACAAACCAATCCAGAATTATCATTCCAGGCAGAAGTGACCAGCCTCAAATTGTTACATTTCAGTTACAGTATGTGAAGATCCAACTCCCTTGAGAAATCCATCATGCTGGGAAGGAAAGAGAAGACCAGCAACAAGGTAGCCATATAAATTGATAAGGAAGGAAGGTGAATAAGTGGATTACAATGCCCATGTCTACACTATTGGAAAGGTCTGAAGGGCCAGGAGAGAAATCATCTGAGAGATTTTTTATCTGTGTGATTGTTAAAATTTGATACCAACATGATTGCATATAATCATTCAAAAAAAAATACTCTCTCGTGCATAAACATAACTTCATATTTTTAAATTTTATTTTAGCCCTAAGAAAATCCTCACTGAAGGTGTCTCAGTGGACTGTCATTATTAATTTAATAATAAATATACATCGGTCTCGTCTGTATAGAAATTCTGACATATTTCTTATTTTCTAATATATAAAAAAATGTGATTGTGGAATATACTAACAGTTAAGGCTACTACAAATGGCTCACAAACCTTCTTAGCACCTAGTCTCCTGAATGTATTTTAGTTAGTTTGTTAGTTTACTTTGGAAGACACCTAATTTTGTGATGATTCTGGGCAGCTTACAAATAAAAGGCGGAAAAACACATTCAAAAAAGTAGATAGTCAACCAGAAGAATAAACACTCAGTTTTAAACCAGACTAAACAAAGCTAAACTAAAGGGGGATTTTGTTTATTATATGATTCATTATTTGAGCAGGTGACAGCTCTGTTACCTACTCTGTGTGTATTGGGAATTTCCTGACATGAACCTGGTCTCAGCACAAGTGTTTCTCATCTGTAAATATTGTCAGAAGGTTTTTTCGGGGGTGGGGGGTGGGGGAGGGAGTGTGACATAGAGCATCACATAAGCTGACCTGCATAAGCCACCGCATAAGCTGGCGGTTTGGCTGTTCTCTGGATTTATCTACTCTGTATGCAAATTGATGTAGTATACTTTTAATCAGAATTTTCATATGATTTTTGTGGTTCTAAATTAGAACTAGATACTACACAGAACATTGGCCCTGTTATCTTTAATAAATGTGTAGAAAAGGAACTTTTAGCTGGTTTAATACCACACCTGCCATCTTGCATCCATTCATATGCATATTGAATAAAGTCTTCTTCAGGAGAGGAAGCCTGTGTGGTGGAAAGCACTCTATCTAATCATTATTAAGAAAACATCTAGAAATCTGGAACGGAATACTTGGCAACATATTTGAAAATGTCAGTGATAACGTGAAAATTCAATCATTGTTGTGTTTTTAAAAAAACAGACATAAAATCTACTAGTAAAATAAAAGAAGAACCCAATTGAAAGAATTTATTTCTGCTACTCAATGTTTTGACTGAAGTATAGCATTAAATATTGTGGTGAGTATAATAGCTTAGTGTTTTCCCAACAATGAAAAAGAAAGAATTATATCAACAAAAAAAATAAAATTAAGACCAAAGTACCTTTTCTATTTATGAATGGTTTCATATACCTTTTATCTTTTTCCTTTTCTTATTCCTCTTTCTCATGTTCTCTTTTTCCCTCCTTCCCCCAACTTATTTAGCAGCTCTTCAAATAGCTATTGTAATGCATACTGGAAATAACATTTGTTTAAGGTCTCTTCTTCCAGCTAGCCAGCCAAAAACTATCTCATAAAACCTCTCACCAACAAGGGTTTCAAAACATGAAATCCAACCAGGGAGCATTCAAAGAGCAGAAGATATCTCTACTTTGTCCAATGGTATTAGTTACTATATACATCCAAGTTTTATTTCAGTTGGTTGGCTTCCCATAAATCACAACAGGTCCACGAGAGTCAATCATGACTGCAAATTTCCATTCATCTTGGAAGACAGGTATTCTCTGTATTTGAATTACAATTAGAACAGCAATGCAGATATCAATTATTGGCTGAATGGAATGTTTTGTTTAATCTTGTTTCCTGTTTCATTCATCCAACTGCTAAGAAAAAATTCTTAGAAAAATTTCTCACTAAGCATACCTTCATTGATTTATTGCATAACTGCTATCGCCTGTTGGCATTAGGCATAAGATTGTGAGATACTTTGAGGAAGGCAGTTATTTAATAATGGTAAGTAAAGTTCTATGCTAATAAGAAGCAAAGTAAGTTTGCAATACATGCAGTTTATTTTACAATAAATACATTTATAAATGCATATTTAGTGAGAAAATATATTCAGAATTAGGAAAAATGAAGGCTAGCTATGTTTTGAATTCCCTATTTAATTTTGAATAGTTTTGAAATGTAAAGTTTAAAATTAAATAAGATGAAATGGTTTTATAAATTAACCCATCTAAACTTGAAAATCAACTGATCATTTCAATCATAAATAACTCAAAGCTTAGCTAATAAACTAACACATAAATAATCCTTAGGACAGTAAAGGAAATATAAGTATCATACGATTTTTGAAATGGGCATAGTAATTGTTTTATTATTGCATGCGACATGATTTCGATTGCATTATTACTGAATTAGTCATATCTTCTTTCTGACACATATTCACTGTTTTAGTGGTCTCACTGACCACGTAGCCTTCAAAATGGCATCTGATTTGTTGTGTTCTTCCTTTTCTACTCTGGTGAGGTCCTTCCAAGTAAAATTATGTTTGGCAGACACAGAGGACTGATTTTTAGCTCTGCCAGCAGGTAACAGTTCTGCCAGAAAAGGAAAAGACCCTGCCTCAATTTAAAAAGGGGGGGAGGGATGCTGGCAAGAAAATAGTGAAAGAAGAATAGTAAAGGAAACTCCAGCAATAGGAAGCAAATGAGATAGCATCCCTTTTGGCTGGAAAAAAAAGTTTATAGATATTATATAAAATAATGGAGAAGAAATCCTTTCTCCCTGATAGTATGTCTGTTTTCAAGGAAGGAACTTTTGCAGGTGAGCGGTGAAGGAAGGGAGGGAGGGAGGAGGGAGGGAAGGAGGGAGGGAGGAAGGGAGGGAGGAAGGAAGGAAGAAGAGAGGGAAGGAAGGAAGGGAGGGAGGAAGGAAGGAAGGAAGGAAGGAAGGAAGTTTGGTATAGTGGTTAAGGCTCCACACTAGAAACCAAGAGAGTGTGAATTCTAAGCCCAACTTAGGTATGAAAGCTGCCTAGGTGACTTTAGGTCATTCACACTCTCTCTCAGCCTAATTCCTAATGGGGCTTTTGATGTGGGGAAAATAGGAGAAGGAGGAAATATTGAGTGTGCTTGATGCCTTGAGTTATTTTAAAAAATAATAATGTTGGCAAATAAATAAATAGAGTAAAAGTAATAAATAAATAAGTAAATAAATAAATATTTAGAGTTTCATTACCAATATCACTCCAGTGATTGCCTGCCTTTTGAAGTGGTTTACCTCAGAACTGTTTCTTCCAAATCCTCATGCTAACTCTGCTTCTTTTTCTCTGCATTTTCTGAACCCATTTAACCTCAGTCCTCCTGTACTGACCTCAACACTCTTCCCTTCAGGCAGTTTCCACTGAAAATCTTGGGCTCCATTCCATGCTCACATTCTTCTTGTTCCCTTCCACCCTTGGCAATCATCTCCCTGTTCTTTCACCTTGCTAGAAATCAGAAAAGTTGAGGGAGTCTCGTTTTCATTCAGTGTGACCTATAAAGATTTTGGCACCTTTGTGATTATGAGAAACAACAGCTGCAAAATCCAAAACATGGGAGTGGATATATGTGTTGTCCTTGATCCAGAAGGACTTTTCAGATTTCCTGTCCCAGAGGCACCAGCTTCCAAGTGGAATAAAAATCACAGGAAACTGAAAGGGCATGGAGGTAGTATAGGGTTTCTTTTAAAATATCAAAGAGGTTCACGTTGAAGCAAAACAACTTTATAAAAAGGATGAGCTCATCAACCTTCTCCTCTGGCATCTAAACAGCTGAATTATATGACCTGAAACAGCTACTTTGGCATCAACTAATAACATATTGGAAATTCAGACAGTATGGAACAGGATCCTGCTACATCATCCATCCCACTTGTTAATATGCACTCCTCCAGATCTTGAGCTGGCAGAAAAGTATCCTGACATAAAATTCTCTACTTCAGTTGTTGTTCCCTATTCTGCCTCACTAATCCCGTTTGGATTACAAGGAGCCCCAGCTGTATTTATGCAACTGATAAATGTGGTGCTTCATGAACACCTTTACAAGGGGGGTTGAGTTTACCTAGATGACATTCTTGTTTACACTGACACCATGGAGGAACATGTAAAGTTAGTGCGATCAGTCCTGAAAAAAATCAGATCTGCTGAACTGTATGCCAACTTGTCAAAGTGCGAATTTCACCAGACTAAAATTGACTATTTGGGTTACCGCATATCGCATGAGGGGATAGAAATGGACCCGGAGAAGGTTTGGGTGGTCATGGAATGGGCACCCCCATGCACCAGAAAGAAGCTGCAAAGCTTTCTAGGTTTTGCAAACTTTTATCAACAATTCATCCCCGCCTTTGCTAAAATTGTGTTACCCATTACCAATCTCCTAAAGACAAATGGAGAAGCTAAACCAACGCCTAGCTGGCCCCTTGAGTGGACCATGGAGTGCCAAGCAGCCTTTGAGAAATTGAAATGGTTTTTGCAGCCAAACCCATCCTTAAACATCCTGACATGAATGCCCCCTTCACAGTCCAGGCCGACACCAGTTACATGGCTGTGGGGGTGGTATTACTACAAGCTAACGCTACTGGAACTTTACAACCCTGCGCCTATACCTCCCGGAAACTAACTGAAACCAAAAGGAGATTGGAAAAAGAAGCATTTGTGGTCCGATGGGCCTTGCTGACTTAGAGGCATTTCCTCGAAGGGGAAAAACACCCTTTTGAGGTGTGGACAGATCATAAAAATCTAGAGGCCTTAAAAACACCACGGAAATTGTCACCCAAGCAAGTCTGTTGGGCGCAACACTTTAATCGTTTTATTTCTCATTGCACTACCTTCCTGGGGGAAAGAATTTTATGGTGGACACTTTATCTAAATTACCCCAGTATAATAGCACTCGGCCAGAAGTCATCCGCCCAGTTAACCCTCCAAGCAACTGGCTGCCCCGGTGGTCACCAGAGTCCAAGGGAAGGTGGACTTTGACTTCCCACCGACTTAAGCGAGCAGTTAAAGGGGGCGCTGAAAACTGATGACTGGTTTTTGTCCCACTCAAACAATTGCATCATTCATGATGGCCTAGCATGGGTGGGCGCAAAGTTATACATCCCCGCCAGTCTTAGGGGGACAACAGGCCCATGATTCGAAACTTTGGGTTATAGAATATGGCAACTCCACCTCCTCTACAGGTTTCGCAATCGGACCGGTAAACATGATAGTCTCTTACTGTGATAATGGAGTCAGGGAGGGATGCCTTCAGCCATTTTCTGCAGACAAATTTAGCAGTTTTTAGTAAGAGGAGGAGTTCAGGTATTTTGTTTACGATGCTGCTTGCATTAATTAGCTTGCATTTAAGATCAGCAGTGGTTGATATTGAGGAGGTAAGGGGCGTGCATACCCAGTTTTGTATGATGAGGGGTTGGTGTTGGTTGAAGGTGGGTTAGATGTTGGGTTGGTTTTGGGTGATGGGGGGTTGAATGTTGGGTGGTAGATTGCGGGACTTAGTTTTGATGCAGTCAGTGCTGTAGTCAATGTATAGGTCAGTATATCCTTGGTCATGACGTCATGCTCGGAGTTCGCGGGAGCGGATTCGTTGTAGTATGGATAGGTCAGGCTGTGAGCGAAGTTTTTTGGGATTGGAGTAATTTCTGGTAATAGAGTTTATAGTATAAATGAATTTTCGTTTGCTAATTTCATCCTTGCAAATGACTCTACAGAATCGTGGGGCCACCGAACCGTCTCTATACTTGAACTCAGGGCCATCTCTGGAAATTTCAATGATTTCATCGGGGAGATGAATCTGCTGACTGCCATAGCTGGGAACAATCTGGATTTTTAAATCTTTTTGAATAGCCAGAAGGGTTGGAACCAATCTAATTTGAAAGGGTTTGGACAAAGCCACCTTCTGTGTCCAGCCAGATGATACCCTAGCTTATGAGACCTAAAGCATACCTCTTCTTTTCAGTCTAGTAGGGCAGGTAGATATAATTTGTCACTTACCAGGTAAACTGGACAAGAAACACAACTAGATAAACTAATTCTACTTTATTGTAAAGTTACATTAACAGAATCTTGCAAGTCTGATAGTACAATTCTCCCACCATCACCTTTACAACCTGATAACCTAGGGAGGGTCCCTCCTTAACCTCTTTGTCTGCCCACTATGCACCTGTGGACTATGCTCCCTCTTATCTGACCATACCCTAGGCAGTATTTCTTCTTCTTTCCCAAGGTAATTCCCACATACCATTAGACAATCGGACAAAGGTGGCCCTCCATATAACCTTGCTTCATGCCATGAAGGGTTTTAAAGGTGACAACCAACACTTTGAATTGTACCTGGAAGCCTACTGGTAGCCGCAAAGCACATAGAGCAAAGGTATAACATGGGGAAACCAGGGCTGAGCACAACTGTACACACCACTGTAGTGTGGACTTATTGCAGCTTCCAGATGTTCTTCAAGGACAACTTCAGGCAGACTACACTGGAGTAATATATTAGGAGGTGACTAGGGTATGAATGAATAAATGAAATTCGTGGCTAATGTAACGTTTCCAAGATGGCCTTTGGATCTGATATGGGAAACACTGCTGAAACAGCAAATAAGTCAATTTTCTGAATCTGGAGTTTATGCAATTCATTGAAGAGCATATTGAGTTATGTATCATGTTATCATCTCTTAGTTAAAGCTCCAAAAGGAAATTCATGAACAAACCAGGACCTATTAATAACTATACAGTTCAAGAAAGAACAGAGATCATTCAGTTAGGAGGTAACATAATGAATATAGATATAAGACCCTGGAGTGCAATAGGCTTGATATCAATATTGTCATCTAATTAAATAGATATAATCTTGCCAACGGCTGGGGATATTTTAGCTAGAGATGGAAATGACATGAAGTGATTATATAGCATAGGAAATGAACTCCGAGCTTTCATGATATATGTAAATTGCAAGTATGTTAAGATTACTCTGATTATATATTTCATAAACAGCCAACTAACCAATCTTAGAAACCTTATAATGGAACTTCTTAATTCAAATTTGATCTAGGTTTTACTGATTGCGTGGAAGGTCTTGGATCTGGAGGCAAAACCAGATCACTAATAGCGATGCAACTAATCACTATTCCTCTGTGCATACACCAGCTAATGTTACCTAAAAATCAGGGGTGGGTTCTACTTACCTTCCCCACCGGTTCGCATAGTGATGGAAGTGCATGTTTTGCATGCTTTGAAGCTTCTGTGCATGTGCAGAAGCGTTGCACATGCACAAAGTGCACCCGCGCACCCGCGCGCTCCCGTTCCCAAACCCGTAGCAAAGGTAAGTGGAACCCACTACTGATCTGCATGGGCATGAAGACACCAAGAGTTGAATGTAACTTAAAGGAGCTAGTAGCAGGCCTAGATTTTCTTTGAACAATGTTGAGTCTGGTTTATACTGTGGAAAATATAACTGAACAATTATTCCAGAAAGCCGGATTGGTGCAATGATTAAGGTACTAGGTTAGAAACTGGGAAATCGTAAGTTTGTCATTCGTTAGACAGGAAGCCCATTAGGTGGCTTTGGGCCAATCACTTTCTTTCAGACTAGGAAGGAGCTAACGGCAAACTACTTCCAAAAACCTTACCAAGAAAATTGCAAGATGTCCAAGCTGTCGCTGGGAGTCAACACCAACTTGAAACAGCCTCCCCCACACAAATGTACAATATATTCAGAGGCTGCTGTGATTAGCTTTCTCCAGCGTTCTATGATTTTACCCGGCTGATAAGCACTTTTACTGTAAAAAAATAAATAAATAGCCAAAGTACTTTATCTTATTTTAAAAGCTATTGCTCATTTGTAAATGCTATATAGGTTTGTTAAGCTTGAATTGGTACAAGAATCACATCTGATACTGCTGAGGAACATTATGTTCTTTTATTTTAATTAATGTATACTTACAGTTCTACATGCACAAATACCTTTGAAGAACTTTCTGTAATTTTAAAAAATAGACTACTTTCACTGTGATTGTAGTCTCATTCATATACCACTGTGCACCATAATTTAGCATGAAAAAGTAAGCTGCATTGACCTTTGGACTAATGTACTCCATCTCCTATGATGCTGCCAGAAAAAAGTTGGAAGGTATGTCTCGGTTTTAGAAGACACGACCATAAATAATGTATTGAAATGAAATAGAACTAGATTGAAAAAAAAGATGAAAAAAGAGCCATTCTACAAGTTTCCTTCTTTTTTTGTTTCCTCTTCCCTTTGAATGCTTCCCATTTCAGCTGTTCATGGTAAGAAATTCAGCTGCTTTCGGTTGCAAGCTTTTGTATAGCATAAGGGACAGGTTTTATTTTATTTTTTTAATCTTTTTTTTTTGCAGGACTACTGTCTTTTTATATTCTAAAGAAACTTTTTTTTAAAAAAAATAAAGCTCTGAGAAACTATCTACTGTGAGATTGAGGTATAACTGCTTTAATAAATACATATATAAATAGTGAGGGAGATGATTTCTTTGTTAACATTAAGCACAGTTTAGGGTCTAAATATATATGAATTGTGGTTATTGGAAACTGGAAGAGAACACAGTATTTACCTGTACCCAGGGGAGGGTTCCGGTTCCTTTGCTACCGGTGCGCATCATGAGCATGCGCAGAAGTGAAATCGCGTCCCACCATGCGATTTCACTTCCGCGTATGCTCAGGACTACATTACAAGCTGAAACACAGCTGAGGAGCTTCTCAGCTGTGCTTCGGAGGAAGAATAAATGTCAAATTCACACAAGGGTGGGTGGGAGGGCTTTTTCCCGACAGCTCAGGACGTGGAGAAGCGCCAAAAAATGATGTCATCGCCGGGCTCCTACCGGAGCTGCGCTCTGCACCGGTAGGAACCCACCACTGCCTGTACCAAATGTGAAATGGGAAGGAGAGCACAAAAACCAAAGGTTTAACTACAGTTTATTGAGGTTTAAAGGCAACCTGTTTTCTAGTTTTTCATTACAGTATTTCAGGTTCTTCACTTCTAATAACAATAGAAATCTCAAGACAGATTTTTGCAATTCTTTTGAATGAAACAAGAACCAAAGATTTATATATGCTTTGTGATCTGTTTTCAAATCCACAATTTGAGCAGAGGGGAAAAGTAAGTACCAGTACTAATTTTTAAAACAGAATCAGCATTACTCAAAAGCACAGTAAGGAATATGTTCAGTGCTATAAACCTAAACTATCGATCAATATCAATAAATCTAATCAACAGTCGACAATATTTCTTTTTAAAAGATCTTTGACAACAGAAAATTAGGCGGAAAAAGTTCATCTTACATGATAGTAGGAAAAATCCAGAAGTATATTGTGCAATACTTGACTAGTTGTAAGGCTGAGTGAGAAAATCCTTGAGCAAAAGGGTGAAGAGATGCAGCCTAGGGAACGATAAGATAAGAGAGGTATAGCCTGCAGTTACATAATGAGTGAAACGAGAAGCTCCCTAACATCTCAGGCTGTAAACAAAATGGCAGGCGATTTGTACTTTCTGATTTCCAAGATTCTGTTAATGTAGCTTTACAATAAAGTAAAAGGAGCTCATCTGGTTCATTTCATATTTAGACTACCTGAGAAGGATGATACTAGTGTACTCAAAAATTGAATATATAGAAATCCAGGGTGAGAGTTGTCCTGGAGGCATAAAAGAAGCTGAGAGACATATGGTGCTACATTGGTCTACAGAAAATTGTTTTCACTTAAGAATATCATTTGTTGACAGGAAATGGAAAAAGGGGATACATAATAATTAGAATTAAATAGCATATTTATAAATGGACTAGAATAAAGTAGGTGGGTGTGCCTAGATACACCCACGTAACACCTATCCTCCGCCAGCTGCATTGGCTGCCCATTAGTCTCCGGATCCAATTTAAGGTGTTGGTTTTGACCTTTAAAGCCCTACATGGCTCAGGGCCAGGTTACCTTCGGAATCGCATCCTGCCGCATACCTCCCTACGACCGGTTAGGTCCCACAGAGTTGGCCTCCTCCAGGTCCCATCGACCAAGCAATGTCGGTTGGCGGGGCCGAGGGGGAGAGCCTTCTCTGTGGGAGCTCCCTCCCTTTGGAACCAACTCCCTCCAGAGATCAGGACTATCCCCACCCTGCTGGCCTTCCGTAAAGCAATAAAAACCTGGCTCTTCCGGCAGGCGGGGTGAAAGTGAGACCAATCAGACTATATATGGGTCTCCCCCCTGGTTATGAATGCTAGATGTTTTTTAACTTTTGTAGTTTTTAATTGTTATGATTTTATATTGATAAATGGATTTGACATGTTGTGAGCCACCCAGAGTCCCCCGGGAGTTGGGCGGCATACAAATCTATTTAAATAAATAAATAAATAAATAAATAATGCAATTACTACCTTATTATTACTACCCTATTATTACTACCTTATTTATATTATTTCATTTTTTAAAAAAATAGAAGACAACATGGCAAGTACTTCCTTTGGAGGTGATTTCAATTAATCACAATATAAACTCCCCATCGGAGGCATTTAGGCTAATTCAGAAACTCTGAAGTGCTGATTTCTTACACCATATGGACCAAAGGGGACACATACAGTATGGTATCCTCCTTTCATTTTTGTAGACAGTGTGCCTATTGTTTACAAAATTCCGTCCAAATATAGAAACTGGATCTTTCTTCGTCTTGCATGCTTTTGGTCACAGAAAGATCCTGTTCTATTTTGATCTATTGCAGATATGCCAGGAAATGCAAGGCTTTTGGCAGCCTCTTAAGTATTTGGGAACAAGCATCTTCTGGAAGTGCTGATAATGTTGGCACTGAACAATCACCTTGACATCTCAGCAATGTATTTATTTGTTGGATACAGTTCTTAATGCCTTTTTATGAACGCAGTCTTTCCAAAGTGTCCTTAATACAGTTCTACGCCTATATAGAAAAATCACACAATCATAATTTTAATAACAACCAATTACAGAATGAGAATGCATATTTAAATATTTGAAGTTGAAAGGAACTCCCCTCCAAATAAATTAAAACCTCACTAGAAAATAGCAAAAAATCCATATTTGAGAAGCCATTACTCTCAATCTTAATAGAACATGGCTCTGCAAAATGTTAGGTTAGTTTTTCCTAAAGTGTTTTCAGCTGATTATCTGATAATCAAATTTCTAAAAGGGAGGATTCAGTGACAACTGCTTTCTCCTGCTGAATAAAGAATTACTCTAAAATTACAAAGTGGACTCTTTGGGACCTGTACAGCCTCCATCCAATATCAAATGAATCTTATTGTCCAGTTAATAGATTTCTCACCCACAATATTTCCATTTTGGGTAGAAAAACATCTGTTTATTTTTCTTCATTGATCTGCAGATATCTGAAATCACTTCCTACCACCTTTTATAGATTATATAGTCCCCCAGGAATTAGTATCTAGTAAACAAACTTAAGGCACTGCATCAACATGGAAATATTCCATTCTATATCTATGCAGCATGCTATTAAGTAGGAGAACATTACAAATCAAAGGATGAAGATACAATAGTAGGAATAATAATAACAGTGCAAGCTATTATACTACTTCATGGGTATCAAACTTGCAGCCCATGGGCCAGATGCATCACATGCCCACCCCTGGTTTAACAAAGGGGGGAAAGTCACAATATGTCACATGATGACATGATGATGCGAGTTTGCCACCCGTGTACTATGTAAGAAAACCTGATCTGGACTGGCTATTAGAGTTGTTAAATGTGGGTGGGACTTGTTTGTTTGTTTGCTTGCTTGCTTTTGCCATAGTATATCTCCATATTTATCTATATGGAAAATCTAAGCTATTATCTGATCGCTAATTTCTGCTTCTTGTAAAGCTGAGTTTATAGGCCAATAATTTTAGATTAGATTATTATTAGAGTTGGAAGGGACCTTGTAGGTCATCTAGTCCAATCCCCCGCTCAAGCAGGAGTCCCTACACCATTTCGGACAAATGGCAGTCCAATCTCCTTTTGAAAGTCTCAAGTGTTGGAGGTCTCACAACCTCCGCAGGCAAGCTGTTCCACTGGTTGATCGCTCTCATTGTCAGAAAGTTCCTCATTTCCAGGTTGAATCTCTCTTTGGTCAGTTTCCATCCATTATTCCTTGTCTGGCCTTCTGGTGCTTTGGAAAACAGCCTAATCCTCTCCTCTCTGTGGCAGCCCCTCAAGTATTGGAACACTGTTATCATGTTACCCCTGGTCCTTCTCTTCGCCAGACTGTCCAAGCTCAGTTCCTGCAACCGTTCTTCGTATGTTTTAGTTTCCAGTCCCCTTATCATCCTGGTTGCTCTCCTCTGCATTTTCTCTAGAGCTTCAATGTCTTTTTTATAGTGTGGTGACCAGAACTGGATGCAGTACTCTAGTTGTGGTCTAACTAAGGCTTTATAGAGTGGTATTAGTACCTCCCTAGTTCTAGATTGTATCCCTCTGTTAATGCAACTCAGGATTGCATTGACTTTTTTGGCTGCCGCTACACATTGTTGGCTCATATCTAGTTGGTTGTCCACCAGGACTCCTAGATCCCTCTCGCAGTCACTGCTATTGAGTGTGGTTTCACCCAGTTTATATGTGTATCTTTGGTTTTTCTTACCTAGGTGTAGGATTTTACTTTTCTCTGCATTGAATTTCATTTTGTTTGATTGGGCCCAGTGTTCAAGTCTGTCGAGATGCATTTGGATCCTGAGCCTGTCCTCTGGGGTATTAGCTACTCCCGCCAGCTTGGTATCGTCTGCGAATTTGGTTAGTTCCCCTTCTATTCCCTCGTCTAGGTCATTTATGAAGATGTTAAAGAGTACTGGACCTAGGGCGGAATCCATAGCATTTTTCTCAGTACTATGGCAAATAATATTTAATAATTCTGAATTATCTTAAGGAATAGCTTTTCCCAGAATTATCCACTCTGGTATTTCTCAAGTTCACAACTTTAAGATGTGCAGACTACAGCTCCTAGAAGGCAGCCTCTTAAAGCTGCTGAGAAACACAAATCTATTTGAATTTAGGACCTCCTACTTTTGCGCACTTACGTAGCCATTTTAGCTTCCATTGTACACCTTTGCCAGTTCCTTACTGCAGACTTTGAAAGATGCTTTTTACCTAGTGCTGCATCAATATTATTGCCATTTTGCATTACAAAAGGATCAAATCCAGTCTTCCCTGAAGCAAAACATATATTTCTTGCCTGAAATAGTAAACTCTGGCCTTACATTACAACATCGGTTGTTTGGATCCTTTTCCACCTGGTCTTTCTGATCCTTCAACTTTAAAAATACATGTTGGAGAACAGTTATTACTTGGTATGACAGCTGCTCAAACTAGTCACCATGTGCTGCACTCATATTACAAAAGTTTAAAATGTACAGCTGAAGGAGGAAAATAATACTGATGTAAACTTGCTTAACCTCACTGTTATTATTTCTTCCCTATATTTTTTAATTTCTTCACTGGAAATGTGGAGGCTCATCTGTGGATAATGTAAATGATTAATGTAAAATATTATAATAGAACATAAAATATTTAGATCCAGCACTCAAGAGCAACTTACAACAATTAAAGCTGTAAAGCAGAGGTCTTCAAACTTGGCAACTTTAAGACTTGTGGACTTCAATTCCCAGAATTCTCCAGCCAGCTGGCTGGAGAATTCTGGGAGTTGAAGTCCACAAGTCTTAAAGTTGCCAAGTTTGGGGACCCCTGCTGTAAAGTAAAGAATTTCTATGCTCAGTCACTGGATTAGGCAGAATTAAAAAATACTGTGAATAAATACCTAAATCAAACCTGATGTTCTTAACTTCTGTTTATAGATTTGGGGTAGGCTGCAAGAGAAAGTTCCAACCTTTCTATAATTCTTGGGCATCAGGTAGATTGCCAATATCAGTTTCTTATCAACTGCTTAGGATTCCATGTGCAAGCATGTCCAAATGTCAACTCTTTCCCTTAAGTATTTCTATAACTCTGTTGGTGTTGCAGTCAGGGGATTCTAAGAATGGGGGAATATTTATTGGACACTTTAGTCTGGTAAGGACCTCTGGACATTGTCCTCCAGGCCATCCTGCTTCGGCCAATGGGATAATTAAATTCTTTCCAGTTGGGCTCTTCTCCAGTAGAATCCAGGTTTCCAAGCCAATTATCAGTTCAAAGGCCAGATCAATCTAATCTAATCACAGCTGAACATCAGTGGTGGTGGTAGGAAGAGCATACGGGAGCAGGAGAGAAGAGTCATCTATCTTTCGTTTGCTTCAAGCACAACTCTCCTTGCACTGATCGTTTGATGTACAGGCTACTTTTGAAAATAGGTTTATTGTCCCAAAAGAGACTATCGGCCAATAAACCCTTTGAACACAACGGTGCAAAACCAGAGCATTTCTCAATCACATCTTATAAAGACTGATTAGGAGATGTCCTCCCATTGACCGTAAGCACCCTATTTAGTAGAAGAGAAGGAAAGCAAAACTAGAGAAATCCAACAATCTCAGGTCTCAACGTAACATTGTACACCATAAAAGAAGACCACCATTTGCCAGCATTGTGCCTTTGGCAGGATAGGAATCATTAATTGGGGCAGAAATGCTTTCTTGCCATCTCAAGAAACTACAGAGAGTGTTGTAAGGAAGAGCCCTGAGAAAAAACAAAGATGATAGGATCACTCATTCCTACCTTGTACAATTTTCCACTTCTAGTTGATTAAGTTCAGAGTAATTGCACTCCTTGTTTTGCTTGGAGTTAGTCCCTTGCACTTTGGTTTTCTTAAGAATTTTATTTGGCCTGAAGCTAGGAAAATCCTTCACAGCTTCCATTTCTAACACCTTTCACTCAAGAGATTTTAATTTTGGGATGGCACAATTCTGCTTATACCTTTGACTATGAGGGTAAAAGATTCCCCAGTTTTGCTTTACTCTATATTTTGGGATATATATGCAGGTAGATCCAGATGCATCTACCACTATTCTCTTTTTTCATCATTCTTTCAGTGAAAAGAAGTTTATGGCCCAGAAACACTCCCCCCCCCCCAGTGGTGGGTTCCTACCGGTGCTGTGCGGGATGCCGCACTGGTAGGAACCTGGCAATGACATCATTTTTAGGCACTTTTTTCCGGCTTCTCCGCGTCCTGAGCTGTCAGAAAAAAAGCCCTGCCACCCACCCTTGTTTCAATACCAACCTTTATTCTTCCTCCGAAGCACAGCTGAGAAGCTCCTCAGATGTGTTTCGGCTTGTAATGTCGTCCTAAGCATGTGCAGAAGTGAAATCACCCGATGGAACGCGAGTTCACTTCTGCGCATGCTTGAGATGCGCACCGGTAGCAAAAATAACCGGAACCCTCCACTGTCCCCCCCCAGGAAAGTCTAGTAAGCCAACTCCCGACTATAAGATGTGTTCAAACATACAAAGAAAGAATGCTGCTCTGACCAGCATTGCCTTGGCCTGTCCATGCTTTTCCAGCATGAAACGTGACATGGTTTTTATTTTCCTGGTGCTGGTTGAACATAGAGCACGTTTCTAATCCACTCATTATTTACTATTTCCTGATCATTTGCCTTTCCAGCCCTAACCAGGAAGTAGTCTCTTTGATTGTAGCTTGAGGTTCAATCCTAATTACATGGCCCATTTAAGTTAGCAACCAAGCAGGTTGTCTTCTATATAATAATAATAACAGAGTTGGAAGGGACCTTGGAGATCTTCTAGTCCAACCCTCTGCTTAGGCAGGAAACCCTACACCACTTCAGACAAATGATTATCCAACATCTTCTTGAAAACTTCCAGTGTTGGAGCATTCACAACTTCTGGAGGCAAGCTGTTCCACTGATTAATTGTTCTGTCAGGAAATTTCTCCTTAGTTCTAAGTTGCTTCTCTCCTTGATTAATTTCCAACATTGCTTCTTGTTCTACCCTCAGTTTGACTTCCTCTTCTTTGTGGCAACCCCTGAGATATTGGAACACTGCTATCATGTCTCCGCTGGTCCTTCTTTTCATTAAACTAGACATACCCAGTTCCTGCAACCATTCTTCATATGTTTTAGCCTCCAGTCCCCTAATCATCATCAGATAATCATATGTGGAATAGAACTGGAGATTTTTTTTCTCTTGGTTGTCTGAACGGCAATTGTCTCAAACTATCCCTGGAAACCCATTCATGCCCTTCGTTTGAAACATTAATTTGGCCTAAGCAGCAAGGCACATGGCTTGCACTAAAAGACCCTATATTCAGAGAATAGAAATGGAAAATACATTTGTTTTTATCTTGAATAGCAGCTGTCTCTGTCAGCTATGGTGAATATTAGCGGAACCCAGTCTTCGCTAAGATGACATAATGTTCTGATGGCATAACACTATATTGTCCTAATTCTTTTTTGTCTCAGTGCAAGGAGTTTTATGACTAACAAATGGTCTTGTCTGCCTGGTGATCCGATGACTACTTTGAGAGCATGGTTTGGTGGATAAAAAGCTGGCAACATGCCTATTCTGTCCTCCTTCCTAAACTAAGGTACCCCCTTTGTGTCTGTGTTACCTGGATGAAAATATTTACCAACCAACAACCAAGGCTGTGAAGGTCACACTACTATACTCCCTAAAGGGGAAAGAAATCTTTGCAAAACCTATATATATCATATAACCGTGCTGGGATTATGGTGGCTTAAGGAGGAAGGACTGGATGACTGGTGGTATAGTGAACAGTATCAATAAAAGACTGATTCAAAGGGTGTGAAGGGACAGGGTGAGAGAAAAGTAATACGAGAAAAAGAAATGGTGTTTATACCAGGAGGAAAAGTAGAAAAAGAAAGCACTTTCATCTCTGCAATCTTTTACTTAAGTGAAAATATAAGTCAGCACCAGCGCCCTGGTGATGACTCATAGCTTGTTCTTTCCTGTTTCTGGTAAAAGATGGGCGTAGAGGAAGGTCAGTCTGAGGACCGGTACTCAAAGGCAAGCTGCTCAGTGCTGTGAGGAGGAATTTCTCTGCTTCTCAGCTTCTCTCTGTGTCAACACTCAGATCGTGAGCTGTTCGGATGAAAGCAGTTTGTGTAATAACCACAGGAGGGAGGTAACTGAGACTTCTTTCCCTCCACCCACTTCTTCCTGCCACAGCAGCTACTAATAGTTGTTGCAGTCAAACTGTTCTGTGCAAATAAAGAAATGTAATATACGTCAGATAGTATTCTGTTGGTGGCCCAGGGTAGAAAATGCTGGGACAAGAATAGCTGGTTTCATCACAAATTGGTTGATATTTCTGCCCAGGGCACTTTGTCTTTTCTTGATCTCTGGGTCCCTGCCTTAAAAAGAAATCTGTGTGTGCAGCAACTTGAAAATCTTAACTATCACACAGGCTCCAAATGGCCTGTCAATGTGATTAGCCAGAGGAGATATGGAGAAAACAGAGAACATTGGAAGGAGATTTGTGGTTAGCTGTGGGCATTAGGAATGGGAACTTTACCTTTCAGGGACTTCTCATTAAATGGGATCTATCCAGTCTGGGCAACTAATAGGTGGAGGGCCTAGAACAGTTATCATAATGTAGACAAAATGTCGCATCCTTGTCAAACACTCATATCTTACCTCCCCCTTAAGATCCAGTTTATATTTTTGCTATGATTTATTGATCTGAAAATCATTCACACATTCATTGTGTGGGCTGACATATCATTTGATATCCTCCAAAATGACTCCCTGTGTAAATCCTACATTTTCCCCTCTGTCCAATTATATTCACTTTTTTTTCTTCTTGTTTTCTTGCTTTTTTAAAATAAATATTTTAATCTCCCCCCCCCCACCATTGCCTTGCAGCTTTGTATAATATTTTAGTGATCACTTTTAACCAAAGAATGTAGTAAAAATGTTTTAGTATATTGTGATCAGAGCAGTGGTAGGTTCCTACCGGTGTGGTCCAGTGCGCCATTCTGTCATGTGGTGCCATCTTTTTCCCTGAATTTTTCGCCTTTTTTTGCTTCCTGCACATGCGCGGAAGCAAAAAATCGCCAAAATTGTGCGCGCACACGTATCCCCTCGTGAAATTTCAGTGATTTTTGCTTTCTGCACATGCGCGGAAGCAAAATCGCATGAGGGGACACACACGCGTAGTGAACGTGCATGCACGTGAAATGTGATGATGTGCACTCAGCGCACCGGTAGCCAGGTAAGAGGAACCCGCCCCTGGATCAAAGTAGTTAGTTTCATAACTACTATCCCTTGTTATTATTTTGATGTAATATCCATGGAAAGTGCATGATACCCTTATCTTTTCAGTTGTTTCATTCCCGATATAGCAGCTTATTTGTCTCTCTCAGAAGAAAGCAAGAGGCAACAAGCAGAATCTTTTGCGGTGTTTGCAGAGTCTTGGCGGTGCCTTGTACACAATGCAGTCACCTACTTATGCAAAGTGGGTGACTAAAAACAGTGCCCCTAGTGCCAGTGAAGTGTTTCTGATTGGGAGTAGTATTTATAACCCACTTCATAAAGACCAAAGAGTCTGCCGGAAGGCAGATGAATGAGTGGAAAATCTGAGGCAAGGACTGGAAGTTCTCCCGTAGAAAGTCCAATCAAGTGGTTAGGAAGGGAGAGTAGGAGTTGCAACTCATATCTGCAATAGCTTCCTCAGTATCTGCCTCTCATTTCAAAGACCATTTGCCCAATGATAATGTATCATTGCATGGAAATTATAATAGACAAGTCTTGTAGGAGTATACAAGCTTGCAACCATAATAAGGTACATATGAATGCTGGTTTTAGGATTTTCCATGCATATATAAAAAGTCAGTCCAGAAAAAGGTACTAGAAGTAGTAGTAGTAGTACAACAATTACAAATAATTTTTCTTACTTACTTTCTGATCATTATAAAGTAGAAATGACTTGGTCGAACTAAGATAAGGAAATTCATTACCCCCCTCACAAACACTTGAGCAACTGTTGGCAGTAATAGATTATACTTTAGAACTCATTTGAGTACCAGAAAATTCTTTAGAAAACTTAATGAATTGATTCACAATAGCAAACACTTGGTTTTGTCCAGAGTTTGCTGTTGCATATAGCCATCTGAACCAGGGGTGGGTTCCACTTACCATCGCCATCGGTTCGCATTGCGATGTTTCGCACGCGTACCTTTGTGCGATTTGGCTTCTGTGCATGCTCAGAAGCAGGAATTAGCCCGAAACACAGCTGAGGAGCTCATCAGCTGTGCTTTGGGTGAAGAAATAAAGGACAGAATTCACCCGCGGGCAGGCGGGAGGGCCCTTTTTCAAGCCGCAGAAGGGGAAAAAAGCAAAAAAAAGATGGCAGCACGCACGGAATGGCACCGACAGTGATGTCACCAACGGGTCGCTACCAGTTCGGGCGATCCAGTCTGAACCAGGAGGAACCCACCCCTGCTTCAACTACAACAATACATGAGCACACAAAAGATACAAATTTAAGGTAAACCGCTCCAAACTCGACTGCAAAAAATTTGACTTCAGCAACAGAGTGGTCAATGCCTGGAATGCACTCCCTGACTCTGTGGTTTCTTCCCCAAACCCCCACAACTTTAACCTTAGACTGTCTACTGTTGACCTCATCCCGTTCTTAAGACGTCTGTAAGGGGCGTGCATAAGTGCACCATCGTACCTACCGTCCCTGTTCTAATGTCCCCATTTATTTGTATCCGTTTCATGTATTCTTAATCATGTTTATAATTATATCTGTTATCTTATCTTATACATGCTTGACAAAATAAATAAATAAATAAAATAAATATGCATATTTATTTTATTCTGATTCTCTTTTTTCCTTTTTATTTCTGTTTTATTCACTGGCTGAAGGAAGTAATTCATTTGTAAAAACAGAATGGTCTTTCTTAGTTCTGGCAGACACACCCACACTTACATCCCCCCCCCCACACACACACACGTACCTGGTGCCTACTTTCTGCCTTTGACAACCACATGGCACTGAGTTGTGTATCATAAGTAGCTAGACATTTTTGAGTGGAAGTGGTTTCAATAGTAGAACAGTGAAAATTCTATCTGGTTCTTTGTTTTGTTTCATTTCCTTTCTTTTTAACTGGGTAAAAGCTTTCCCTTTTTGTCTAAGTGACAGAAAGAACTGCAAAACCCTTTATTCTGGGGGGGGGGGGTTTCCAATCCAAAACAAGATTTTTAGGTTTACTTCATGTTTAATTTATTTATTTGTTAAATTCTAGGCCAGCCACCTCTAAAACAGGCAGCTTTTAAAAGCCAATGGTGCTATATTAAAAAGGAGTATACAACATTACATACTGTAACACACAACAGATGTACGAACATATCATGTGGTGGGTTCCTACCAGTGCGGTCCACTCTATAGCACCGGTAGCAGCCCGCTGGTGACGTCACAGTACCGGTGTGGTCGGTTGCCGGTGCCTGGGCGCCGCCATTTTTTTTGAAAAAAAATGTTACATTTTTTTAAAAAAATTTCTTTTGTGCATGCCCAGAAGCCGAACTTCCGGCACTGCGCATGCACTGCCTTCCTACCCCACAGTGAGTCCAAGCAGGGGAGGATGGCTGAGGGAGCGCATGAGATGCTGAAAGAACAGGCGGCAGGAGCTATCTCCATTCCCCTACCTTCAGCAGTCCGAGAAGCCACGAACGCGCGGTGATGATCCCAGGCATTTTCGCACATTCGAGGCTTCTCGAGCTGCTGAGGGGAGGGGGGCCGGGTGGCAGGAGCCTAGGATCATCGAATGGGGAGAAGCATTCAGGCTGGACAGAGCCTCCTAGAAGAACCGCTTCCGCGGTCTTGCTGCTCCCACTGTGGAGAGCTGCGTTGCGGGTGGGCAATGCCCTCCACTTCTCCAGCCGCTGCCAAGCTCCTGAGGCCCACGCCCACCCAGTCACATGGCTGGCAAGCCACACCCACAAAATAAGCCACGCCCACAGAGTGGTAGTAAAAAAATTAGGAACCCGCCCCTGATTGCCCCCTAACTAAAAGGGTGAAGGAGGCTAAAACATCGCAGTCCAAGTTCTAGGAGGAAACCCAGGTTTTTAGAGACCATGTGGAGGCAAGCATGAGAAGCACCATATGGAGTTCCTGAAGAGAACATTTTCAATGGATAGGTGCAGCAACAGAAAAAGCCCATTTCCTTCCAGATTTAAAATGTAATTTAAAAAGTGATGATTGGATTAGAATTCCCAGCAGAATCATGGCAGAATGAATACACTTCCAATTATCAATAATTTTCTTCCCTATTTCCCTGCATCGCTCTGTCCCCTCTTTCTTTCTTGACTGCTAGAAACAGCAGTGAAGTGTAGCTCCTTCCCAGCATTCTTTGGATTATTGCTTCCTTATTTATCTATATTTTCCAAGGGAGAATAACACTTCATACATCAGAGAATATCTATGCATGTGTGAACTACAATAAATCTTTTAGTCTTTAATGTGCCACCCAATTATGTAAACTTTGCAGAAACAGATTATTTCAGTTGTCCCTTTTACTTTCCAAGAGCATCACTGTTAAAACAAATACATAAATAGAACATACCTCCCACATTACTGATAATGCCACCCAAGTTTGAAAGCTTAGCATGCAGTCTAGTGACCATTGCAGCTTCAACACAGCAAATACTTGATATGCTAATGCTGATGTAATGTTGCAAGCAGATCAGTGGTGGGTTCCCCTGCCGGAGCTGTCCAGTAGAGAGTGGCCGATTGTGCAATTTGCGCGTGACCGCACCGGAGCCGTTTTCGCCGGTCCGTCGTACACACCGCCATCTTTTTATGAGAATTTTTGGGCGATTTTGCTTCTGCGCATGCACAGAAGCAAAATCACGCCGAAATCTCTCGCGCGTGCGTGTCCCCTCGCGAGATTTCAGCACGATTTTGCTTCCGCGCATGTGCAGAAGCAAAATTGCACGAGGAGACGTGTGTGCATAGTGAGTACATGCGCGCCAGAAATGTGGAGATGCGCACTCAGCGCACCGGCATTGGTAAGTGAGGAACCTACCCCTGAAGCAGATGAATCCTGACAGCTTAGATTGAAGAGTGAATATATGCTTTAAAAATCTATGCTTTTCTCCACTTCTCCACTGTCCCTCCAGGACAGCTCTGGGTCACAGGGACCCCCAACGACAGTGGGATTCAGCAAAATTTCGGAGGTCCAAAAATTACACTGTGTCTCTGACCATGGGGGAAGGGGAGGGAGAGGAGAGGAGAGGAGAGGAGAGGTGAGGAATTTGTAACTTTGTGATTATTGTTCAAAAAGCCTTTGAAATTATGTAAAAGGGGTGGGGGAAGCAAGAATTATTGCTCCAAGAATGATTGATAAAAGTGCTAGTATTGTTAGTACTGGTCTATACTGCTCTGGACAGACCACACCAGAGATGGGTCCCACATACCTTCCCTACCGGTTCACATCGCGGCGGAAGTGCTCATTTTGCGTGCACGCGCTTACTTTGCTCATGTCCATGCCACAGGCACGTCGTACAAATGACCATCAGTGCATGCATGAACAGGTCCGAACTGGCAGCAACCCACCACTGGACCACACCTGGAATACAGTGTCCAGTTCTAGTTGCCACAGTATTAAAAAGATGCTGAAGAACTAGAAAGAATGCAGAAAGAGAGGCGGAGGATAATAAGGGGCTTGGAGGCTACATCCTATAAAGGGCAATTTATGGAATCTGGTAAGTCTAACTTAAAGAAAGGATACTGTAGCAGTCTTCCAATACATGAAGGGATGTCACAAGAAAGAGGGAATAAATATATTCGTCCTAGATTATTTTTACCTACAGGATAAGATTAAAACCAATGGGTAGAATATTTACAGAAAGAGATCCAAATTTGAACTAAAGAGGAATTTCATGACTATGAGACTATTAAGTAGTGAACAGCTTGCCCCCTGAAGTTGTGGGTGCTCCATCACTGGAGGTTTTCAGTAAAAGACATCATTTGGGCAGCCATTTGTCAAGAATGGCTGAAGAATCCCTGCATTGGGCGGGGTGTTGAAATAGAAGACCCCCCCCAAGATCCCTTCCACCTCTATACTTCTATCTTGAGGCTGCTTGTTCAAATATCTGAAACACCCACTTTTAAGAACCATACATGCATTCCAGTTATTCAAATAATTACATGTAAGAATGTCAAGAGCAAAAACTGTGGTGTGATACTGTGATGCCTTGTTAAACATTAGTGGGAAGTTGAGCCATGCCGCAATAGTAATCAGCAACTTGACTTTTGCATAATAGGTAATGATAAAGCAGAGGCCAGAAGTAGAGAAAAGAGGATGAGGTTGTTCATGCAATAAGTAGAACAGCATTGACATGAAGCCAATCTCCCCAGGCATACTTTATTGTGTTCAGAGAGTGATGTGCTGAACCTCTGGCATCCTGACCGCCTGTCATATACCTTGTGAAGCTGGGAATCTCCTCCATCTCAGGAAGAATTTTGATTGAATTCTGCCAGCCCATGAGGGTAAACAATAAAATTTAGGCCTGGCACAACCTCTCATTATCATACATGCTTGCATTGGTTTCTGGCATAAGGGTACCTTCCTAATAGTACTTTGAGATCTGACCCCTGAAGCAGAGTTTAACTGAGTTTTGTGCTGAATGTAGACTTTTGGAGTTCTAAATATAGAAAGGAACTCTTCTGCAGATGTTATATTTAGCTCTGCTACATCAGCAGGGGAGATAATGTAAAGTGCCATACAGCGGATGACAGCATTGTACTGTTATTGACCATAGGAACAAATTAACAGTAGGGACCTCGCCCTAGAGATGCCGATCCAAATTTAGAGTAACAACAACTGTCTAGTGTAAATCTATTTAATAGATTGATTCAGAAAGCAATTCAGTGGAAATCAAACTGTGTGTTATATTGACTGAAAATTAGTTGATTTATAAAAAACAAGTTTTATAAGATTTGTAAAAGGCATGTTTACAAATGTCTTGTCCACATACATATGTCTAGACTTAAAAAGAAACACAGGGAACAAGAACCAGCCAGATTCCCTTCATTAATTATATTTTACTCTTTGCATGTGAACTGACAATTATCTCTGTACTGATTTACACTAGCTGAGAGATGTTACTCAATTGCCTCAGGAATATGTCACACTGTCATTAGGTCAGTTAGTTCACACAGTGCACATACAGAAGAACCGCCTGTATGAACCAATGAATGAACAATTATGTTTTTTCAGTTGCTGAAATCATGGAAATTATATTAGTCATGTTGTCAATGCAGACATCAAATTGTGAGGATTCCAGTTCATTAGCCTGATAAAGATGGTCAGTGAATGGCTCGACGATTATGTTATTTTGGTATACATATGCTTGAACAATGGTATCCAACTATTTTTGCTAAACCCTAGATCAGAGTTTCTCAATCTTGAAAACTTTAAAATGTGTAGATTTCAACTCTCAGAATATTGATTGGGGAATTCTGGGAGTTGAAGTCCACAGATCTTGAAGTTGCCATGGTTGGGAAACTTTGATCTAGATAGCTCCCAAATCGAATACCACTGAAAGTTCTTTTTTAAGCCATGGGTTGTTCCATATTTTCATACATGACTGCAGTGAAGATTATTATCAGAACTGAACAGATATCTAATATAGTAAAAGTCTGAGATTCAAAATTATTTTGACAGGCTAGAAACCTGGGTCAAAACCAGGGGTGGGATTCAGCCAGTTCGGACCGGTTCGGGTGAACCGGATGTTAATTTAATCTGGTTCACCAAACCAGTTGTTCCAAGGACTGGCTGACCCCGCTCACCCCACTCTACCCCTCCCAGGAGTCTCCATGTGGCCCATTTTGGATGCCAGGTAAGTGCAGGGCACACGCAGAGGCTCTGGGAGGGCAAAAAATGGGCCTACTGAAAGTACCGGAAGTCCAGAAATGAGTTTGTTTCTGGCCTCCGGAGGGCCTCCAGAGCCCGTGGGAGGCCGTTTTCGCCCTCCCGGAGGCTTGAGGAAAGCCTCTGGAGCCTGGGGAGGTCGAAAAAGCCCCCCCATCATGGTGCAGGAGGCCAAGTAGGCCATGCCCCATGGCCACACCCACCCAGCAACTGGGCAGCGAACCGGTTGCTAAAAATTTTCAATCCCACCCCTGGTGAAAACCAACAAAAAAGTCATCCATATTTATTTTTCTTAATAATAACAGAATAGATGTTAAACTACAGTATCCACTACAAACTTTTATTGCTTTAAAAACAAGGGTAACATAGTAAGACCACACTGCCAGTCTTCCTTTGTGACTCACTTATCTCTATGGCACAGTACACACTATCCATCCTGCTTCTTCAGCCCTTTTTGAATCTCAGATATTCATTTCAAATCAAGGTGGATTCATACAGGCCTAGATTTTGTAATCATGTTCATTATTTTTACAATGAAGCAAGGATACTGTGTTTTATTTACTCTAGTGTATGAAACAAACCCGCTTTATTTGAAGGGATTTGAGGAAATATATACATAGCAATGCACTTTTAATGTGTTCTGAGCACATCTAGAGATCCCTCTTGTCCTTTCTAAGGAAGTGACTATATGCCCTCTGGTGGTCATAGCAATTACTTTGCTCCCAAATTTTAATTGGAGCATCCTTGATCATCTTTCGAAAAATATTGCTGGTTTGTCAAATGTGGTTCTCTGTGCTTCTGAACTGCAGAAAATAGAAGGGTGTTAACTCTATAATGCTGAAGAGTTCTGACTTTTTAGAGCCCTTTGTGTTCCCCATGATATGAATAGATGCTCAGGGATCTTTCTTTTCAGCTAGGTCAGCTGCTTAGCTTTATCAATTTTATCAGTGAAATCCCAGCAACATGGTAAATATATTTCAGGATAAAATTAGCAGCAGTGTACGTGATTACCTTTAAATGGATCATCAAACAAAGGATACCAAACTGTCACCAGAAACATCAATTGGCAAAGGAATTGTGGGTTAAAACCAAGGACATTTTCAGCCTTTTGTAAAAGACTCAGAAAAATGCAAAGTTCAGTTACTGCAGTGAAGCATCACTAATGTGCTCAAGAGCTTATGTATTAATTGCACATATACGTGTACACACACACAAAAGATCAAGCAAAGTACATGTGCTAGTTATCAGTATGAGTAAGAAAACCAGTTCTGAATCATCAATGTTCAGCTTCTTATATAATAGTTTTATATAAGAAACTTCTTGCACTCCTGTGGTAAGGGAATATCAAGTTCTTTAGTGGCAAAGGTTAATCTTTAATTTTTAAAAGGAGAGACTGAGGTTCAAGCATTCCTGAAACGTGACATTTCTCCTAGAATCCCTGCCCTTCGTTTCAGAAATATATAGGCCAAAATAGCATGTTTGGAATGGGCAGAAAATCTAACATGCTTTTTTCACAATTGGGCATGTAGGCACCATGGTTATCTTTCTGTTCTTCCCTTGTTAGTGTTTTTCCCCCTCCTATTCTTTCCTTCACTGCTTCATCTTAGTCAATTATTAGGAAACATATAATGTCCGATGATACCACAATGTCAAATAACCAATCAGATTTCTTTACTCGTATTATTTTCAATTGGCTTTTAATCTGAACGTGTGAGAAAACACTACTATTATCAAGGGTTAGGTTTCAGTACAAATTACTGGAGAGCAATGGAGAAAGGAAGAGGATTATATCTTGCTTGCAGGTTGGCAAACAATTAGCTTGTCATAATACAAGATATTGGTATGATCCACTAAAGCTTTACTTACCATATGTTCTTGTAAAATACATGATTCAGCAGACTGAGCCTGCTAACTATAGTGCTTTACTCAGAAAGGTAAAGATTAACATACAATGTTAATCCTTTCACATATGGTGTCAATCATAGGTATAACATAAAAGTATAAAAAATATATGCAATTGACAAACATTCCAAATAAAAATTCCATATTAATTTATACAAAATTGCCTTAATTGGCTTAATTTGATATTTTACGGGTCACAAAGTAGACTTAGACACATTCTTCCTGGGTTAAAAAGAATCCACATATTCATGTGAATATATTCTTGATATGAAATTGGCCTCTAGGAATCAGATGGGATGGCTGCTGCTATATCAACTTCTCTGCTGTAGCGCAGTCTCCTTACTTGCTGGAAGCCATAACTGTCCTGGCAGTGGAGTCTGCCACACCAATAGTGGCGAACTTGAATGAATCTCCACTGAATGCAGCTGTTGAAGCAGCTCAGTAGTTCAGACCACCACGAATCTGACCCAATATTATTATGGCCCTGACTCCCAACTGTAGTTACACTGATTTTTATTTTAGGACCATGGAAACATGACCTGGAATTGGGGGAATTTGGGAGATATTATCATCAATCACCTGTGACAGTCAGAGCACTCTCTTTTAGCCCTAAAGTTCTCTGCAGCTATTCCTTGTTACAGAGAAGAAAGGGATGTTTGAATGTTCTGCTTCCTGACTCTGTTTGAAAAATAGAGTGGTCCTTGTAGTTCTTTAAAAGGCAGTAGTTTCCATATCCCTCAAAGCCATCTCTGGATTCAATTGCACTGGGCTTTTGTTGTTGTTGTTGATGTTCTCAAATCTTGCCATTAAAGAAAAGGTTGTTGAGAATGTGATTGGGTTACAGTTTCAGAGGATTCTGGAAAAATGAATTATTTGCATCCCTTTCCATCAGATTTCAGATTGGGACATAGTACTGAGATGGCATTGACCATAGAGATAAGTGAGTTTTGGCAGGACTAAGATGGGAGTGTTGTATCCATTCTAACTCTCCTTAATCTCTCAATGGCTTTCAATATAATCAGCCATGTTGTGCTTTTGGAACAACTTCAGGTCACTGTGGGGATACAATTTTACAGTGGTTCTGCTCCTTCCTTTAGAGCTGATTCCAGTTGGTGTTGATGGGAGTAAATTACTATATTTCTACTTCAGCATCTACATGAAGCCACTTACAGTAGTAAGGTCATTCTTCACACAGGGTCAGATACCAACAACACATTGATGATATCCAGATATCTCTACCTAGGCCAAGCAAATATTACTATCAAAGTTCTTTTCCAGTGTCTGGAAGCTGTGGAATCTGAATAGAAAGAACCAGCTTCAGCTCAATCTAAGCAAGACCAAGAGATCATGTGTTTTGAGCTTTCTCCATTCAGGATACCCCCAACTCTCTTTCTGAATGGGGTTTCACTTCCCCAGATAGGACTTGTATGAAATGTAGAGGTCCTCTTGGATTCTTACTTCTCAGTTGAGAAGCAGACTGCCGTCATGATCAGAAACAAACTTTTCACAAACCCATCTTGGGTAACTGTCTTGTTCTTGGATCAGGAAATTTTGTTCAGTATTACTAAGTAAGAACTAAGCCTGGTCGCATTCCCCTTTCTATTGCAAAACTACATACATAAGGCTGCCCTTGAAAACCACCCAGAAGTTGCAATTGGCTGGAGTACTTATAAGATGCACATTGATATGCCTATGTAACACCACTATTGTAAAAGCTGCAATGACTCTCTATAGCTATCTAGTGAAATTCAAGATGCTGATTACTGGTTATTTGCAGGATTGTCTATCTCCATCCCAGATCAAGTACAAAGAACATACCTTGAGTCCTTTCTACAAAACAATATTCCTGGCAAGACCCAGGACATAAATCTCCCTCCCCCAAGGCCTTCTTCAAGGCACTGAAAAATTATTCTTTCCTGGGAGGCTGGGCCAGAGCATAAGATAAACCTATCCAGAATGAAAGGGGTTTTAAAAAAATATTTTATGAAGTATAGCATGGTTGGCCTCGGTTATTCGGTTAACCTTTTCTTTTGTTATTCTGTTTATGTATGTCTGAGAATAGACATGCCGTATTTTTCGGAGTGTAAGACGCACCGGAGTATAAGACGCACCTAGATTTTAGAGGAGGAAAACAAGGAAAAAAGTATTCTGAACCAAATGGTGCAGTAATATATTATTAAAAAAAAAACCAGTGTAGCAGAATACTTTTTACAATCATGTATACTTTTTACAACCATGTACACTTTTTACAACCATGTATATTTTTTACAAACTTCAAACTTGACAGCTTTAATACTAGTGGACTTCAACTCCCAGAATTCTTCCTCCAGTCATGGTAGCTCAGGAATGGGAGTTGAAGTCCACAAGTCTTAAACTTACCAAGTTTGAAGACCCTTGCAACCCTAACCCCTAACCCAGAGGTCTTCAAACTTGACAGCTTTAAGACTAGTGGACTTCAACTCCCAGAATTCCTCCTCCAGTCATGCTAGATGGGGTAATTTGAAGGCAAAAACGCCCCAATTTTTGCAAAAAACGGCCCATTTTTCGCTTGTTTTTTTTGCAAAAACAGGGCATGCAAAGGATCTGGGAAGCCTGCAGAGCACGCCTAGGGGGTGGGGGAAGGCAACCCCCCCATTTTTGCAAAAATTGGATGCGGGGGCGGGGCTTCGGGAGGCTAAAATTGCTGTATTCAGTGTATAAGATGCACCGACATTTCCATCCTCTTTTTGGGGGCAAAAAGGTGCGTCTTATACTCCGAAAAATACAGTACATAACATGTTGCTGTCTTTCAACGCGTTTTTGCTACTCCTGGTATTTATTTTTCAAAAGAACAGCTCTGAAAATGGTATCAAGATATACTATCTCATCCCATATTGGTGAGATATAATTGCTTCTTTTCTGTTTCACTAATTCCCAAACTCACTTCATACAAATGACAGAGTGTGCAATGCCTCTAAGGCATTCTTTTTTAAAAAAAAAAAGTCCCTTCTAGGAGGCAAATTCTACATTCTACTTGCCTGAACTCAAATCTCCTTCCTCAGAAGGAAGAACTTGACAAAGGTCAACTAAACTGGTTCCATGTTGGCTCAAACTGGCTTGCATTGCACAGTTAACAAGGCATGTGCTTTTCAAAGATTTCAGGGCAGCATTAAACACAGATGAGTATCAAGTCAGAGTCGCTGCATACCAACTGATGAATGTTTAGCTACCTGGAAATGTTTCATTGAGAGAATTACTCTCTCTACTCTTGGCAAAGTTAATGGATGCTACTTTTAAAGAAGAGATGCTCCCCTGAAACAATTTCAAGTCTTAGTAGATTTATTTTCCTAGTCCATCTGATGATTATTCCCAAATTATAACTCTTAACGGGACAAACTGGGTAAAATTATTAACTTGCAAAGAACAGGCTCAATCCTGTTTGAGGCACTTGTGGGGAAGAATTTTTGGTAGGCTGACTGAATTATATGGAATAATATTACTTCTTTGCTTATTGGAAGAGTGGTTAGTATGAGGTAGGGTGGGTGATAAGAAGTAAAAATAATCCAAACTGCTTTTCATACCATCTTTTGCTCTCCTGATAATTTTTGTTTGTTTGTTTGTTTTGTCAAGCATGTACAAGAAAACAGGTATAAGTATAAACATGGACATGAACACAGGAAATGGGTACAAATAAATGGGGACAGTAGGACAGGGACAGTAGGCACGATGGTGCGCTTATCCATGCCCCCTTTCAGACCTCTTAGGAATGGGGTGAGGTCCACGGTAGACAGTTTAAGGTTAAAGTTTTGGGGGTTTGAGGATGTAACAACAGAGTCAGGTAGTGCATTTCAGGCATTTACCACTCTGTTGCTGAAGTCGTATTTTCTGCAATCAAGTTTGGAGCGGTTTACCTTGAGGTTGTATCTATTGTATCTATTGTTTGCCCTATTGTTTGCTGAATAGATACTTCAGCGGTTGAAGCTGAAGTAATCATTGACAGGTAGGATGTTGTAGCAGACAATTTTGTGTACTAAGCTTAGGTCAGACCATAGGTGGTGTAGTTCTAGGTTGTCCAAGCCCAAAATTTCAAGCCTGGTGGCATAAGGTATTCTGTTGTGAGCAGAGGAGTGGAGTACTCTTCTCATGAAATACTTCTGGACTCGCTCAATTGTATTAATGTCCGATATACAGTGTGGATTCCAGGCAGACGAGATGTATTTGAGAATCGGTCTGGCAAAGGTTTTGTATGCCCTAGTTTGCAGTACAATGTTACCGGAGAAGAAGCGTCACAAAATTAAGTTAACAACTCTTAATGGCTTTTTGTCAATAATGTTAAAGTGAGCTCTGGGGCTTAGATCATTTGAGATGAGTACTCCTAGGTCTTTGACAGAGTAAGGGTCGTCTACGAGGTCGTGTCCGCCCAGCTTGTATTTGGTGTTCTGATTTTTGTTGCCAGTGTGTAAGACGCAGCATTTGTTGGTTGAGATTTGAAGTTGCCAATTGTTCGACCATTCTGACACATAGTCAAGGTTGCTTTGTAGGGCAGCAGTATTGTCAGCGGTGTTAAATAGTTTTACATCATCAGCAAAGAGGACGCAGCTGCTTATAATATGATCGCAAGGTCATTTATGTAAATTAGAAAGAGAGTGGGTCCTAAAAAGCTGCCTTGGGGGACACCGCTGTTAACTGGTGCAGGGTTTGATAGAGCGCTCCTTATTTTGACTACTTGTTGTCTGTTTGACAGGAATGCAGCTATCCACTTGTGTAGGGGTCCAGAAATGCTGTAAGAGCGTAGTTTTAACAGTAGTTTGTTGTGTACAACTGAATCAAAGGCTTTGCAGAAGTCTATGTAAATTGTGCCTATTGCTTTACCCTGGTCGAGTTGTGTAGTCCAAATGTTTCTGCAGTGTAGGAGTTGCAGATTACAGGACAAATTTTTCCTGAAACCAAACTGCTTGTTAGAGAGCAGGTTGTTTGTCTCTAAGTGAAGGGTAATGGATTGGTTTATAATTGATTCCATGACTTTGCAGGTGACACAACACAATGAGATTGGTCTGTAATTTTCAACTAGGCTGGGGTCTCCCTTTTTGAAGATAGGAATGACCGTGGCTAATGACCACAGGTCAGGCAAGGAACTGGTTCTGAAAGATACCTTATAGATTGTGCTTAGTGGTTCGGCTATGGCAGTGGAAAGCTTTTTCAAGAAGTATGCACATAATCCATCAGGGCCAATAGATACAGATGGTTTTTAACGTTATCTTCTGTAAAATCAATATGTAGCAGATTGTTGCAATTAGTTGTGGTACGACTAGGAAATGTGGGGCATGAGCCATTGCTGTTGACAAAGACTGAACTGAAGAACGTATTGAAGAGGTTGGCCTTAACGGCTTCATCATTACAGTCTTTCCAGTTAGGCCCTTTTAGGGGTGGGATGGTTTTCAAGTCTTTAAGTTTGGTGTTTACAGAATTATAGAAGGGGCGGGTGGATTTCGTGTGTAACAGCTTTTCCTCTTGTTTGCAGTGGTAATTGGTGCATTCTGCCTTTATCTGAAGGCATAAGGTTTTGTAGTGGCTTTTAAAGTTAGCTATGTAGCCAGTTTTGTTTTTTCGCCAAAGAGATTTTTTTTAATAATAATAGGCTTTAAGTAATAATTTAATAATTTAAGTAATAATAATAGGCTTTAAGTAATCAAAAATTGAGCTTAAGAAAAACAATAGTTGGGGGTAGGAATAATCTATTTGAGTCTAAAGGATTTTTACTGCAGATCTTCCCATAAATTCTGCTCACTGTTGGCAACGTAATATTTTATATTATAAAATATATAGTTTTAAATGCCTATAAAATAATAGCTTTATTTAAAGGCATGATAAAAGCATGATAAAAGTACATTAATTAAATGCATAATAAAAGCATGATAAAAGTACATTAACCTTAGATGTTCTAAAATTAAGAATTAAATGAAAATACATTCATGTGAATATTTTGTATTGATGTACAATACACATAGTTCTTCAATGAACCAAGATTTAAATATCTTTAAATATCCTCAATCCATTGTATCTATTCAATTCTGTAATATTTATTTTAATAAATAAGTTTATTTATTAAGTAAGTTAACATTAAATGTTAAATCATTAATGTAATATACAAAGGAATAACAATCCTAGTTTCAGTGCCAATTGATAAGAAAGTTAACGTTAAACATTGAGGGACTGAAAAAATATATTGAAAAGAATGACAGTCACAGGCAATGACTGAATCATATATTGTGGTAAACAATAAGGTAATTTATTTGGATCTAGCTTACTGTAAGATGGCTTATTCAACATAGCACGGTTAAAACAAAATATAGATTCATGTAGTATTATCCATCTATGAAATGTTCCTAGCAAAAGGAATGCACATATCTGTACACGTACTTATTTTTAAACTTTTTGTTGATACTGCTTTCTTCCATTTAGCTTTTGAACAGCAGCCAATGCCTGAGTCTTTTTTCTATCTGCAACCTTGATAATACCAAAATTATTCTGATAATTGGAATGCTAAGAAAAAAAGCAGTGATTTACTGATAGACTATTTAAAATGGTGATATGGCATAGATATTATCTCGGAAAGAATTTTGGCAATGGACACATTCATTAAGAAAGACTCACATCATTCTCTAAGTGTGACATTCTCGTTATTTCCAAGGCTTCTCCTTATTCTGCCAAAAATGGGTATTCCATCAATACCATTGCTTTCTAATTGTGGGAACCTCTCAGATTTTCTAGCAGCAAAACATGAAAGCTACACATAATAATGCTTCAGCTAAGTGAATCTGCTGGAAGAACAAAAATCCTATTAAGAATCCAATCTAGAAAAAGTTCTGAAAATAGTGACTGATTTGGTTTACATCATAAATATAAATCACACAAGTCTGAAGTAATTAAGTCCAAGGCCAACACCAAAGGTCAAAAATCAATAAACTCTGGGTATAGCAGTGAATTTATTCTAGTGAAATTTTAATGGTTTTGAATTTTTATTTCCTGTAAGTAATTTGCAGACATTATGTAGTTGTTCTGTTGGTCCGGTTATTAGATCTACGTATGTTTCTAGAGTCTCTTGTTTTACGCTTTTTTTTGTCCAAGTTTCTGATGATGTTATTCACCCAGGAAGCCTCATGTGGCACACAGACCTTGACTCCTCTTTTGGTAATTAAACTACAAGAAAATAAAAATCAAGTCAAAAGAATGTTGAAGTAATATTCTAAGGTCTATACCAGCACTAGATTGTGATGGAAGGTAATATTATTGGAAGCCAATAGGATGAAAAGTTCTGATTTTAGCTTCTGCTGTTGATCATATATTCATTGTTCAGTGACTGGATATTAAATAATACATATGAATCAACTACATTTGGTAGTATTTCACATTCATTCAAACATTTTTAAAACCAATTTACATATTTGTTCTGAGTACTTCATGCCTCTATTGACTATTCTATTGTGAAGGGTTTACTTAAATCCTTAAAATCTTATGTGATAATAAATTTATTCATCTTTAAAATGCCACAAAATAGTATCTTGGTTTTACTACAAAAATAAAAGCAAATTAAAAGAATCAAGACTTCAAATATTAATATTATCAGCTTTGTTCACTTAAGTCAAAAGATTTACACAGTTAGTTGCTGTTATTATTATTATTATTCCAACTTTTTGTCATTGAGACCTAGTTTGCTTCCTCCTTTCACATCTGCCACATTACTACTTGCAAAATTTCCAAATTATAACCAGTTATAAACTTTCCAACAATCTGAATTGGACTGATAAGCATTACAATTTAGTGCATAGTTTCACAGCTGTTGTATTACACATGAGACTAAAACAACAATCTTGATTTTGTAATAACTGCCGTGTTTCCCTGAAAATAAGACCCTGTCTTATATTTTTTTGAACCCTGAAATAAGTGGTTGGCCTTATTGCCATGCACTCAAAAGCCCGATTGGGCTTATTATCAGGAATTGTCTTATTTTGGGGGAAACAGGGTATCAGGGATTTGAATAATGGCTGAATTATTGTCCTGTATGAGCCTGAAATTAGGCTACCAACTTCTGTGCATTTTTTTGGCTCCTACATTGACTAGACCTTTATCTTTATTATCTAGCTTCACTTAGTTCCTAAAAGTAGGAAGCAGTGAAAAGCACTTGGATATACCAAGAAGTTTGTAGAGTATGCCTAGGTAAACTTTCAGCCCTAAAGTCAATAATGATACCAGATACAGATTAAAGGGTGCATAAGCAAAGATATAGGTACACTGTACAGTATATATGTGGTTGTATACCATAATTATAGGGAACAGCATTGGCAACTGACAGAGAACTTAACTGGCTGTATTAAATATTATCAGCATGCAGTTGGCAAGTACTGAAGAACATAGCAGCAACCCAGCTTGTTCCTCCTGAGCTCTAACTAACAAACTTAGGTAAGCATAACCTGTGATTAGAGATAATAGCAACTGTAATTTAAAATGTATCTGTGAACACCAGGTGCTGGAGACAAATAAAAAAGCTTTTAATATTCACTGTCAGCTCTTAAGTTATTAGAAGCATTTGGCTGGTCTGTCATAGAAATACCTTATAAAGGTGTACTAAAATAGTCTGAACAACTCTAGTAGCACCTTTTCTGCTACTAGACACACATTTTATTAAAAGGAATAATTTTTTGTAAGATGAAGTTCACTTCATCAAACGCATAGAGTGGCATCTGATTATAGGAGCTACAACTCACAAGCTGATGCTTTTGAATCAGAAAATATGCTACAATCCCCTCCTGATTTTTGGTCCCTTAAACTAATGGGGCTTCCTCTTACCAAGCTGTACTCAAATATCTTTGGACATACATACTGTATTCTAAATGACTTGGTGAATTACAGTTTTTATTTTGTGTCTCCAATAAGAGAAGATATACTGTATAGGCCAGTGATGGCGAACCTTTTTTTGCTCGGGTGCCAAAAGGGCGCACACACGTGCGATGGCGCGATGGCATGTGCCCACATCCATAATACAATGGCCTCCCCTCGTGCATGCACACACAACCCCCCTGCACTGCCTCCGTGTTTCTGAACTTCCGGTTGGCCTGATGGGCCGTTTTTCGCCATCCACAGGCTCCAGAGGCTTTCCTGAAGCCTGGGGAGGATGAAAAACAGCCCAACGGGTGAAAACGGCCCATCCCCACCCTCTAGAAGGCCGAAAATCAGCTGGCCAGCGTGCACATGCGTGCTGGAATTGACATAGGGCAAAGCCTCGTGTGCTCTCAGATATGGCTCCGCGTGCCACCTGTGGCACCCATGCCATAGGTTCGCCATCACTGGTATAGGCAATAACATGTGTTTTTCCTTGTTTTTCTCCCTCCAATCACCAGACAATTATCTGGGGGGAAGGGTGGGATTAAATGACTCTTCTGTCTATTAACACCTCTACAATTGTATACATATGTGTTTTGGTATCTCTTTCCATTTTTACTGGTGGAACATTCTTTTCCAGGCCTACAACTTGAAGATTAGATACTCACATTACAACTTTTTTGGGATGGTGATGTATTTCATAATTTTCAAGTTTTTTGATGTTTATTTCTTCTGTATGCAGGTTTACACAGGAGTTAAGTGCCAGAGGTTGACTCCCTAAGGTTCCTAAAAAAAAACATGCACAAAAAATTGTTAAAAGTATTTTGTTGTTGTCAAATTTTCAAATCTTACACATGTACCACCTAATTCCTGAAGGTATTTTCATTCTTTAATTCCCTTTGCAATAAATCATAGTGATTAATGACATGGATTATGGCATCTTTGCTCAAGCTTGAACATTTGCAACACAAATGTGACATTTCTCAATTTTACAATGCTCCAGTCTGTTAATTACATACTTGGCTGGGGAATCTCTAGCATATATATAGATCCAATAATTACAATTCAATTAATTCTTCAAAGGAGGTTATTATCCTTCCTTCCTTCTTTCCTTTCTTCCTTCATTCTTCCTTCCTTCCCATTTTTTTCACTCCTGTCTGTTCACATAGGGGTACATACTACTCCTTCAGATATCAAGGTTACATCTGAACAGCATCGTAGATGTACATACATGCATACAGATATAAATATACTGTAAATTATATGTGTGTGTGTGTGTGTGTGTGTGTGTGTGTGTGTGTGTGTGTGTGTGTGTGTGTGTGTGTGTGTGTGTAAAACTAATATCCAGAGGGATTAACTTCCTACTATTACAGCTATGTCTCTTTTTAGTAATATAGCTTAGCAGCATAGGAACATTTGTTTTCCTAAAAAAAATGCTTATTAATTGCATTTGCCACCAATTACTCTAGATAATCGATGTCATTTGGCATTAATTTGCAGAATGTTCTTTCCGATTTGCCAACAATGCAGGACGCATACTTTAATTTATTTAAAGAATAAGCACAGTGAGATTATACCCACACAATAAGTAGATTCCCATCCCTATTGGCAAAAGTAAATCATATCCAAGATACTGAATCAGAACTAGTGAGAGCACAATTGTAAAATACTAAAATACAACCTTTTCCACTATAGGAATGATTAAATTTTAAACATCCATTATAGTTTGCCTAATGAATGCTTCAAAAACCTTTAAGTCAGATTTGAGACCTAATAAAAATGGAAATACTTTAGCCACAATCTGTAAATATCATTGTAACAGGATCAAAACTCTACTCATATACGGACTTGTGAGGATCAAAAAGACATTCTTCTAATTTATAAGGGATTCTTTTCCTTATGAATGACAAAAATTGCTCATGATATTTCATGAACATGGAGGCTCAATTCCAAGATGTCTTTATTTCATGGAAGACAGAAAAAGAAGACATAAAGATGGCAAACAAATGAAAAGCCATTGGTTGCCTATTCAGGTACCTTTTTTGGTATCCATTTGCAACCAAGAAATCAAGGACCTGCTTGCAGAATGGGTGACCAAATCTACATGGCTCTCTGTGCATTCAGGGAGTTGTGTACATATATGAAAATTGGCACTACAATGTTCTACCAGGACATAGATCCTAATGGCAAGATGCTATATTTTATACTTTGCACACTTTAAAAGGGTTGCACAGCTAATTATCAGAACTATTTGGAGAATAGTTCCATGAGATCACATCTTAATAGACATTAAAGACTTCAAAGGCACAATGGAATCAGCTCTTTTAAACATGTATAAAAACATCTATAAAAGTTTTTACCAGAGGTCTTCAAACTTGGCAACTTTAAGACTTGTGGACTTCAACTCCCAGAATTCTCCAGCCAGCTATGTTGGCTAAAGTTGCCAAGTTTGGGGACCCCTGTCTTAAACTGACAGAAAATGGACCAGATAGCCAGAGAGAAATTCAGATCTCATTGAAGCTGATTTTACTTCTAGAAGAGCATGTAGTACAAATATTATCCCAGGTAGGAATAGCGATTCAGATGCTACTCTTGAATTGAAAAGGGGGGTAAAACCCAAAACATACCTCTGATAATATGGACTTCGAAGTTCTCCAGAAAAGAAATAGCTAGAATGATTGCCAAGTAAAGTCGCATGGTTGATCTTTTCCTTAGGACGATGGGAAGATGAATATTTCAAGGCTTATTTCAACACACTTATGTACTCTCTGGACATTCGGAACAAGGGGTGTAATGGTAAGGATGAGAGATGGAAAATCTTTTTTAAAACCCCACCTGTTCATATTTTAAGATAGGAGGAGGAAAAAAATCCCCTCTTCTGTTCTAGCCCCCAATCATGAGCTTTTTCCTGCCACAATGTGGTTACCTCTGCAAGAATGTCACCCTTAGTTTTATTCTAAGTCTAAAAGAAAGTTTTCTTCTGTCCACAGTGGAAACCAATAGTGTGACTATGGTTTTATCACTAAGCTGTGGATTTACAATGCACTGCACAAATCAGGAAATCAAACTGCTAGACCTGAGTATAGTAATCTAAAGTTGCTATCTAGTTAGAGAGACATAAACACAGGCATTATTTTCTCAGGAACCTTCAATGAATAAAACATTACCAATGTGACATTAAAATATGTGTGTGTGTGTGTGTGTGTGTGTGTGTGTGTGTGTGTGTGTGTATCTCTATGTGTGGTTATATTTTCAAAATATAATATGCTGAATTATTGATAAATTATATTTCTTCACCAAATTCCTACATATTATACCAGTTGATACAGAGAATAAGGACAGTTTGGAGATACATGCTTCTCCATAAGGCTTTGTAGGTAGCCTAAAGTTAGGTCAATCTAAATAATCTTTCAAACTTATTTTGTATATTGAATGGCATAACTTCATGGTTAGTGTTTCAATTGCTTGAAAGAAGGACAATATGGGTTCCCAGTATATCATTAAAAATATTATTTGTTGGAATAATTAACCCAGTATATTACTTTCTGTAGGGTTAGCTAATCTAAAATGCATGGCATGAATTTTTTTTTAAAAAAGGAAGAAGGGAAGAGAAAAACACCAAAACCAGCTGCTGCTTTTTAGTTATGACCTTTATATAACGAGGAGCCAACATAATAATAATGATAATGATGATGATGATTCTTAAACGATAAATCCAGTTCCTCCCTTCTGTAACTGGAGCCATATACTAAATAGTCTGGGAGACACCTCATCATAGAAACTACACTGAACTATGAGACAACTCCTACATACTTATCTGTTTTCAGGAATACAATGGACCGGTTGAAGGCACCTGCAATGAAACAGGATGGGAGGCAGAACGTTTGCTCCCAGAAATGTTGCAGTGAAAATGACCAACGCTAAAATTCCATAGAAATGGCAGCAGTAGTTTAATTTTTTTCTGTCCCCTAGCATGAGAGCATTTTTAAGAACTGCCCTAGGAACCATTTCTGCCACCTTATATATAATAAATGTATTGCTGGGATTTCAACTTCACTGGAAAGGGAGAAGGAAGAAGAAAAACCCTGGATGTTGGAGGCAACCTCTCTGCAAATGCCTTCGGTCCTTTGGGAAATACACAAATACTCTGTTGGATCTTGTTGGTTAGGCAGATATAACTGAAGGTAGGCAGTGCCACAAATAGCCCCATGCAATGAAGGTCTTTATAGGTGATAACTAGCCCCTTAAATTGTATCCTGGAGCCTATAGAAATCCACTGCAGTTTACCAAGCAATAGCTTTACATTCTGTGGTGTACACATGACTTCCAGCACTGATACATTCTGAACCAACTCTAACTTTCAGATGGTCTTCAAGAACAGCCTTAGGCAGACCCTGCTGCGATAGTACAAGCAGGAGATGACCAAAACACAAATGACTTTGGGCAAGGTTTCCCAGTCTAGGAGTTACAGATACAGATTAACAGAGTTGGAAGGGACCTTGTAGGTCATGTAGTCCAACCCCCCACCCTAGCAGGAGACCCTACACCATTTCTGACAGATGGCAGTCCAGTCTCTTCTTGAAAGCTTCCAGTGATGAAGCTCCCACAACTTCTGAAAGCAAACTGTTCCATTGGTTGATTGTTTTCACGGTCAGAAAATTTCTCCTTATTTCTAGGTTGAATCTCTCCTTGGTCAGTTTCCATCCATTATTCCTTCTCTGGCCTTCAGGTTCCTTGGAAAATAGCTTGACCCCTTCCTCTCTGTGGCAGCCCTTCAAATATTGGAACACTGCTATCATGTCCTTCTCTTCACTAGACTAGCCATGCCCAGTTCCTGTAACCGTTCTTCATATGTTTTAGTCTTCAGTCCCCTAATCATCCTCGTTGCTCTTCTCTGCACTTTTTCTAGAGTCTCAACATCTTTTTTATAGTGTGGTGACCAAAAGTGGTTGCAGTATTCTAGGTGTGGTCTTACTAAGGCTTTATAGAGTGGTATTAGTACCTCAGTTGTGCAAAAGCTGTCCTGCTCACAGCTCTCACGTGCTCTTCAAGCAAGAACCATGAGTCCTAGAGGACCCCCAAGTTGGATACCAGTTCTGTCTGGAGAATTGCAATTCTATCCAGAACTAAAGATGAAGAATCTCCAAATCTCACCCACACATCATCAATATGAGTCACTGATCTGTCATTTAATTATAGCACCAGCAGGCCGGATATAGACCTCACAAGACGTGGTTCTTCTGGGGGACAGGCAAAAGGTTGTATTTCCTTTGGTTTGAAATACTAGAACTTTACAGATCCTCAAAGGGATTCTTGGCTTTCTTGGATATCTGTGTAATGCACCACTGAAAAGTGAGGTATACGTTGCTGTTTGGTGGTGCATGTGATTTTACAAATTGCTAGCGATGACTGTTATTTAATTAAACTATGGTTAAACCAGACAGCAAGGCCAGAACATGTTGAGCATGGCCAGAATCTGTTAGTTTGGTTTCTACACCTTGTCACCTCTAGACTGGACTACTGTAATGCGCTCTACATGGGGCTACCCTCGAAGAGTATCCGGAGACTTCAACTGGTGCAAAATGCAGCTGCGCATGCTGTGGTGGGTGTTTCAAGATACACCCACGTAACACCTATACTCCGCCAGCTGCATTGGCTGCCCATTGGTCTCTGGGTGCAATTCAAGGTGTTGATCATCATCTTTAAAGCCCTACATGGCTTAGGACCAGGCTACCTCTGGGACCACATCCTACCTCATACTTCCCTTCGACCGGTGAGGTCCCACAGAGTGGGCCTCCTCCGGGTCCCGTCAGCCAAACAATGCCGACTGGCGGGGCCAAGGGGGAGGGCCTTCTCTGTAGGGGCCCCTGTTCTCTGGAACCAACTCCCCCCAGAGATCGGTATTATCCCCACCTTGCTGGCCTTCCAAAAAGCCATTAAGACATGGCTCTTCCTGCAGGCGGGGTGATTCCGAGACAATATTATATTCTGATGTCTCCCCCATGTATGGATGATGTTATATGTGTTTTTAATTGTTTTTTAAATTGCTTTTAATGATTTGGTTGGTTGTTTTCTTAAAATGTTGTACACCTCCCTGAGTCCTCAGAGAGTAGGGCGGCATAGAAGAACCTCCAAATAAATAAATAAAATATATTATATTATATTTATATTTACCATGATTTTCCCCAGTTTAACTTACTACCAAGGGAAACCAAAGTATATTCTGAGACCTTCTTCATGTTTAGGGAATGTGACACATCTTTGTGAGCCTTGTCCAAAAAAGGGCATTTTTGTGATATATCATTTATTTATAGATATGCACCTGCGAGGACTATACAGGAATTTCCATATTAAATATTCAGTAAATGATGCTCCCATATTAGCATTTCTTTAAACAGGTTTTTATCATTTAATATTCAGAGGTGGTTTTTTTAATACAAATTGCAAAGAAGAGAAAACAGAAACAAACTAAACCAAGGTAAAAAAAAAGAAACAGTAGAAAGAAATATTAACATACTGCATTTGCAATAAATAATTCAGTTTTAAATTGAAGCCTTCATCTTACGTTTTCTGATCACTATCAAGTTGTTCCACAAGGCAGAAAGTGGGAGCTAAGTGATGTAGATCCATTTAGGACAATTCCAACTATAGCTGAGACTTCCAAACTTTTAGTCTGCAGGCTCAGCCATGCCCCTACAGGAACATTGAACAAGAGCCGAGATGGCGCATTGGTTAAAGTGCAACACTGCAGGCTATTTCAGCTGACTGCTAGTTCAGCAGTTCAGCTGTTCAAATCTCACCGGCTCAGGGTTGACTCAGTCTTCCATCCTTCTGAGGTCGGTAAAATGAGGACCCAGATTGTTGGGGGCAATAGGCTGAACTCTGTAAACCGCTTAGAGAGGGCTGTAAAGCACTATGAAGCGGTTTATAAGTCTAAGTGCTATTGATCCTTGGGCAGGCCGAATCATATGGATTCCATTTTGTTGATAGAGAATAAGCTTGAAAGTACAAAGGCATCACAGTATAAATCTGGGATGCTGCAGTATATCCATCTTAACAGAACAATCTGATTTGGTACATGCCCATTAAATTCAGAGTTCTTCGTATGTAGTTTAAAATCTCATTCATCCTATCCAGTAATTACTGATAATATATTTCTGAGTTACTTTTTTCTTTTCTTTTTTTCACCCCTTGTTTGTTCATTTGATTTCTCCTTAAAAAGATATGCCTCTGTTTCAGGTATCAAGCTAAATAAAAGAGAAAATAAAAGGAATCCTTGATAAATTCCATGAGATATCTTAATAGATCAGTGATTCCCAATCTTCCTAATACCGCGACCCACGCCCCGCCCCCGCGCCCCTACCATGACCCACCCTGCCGCTGCCATTTGGGTTCTTTTACCCTCTGCGCATGCGCAAGGCGTGCTGCACATGCGCAGATGGTAAAATAACCCAAATGGCGGCAGCGGGGTGGAGCGCGGTGGGGGCGCGGGTTGTGGGGCGCGATATGGCCAGGCTTGTGGCAGTGGGGGGGGGAGCTGAGGATGCCGGGGTGACCCCTTGGAACTGGTCATTCAACCCCCAAAGGGGTCCAGACCCCCAGGTTGGGAACCACTGGCGTATCCGGATTGTGGAGCGCAAATGCGATAATGCGTCGGAACAAGTGCCCGACCGCTCTCAGTTCAAACAGGTTTATACATGCCGAGTACTATTTTCGAGCGCGGCGGATTCCGCATGCGTGAAACGCCGTGACTCAGGACTCAGCCTTCGGCGCGGGCGGCAGTCCCGCATCGTGCCTCCTTTTCACCCCGTTCCCACACTCAAAGCACTCTGCTGTTTCGCTAGCAAGAAAGAGCATATGCCACATGAACCAAATGCGTTACTGTACTGTATTTTTTTATTATTACCAACAAAAAAAAGGCATCCACTAAAATTTAGTGGATGCCTTTTTTACCCCTAAAGAATAGCGTTTTTACCCCCCTGGGGGTAATTACCCCCAGGTTGGGAACCGCTGTAATAGATGAAGACATGATTCTCTTTGTACTAATTGTAGATGAAGGTTTGGAACACCACATTTTAATCATATGAATAAAGGAGTAAATTCATATTTAAACAAAACCTACTCTGTAAATTTCAGCTACAGCTAAGCTTAGGCTATTACTGCAGCCAAATAAAATTACAAGTGTTGATTCCAATTCATGTCAAAGTATACACATATTGTTAACCACTAATCCAATAGTGTTTCAAGCTTGCCATCCTTTTATAAAGCCAGATTGCCAGGATGGTCTATCAAGGTTGATATCATCTGTAATGTTATGAGCCAGTGTTGTAGCTAAAATTTAGCATCTGTATTTAATACAGAGATTAAATAATAGTTGCAGAGAAATCTACCAACCTTTAAGATCACAGTTATAAATGTGTACAGTTATAAGTATAACACTTATTGAAGAAAGTTGGAAAAACAATTCAAAAAAGTATCTTTATAAACTTACAATAATATAGGAGCCACAAAAGCAATATATGTCCAATATAATTCATAGGATAACCATCAGGACCAGGGTTTTGGCCAGTTTTCATCGATTTAACTTTCCAAAAGATGCATTCAGTGTTGCAGTACCTCAGACTCACTGACTGAATTGCAATTCACAATGTAAATGCAAACTTTAATGATGTTAAATGTAAACAAGTCACTTGTTTACATGGCTGAATTAGTAAGTTCCTTAAACAATGGGATAGAACGTCATTCCAACAATAACAATAAAAATCTAAGAAAAGATCTGACTAACTTGAAATGACTCAGGTTTTCTTAGTCCTAATAACAGTATCACATTTTAGAATAAACTCCGCAACAAATCTTCAAACCTTTCCCAAACTGTTGCTTTTCAGATTTGTTTGATTGACTCTGTTGGCTGACAATGAGAAACCTATAATGGTGGACCCAATTTCCCTCTTCCCCTCCTTATGAAATCCTTATAGGAAAAAGAGTGGAGCAGCACCAGGAAGTGGGAACAGTGGTGTGAATTCTTTTTGTCACTCTGGTAGAAACCTGGATTCAGGGAAATGGTTAATCTCATAGAGGCGATACTACTTCTCTCCCTCAACACCTGTGTCCATTAATACTGTTCTTGGAGGCCAATGGTTTAACATGTGAAATATTTCGCTTATGTTTAGTGTAACATATCATTTATGTTCAGGATAAGTGAGGATGTGGATGTTAAATGCCCAACCCACCTAAGCCTGGAGAAAAGACTTAGCTTCACCTTTGCAAGTCAGTAATGAGAGAAGAAGTAAATAAGACGGCCATAGAAAAAAGAAATTAAAAGAACATGATCAGAAATACATTTTGCAAGGTATTAATTCTTTGGGCACTTTTTAGTTCGCTATATAATCTTCTCTACTTAAGAAACAACTTAATTTTCGGTTAAGGTCTTGGAATGCATTTCCTGTTTCCACACCATAGCAATGTAGCCTTCTTTATTTCTCTTGGCAAAGACTCAAGAACTACACACCTTAGTGTAGACATTGTTCTTTTCCTTACCGTGCTTATTTATTTCATTCATCTCCTGGTGCGTTATCAAAGGCAGTGGCAGAGGTTTTCTACTGTTTTTATTTCTTAGTAAAGAGAGGACACACTGGTTAAGCTCATACATGAAGTCACAAAAACATTTACATAAAGCAGGCCCAGGACCTGTGAGAGCAGGGAACTTTGACAAAGCAACCCAAATTTTACAAATTGTTCTGTGTTTCCAAGTACTGTACGCCTAACCTAAAATGTGTTATAAAATGAACTTCAACACCTTCTAACCACACTGTGCTATGGTATACAGTACCTTGCCTTTTCCCCAGGCTTAAGTGTTCTGGGCATTTAACACCCACATCCTGCTTGGCCAGAGATGTATGTATTAAACCAAGAGCAAGCAATTATTTCTTAGATGACGTTGCTCAGCATAGCAAATTGCATTGCAGAAAGAAACTTTTTTTTTCTTTCAGTGGCCTTTTTTTTTCACCACCACTGTCTGTATAGTAAGGAAAACATGATGTTTCTTCTACAGAGAAGCATTCCCCCAGAGTGGTCAACACACACACACACACACAAGGTCTTGCGATGTTCCATTCTGAAAGCTTTCCAATGATCAATTTGGAATCTTTTTTTTTAAATAGCCTTGCCTTGCTCTATTGTTTTAGGAAGTGTATCACTGCAGGGTTTTTTTTTTCCTTTAGGAGGGAGAAACTATCTAAGAAGATGATTTATGTTTAATTTGATGTAGCATGCAACAAAACAGCTTTTCAATATCTTTAAAAGAACTACCTTTTTGACCATGAAGTAAAAAAATATATCCAAAATCCACTATGGTTGTCTTATTAGTTCCGCCGGAGTTTTGTAATAGTTGAAAGCTTTCAGGTTTCTCATTAAGCAATAGGATTAAAAGTCAAAAAAAGGTGGGATCAGCAGAGGCTGATTTTAAACCAAATGTGAACCAATTCAAATTCTTAGATGAAGTGAGATTGCCCATATATGAAAACTGAGGCTTAGTAAGTATAATATCTCTGGAAGAAGGATTATGGAAACTATAGAATGATTTCATTTTTAAGAGTGTAAATTCCAACTGTTAAATAAAAATTATTTCCATTCCACTTACGTTTTTTCATCTAAGGCAGCCTGGCTGGCTAGGAAATTCTGGGAGTTGAAGTCCACACCATAGGTGGGTTTCAGCAGGTTCTGACCAGTTCTGGAGAACCGGTAGCGGAAATTTTGAGTAGTTCGGAGAACCGGTAAATACCACCTCTGACTGGCCCCGCCCCCATCCATTCTCTGCCTCCCGAGTCCCAGCTGATCGGGAGGAAATGGTGATTTTGCAGTAACCTTCCCCTGGAGTGGGGAGGGAATGGAGATTTTGCAGTATCCTTCTCCTGCCACACCCACCAAGCCAAGCCCACCAAGCCAAGCCAAGCCCATCAAGCCACGCCCACAAAACTGGTTGTAAAAAAATTTGAATCCCACCACTGGTCCACACATATTAAAATTGTCAAGTTTGAAAAACACTGATCTAAGAGCTTATCTGCACTGCCAAATTACCCATTGCCAGTGCAGACCACCAACCGTTTTTTTAAGAGCAGGAACAGAACTCATCTGTTTTTGCCCCAACCCTAGCCACTACCAATACAACCTCTAGTTCCTACTCCACTTGCAAAGTAGTATTTTCATATTTGGCTGATGGACTTTCATTGGTTCAAGGTTAACCCCGCAGTTCATTGGTTGATGCACATGGTTCCAGCAATACTATCTCTATGTCTTAGTCACCAACATCCAATTTGTGTCTTGACATTTAATCTGCATATTACTATTTGTGGGATTTTTTTAAGAACTTCATATATCCATCATTTCAACAATGAATTGATTCCACAATTAAAAACTAAATTTTAAAGACAATATCACTTCTCCTCCTTGTCTTCCCTATGGGTGATATTGTGTGCCTCAAATAACCCTTTATTCGTTTCATATTTTTAATTCTCCCAATGGTATTAAAATTGTTTTTCTGTCTGCTTTAATGAAGCAATATTCAGATCTATTTTGTTCTCAGCAGCCAGGAAACATTTAATATAAATCTCCTTTTCTTCTTGTTCTGCTTCCTGGATTGCTCAAGTGACCAACAACTTTGTGAGATCATCAGAAAGTGCTGATGAAGAGAAAAACTCTTGGAGAAAGACTCTGCAAATAAACAAGCCATAAATCTGATATTACATTTCTCAGATAAGCAACTGAAGTTGCCTGGTTAACAAAACATTTCTAGAGAAACCATATGGAGTTGACTGAAGAACAGTTGTTAGCAGGTCTTTTTTCCCCTTAATGTTCCGGATACATATACACCTCCAATTCGTCATATGTCTTTTTAGAAAAAGGAACAATTGTGCAATGTTAAATATGGCTTAATCCATCTGTACCAATCTTTGGATATCCTGTAATAAAAAACAAGTGAGTACAACTGGTAGGATCAGTTTTTCTCTATAATCAGACTATTATTTCTGAAATCACATTCAGATACTGGTTTAGTTAATTTTTTTCTCTATAGCTGGGCTGTTGCTTCTGAATTCACACATTGCTTTGCTTACTCCAATTTTAATTAAAAGTAATTAAACTATGTTTTAGAAAATTAAAAGATACTGAAATTTGAAGGGGGGGGCTAGAACATTTTGTATTCCACCATATTTTGCATGGTATTCTGTGTTCTATTATCTTATGCCTCTGGAGTAAAAACCTACATAATTATTCATACTTTTTGTAACTATGCACTCTCTCTTGCTAAAACCAGAGTGATCGATTTGGTGATCTTACAAGCTTTTCTTTTCTCTCAAATACCTCCTCCATGTCACAAAACAAGCTTAGGTAAGGGGTGAGGTGAGGATTAAATTATTCAGTTTAAAAAAAGGGTCAAAACTCCTACCTATGCATGCTTGGTTTTGGGTGAGATTGAAGTAGCCATTAGCATCCTTTAAGTTTGCGATTGCTCAAAAACATAATTTGTTCACCAGAATAAACAAACAGGCAAAATCCATGCATGAAGTATTAATAGTTTTATTAATAAAAACTCAGGATAAAATATAATTCATATTTTTAAAAAGCACAATGGCATAAATACAGAATGTACCAGCCAAGACTTTCAGACACTGACATATGCATCCAAAGGGGCTCTCACACAGTAAACGTACCAGAGGTGGGTTGCTCCCGGTTCAGACTGGTTCTTTAGAACCGGTAGCAGGAATTTCCCTCCGCTCGCTGAACCAGGAGCAATTGCCGGAACCGGCTCTCCGCCTACAGCACCGCCATATTGTTTTTGGCTTCTGCGCACATGCAGAAGCTGTTTTTTGCTTCTGCGCATGTGCAAAAGTTTGGGTTTTGGCACTGTGCATGCGCGCACACTCGTGCAGCATGGCCGCACGGCACGCAATGCCCACACACCCACGCAGCTCGGGAGGAAACGAATGAGCGGTGAGGTAAGTTAGAACCCACCCCTGAAACATACTGTATATCACTGCTATGCTGTAACCTAACCTTTTCTTCAGATAATAACAAGTGTTAGCCTGAGCAGAGCTAGATTAACTGTTAGATTGAATGCTGGATAATGATTTCCTGAAAGATAAGAGCGTGGTTAGCTTAGGAAATGTACAAACAGGAAAGATTGAATATTGCCAGAGTAGTTATTAATTTCACATATACAAACTAAAGCAAAGCTTTAAACTTTGTTCAAGGCTTTATTGTATTGTATTCTTGACAATGGTAAAAAGGAAATTTGGTGGCATTTTGATTGATCAACATACTTTCTTTTGTGTACTAGGTGAAGACTCAAGATGTCATACATTTCTACAGATTATTAGGAAGTCTCAGAAAAATTAATACTTTGAGATTGTGAAGAGTTAGCATATAAAGCCAGATTGGGTTAAGTAGGTAATCATATTCTTCTTTATACAAATATAATATCACACATACATCTTTACCAGGGGTGAAATCCTCCCGGTTCGCCCGGGCCAGGGCTTCGGCGTATAGCCGATGGAACTGGCGGCGGTCGCGGCGCGGAGCTTCTCCCGCCCGCTTTCCCGGCCCGGCTGAACACAATCACCGCTTTCCCGTCCCGGCTGAACACAATCATTCGGGTTATTTTTCGCTCTGTGCATGCACGCGCATGCACAGAGCGAAAAATAACCCGAATGGCGGCGTTCAGCCGGGACGGGAAAGCGGGCGGGAGAAGCTCCGCGCCGCGACCACCGCCATTTCCATCGGCTATATGCCGAAGGACTGGCCCGGGCGAACCGGGAGGATTTCACCCCTGATCTTTACATACTGTGTGTGTGTGTGTGTGTGTGTGTGTGTGTGTGTGTGTGTGTAGTAGCACCTTTACAAGAAAAAATTCTTTACTCTGTCAGTTTGTCCCTATTAATGATTAATTTATATCAGAGTTCACACCTTTAGAAGAAGCAGTATACTCAAGAACGTATACTCTTCCTTATGGCTCTCCTTTCACAGGAAAGTACAGAATCAGCTCCTTAGAATAACAGATAAAGCCTTGACACAACTCATATGTCAAACGTATGTTCCTTTTCAAGGAATGTATCTGCATTGTTTTTATACCATAAAGCAGTGGTCCCCAACCTTTTTATTGCCGTGGACCGGTCAACGTTTGATAATTTTTCCGCGGCCCACTGGGGGGGGGGGGTTGCGGCGTCGCGTTGATTATTAAATCAAAACAATCTCAAATATAAACAATTTTAATTTAATTGTATTTAAACAAAATTTTATCAAAATAAAATACAGTTACAACAAAATTAATATAACTTAATTTAACATTTTAACTCTCTAGATTCTAGTGACTAGCAGTAGCAGGGCGGCCCGGTACCATTTGTTCTGCGGACCGGTACTGGGCCGCAGACCGGGGGTTGGGGACCACTGCCATAAAGGATGCCTATGTCTCCTTTTCTAGTTATGTTATTTTTCTCATGCGTTATAAAGCAATCTTTTCCCTTGAAGTCAGATTAACATTTTACATAAGATCTAGGTAACTCTATGGCTCTTCCATTTTGCTTATCTACAACAGACCAATATTAGTGTAAGAGATAGATGTTAGGAGAGAGAGAGAGGAGGGGGAGAGAGAGAGAGAAGAGAGGAGAGAGAGCGAGAGAGAGAGAGAGAAAGAGAGAGAGAGAGAGAGAGAGAGAGAGAGAGAGAGAGAGAGAGAGATCCTATATAGAGAGATCCTGTTTTTCAATCCAAGAAATATTATTTAATATTTAATTTTAATATCATATTTTTCTTATCTGAATATTTGTTTTAAACAAAGCTATAGTGTGGCTTTGGTTTTCCAAGAACAGACTAATCAGATTGCATGATTAATCCTCTCTGACTCCTGGTAACAATATAAAAGTATGGTATCTAACAAAGTTGCTGAGGTACAGATGGAGTTCAGTTATTCCATATGTCAGCCTTCATCCAGCTGGGATTCTCTAAAAAGGTTGGGCTTTAGCTTCTATAATTCATCACTGAATCTATAGAAATCCACTTTCCTGTGAGAAAGGGAAGCAGCAGCAGACACTGAGATGCCATCTCCACTGTAACTACTGTATTTAAATAAAATAAATGATGAAAATTAAAGACTTTAAAACATGATAAAACAAGACAGCAACTTTAAATAAAAGATGGAGGAAAACAACGACAGTACTAAAACAGTAGGATATTAATTATTTCATAATCACATGCAGGCAAATTCATTATTTTTAGAAACTATTACAAAGACTCTGCTGTTCATATTGGGCTGGATGTAATGTGGCTACATCTTGATCTGAGAATAAGGAAACAGCAGTTATTTGAGTGACTTGGATGTTTTGATAAAACAGTGAAGTAAGTTTAGTCCACATGTCCCTATAATACTCACATCAAAGTTGCACCTGACCCTCACTGATGCAGTTCTTCCTTATGTGGAATTAGCCTTCCAGTAAGGAAATAGAAAATTAAAGTGGGCTCAAGGAAAGGCTATACAATATTTTGGCAATTTTAAAATGATGGGATTATTAACAGGTTCTATTGCTATAATTCCAACTATGATATTTTAGACTATTAGAAACTAAAACTCAGATTGCTTTGCCAGTTTTATCTGTAACTCATTATTCTTGAGTTTCTCTAATTTGTTTGCATTTCACTGATAATAAGAAATTGTGATAAAAATCCATATGATAGTTATTGGTACATTGAGCTTTCTTCCAGATCAATATTTATCAAGAATTATTAAAGGGACCAAGTCCACTAGGGGGAAAAGTTTAGCTTTAATTAGAAGCTAAACTCACCAGCTAAGTTCTAGTCTCTCTAGGCGGCCTAGACGCCATATACAAAGTTGTATTCAGTGCGTATCTAGGGACTAGAATATAGTTTTTGCAAAGTTGAACTGATTCCAACAAAGTATAGTTGGACTGTGGGCCTGAGTCCACAAAATAGTAATGGTGTGAACAATTTGATGGCAGGAGGGAAAAACCTACCATTTAAAAAGAATCTCGGGTTGTGTAGCAATTCTCTGCATTAGCAACACAGTAAATTCAACCTGATCCTTAGTAAACATGCATAGTTATTTTAAACATAGTAAATATGCATAGATATTTTAAACACAGTAACCATTTGGTGCTATTACCTTGAATCTGCCAATTTCTTAATCTAAATCAGGGGTGGGTTCCTACCAGTGTGATCCAGTGCGCAGCTCCGGTAGGGACCCGCCGATTACACAATTTGCGCACAACAGCTCTGGTGCCATCTTCGGCGGTCAGTCGCGCACGTCGCCATCTTTTTAAAAGAATTTTTGGGCTTTTTTTGCTTCTGTGCAGGCATGGAAGCAAAATCCCGCCGAAATCTCGCGTGCGCGCATCCCCTCGCGAGATTTTAGCGAGATTTTGCTTCCGCGCATGCACAGAAGCAAAATCGCTCAAGGGCGCGTGCGCGCATAGCGAGTGCGTGAGTGCACGAAACGTGGAGATGCGCATGCAGCGCACCGGTATCGGTAAGTGAGCAACCCGCCCCTAATCTAAGTATCTTGGCAAATATGGTTATTTTTGTTTTCTAATGATCAGTCTTATGAAGCTTATCAAAGCAATTTTGAGCAATGGCCTTCAATGTCCTAGGACCAGTTTGACACCAGAAAAGATTACAGGTAGTCCTTGACTTACAACTATTTGTTTAACAACAGTTCCAATTAATAATAGTGTTGGAAAGGGTGCTTTATTACCTGCAGAACACTTCTGACATCTCAACTTACCCCCTGTCATCATGTGATCAGGGTGCACAGGGTGCAAACGTGTTTGCACAGATGACTGCTTGTTAATTGCCCCACAATCATGTGTGATTGCCATTTACAATGTTTTCTGGAGGCTTTCCCAGAAAGTCAATAGGGAAGCCATCAGGAAAGATTGCAAGTTGCTGCCACCTGCTGAGAGCAGTCCCACTTATCTCTAGAAGCTGGATGAAAGAGCTGCCTGCCAAAGGTTCCATGCATGTAGGCATGAAGGGTTTAAGCTGAAATCCTTTGGCATAGAGCTCTTTCAGTCAGCCACAAACACAGGGAGTTGAAATTCAAGCAGAATGTCGTCATATGATCTGCTCTCCCTGAGCTGAGAAGCAACATAGTAAGGTAAGGCACACAAGGTATTTCAGAGAGTAGGGGAGGCTTAGGGAGACCTAATACAGGGCACACAAATATTAAAGGCTACTTCTGCTGACTGCCAGCTGCCAGCAGTTTGGCAGTTCGAGTCTCACAAGCTCAAGATTGACTCAGCCTTCCATCCTTCCGAGGTCGGTAAAATGAGGATCCATATTGTTGGGGGAAATATGCTGACTCTGTAAACCACTTAGAGAGGGCTGTGAAACACTGTGAAGTGGTATATAAATCTAAGTTCTATTGCTATCTCTGTGATCAGGGACTGATAATCCTATTTGGATTTCAGCGGGAAGGATTTTACCTCCTGAGTGGAGAGAAAGCCATAAGTGTTCTCTGCCTGGCATAGGGTTTCTCTCAAACATCCATCCCAAGGCACCCTGTGCTCCTTACCTGGGACTCCATCTGTTTAACTATCAGCAAGATTGCTTAACAACCACAATTGGGAACGCCAAGATTGTGGTTGTTGGAAGAAGCAGTCATGTGACATCTCACCTAGCAAGTGCCTTGCTCAACAACCAAGCTTCTGATCCCAACTGAGGTCATACGTTGATGACTTCATGCACTATATCACCAATCATTTAGAAAGACTGGCAGCTGCATGCCATCTAGTTTGGGGAAAGAAGATTGAGATTACATACACAGGTATTTCCAGTTGAAATCAATGCTGAAGTTTTCTTTTCTCCAATAATCATGTATATAACAGATAGAGATGTCTGTGATTGTGAGCCCTTCAAGGTAGTCTACATACAAAGTATAAAGTATTTGTACCAATATTATCTTCATTGCAAAGTTAGTAATAGTAATAGAGTTGGAAGGGACCTTGGAGGTCTTCTAGTCCAACCCCCTCCTTAGGCAGGAAACCCTACACCATTTCAGACAAATGGTTATCCAACATCTTCTTAAAAACTTCCAGTGTTGGAGCATTCACAACTTCTGGAGGCAAGCTGTTCCACTGATTAATTGTTCTAACTGTCAGGAAATGTCTCCTTAGTGCCAAGTTGCTTCTCTCCTTGATTAGTTTCCACCCATTGCTTCTTGTTCTACCCTCAGGTGCTTTGGAGAATAGCTTGACTCCCTCTTCTTTGTCGCAACCCCTGAGATATTGGAACACTGCTATCATGTCTCCCCTAGTCCTTCTTTTCATTAAACTAGACATACCCAGTCCCTGCAACCATTCTTCATATGTTTTAGCCTCCAGGCCCCTAATCATCTTTGTTGCTCTTCTCTGCACTCTTTCCAGATTCTCAACATCCTTTTTACATCGTGGCGACCAAAACTGAATGCAGTATTCCAAGTGTGGCCTTACCAAGGCATTATAAAGTGGTACTCTTGCAAGACTGAAAGTATTTTCGCCTCTACTATCATTCTCCAGAAAAGTAGATAGGATCTCATCTGAAATACTTCCCTTACTCTCTCTCCTTCTGAGGGCTGAAATATCTTTTTTTTATTTTTCTAGTCTGTGGCTCTGCTTCCTGTCTCCCAAGGTCATTTCCATACACTATCACATTGGTGCCTCAGGCCTGCACTGCTAAGAAGAGCAGGGCTATAATAATGACATTAATTTAATTAATTAAATTATCATGATAATGATTAATTACAATTAATAGACCAACTAAATAGGCACACAAAAATGATTCTGTTGCATATGTACTCAACTCATCCATATCTTTCTCTTTCTTACAAGTAGAAAATGGTGAAAAAGAGTAAAGGTTAGTAGATGGAGATGTTAGGGTTAGGGTGGCTGAAGAAAAAGATAAAGAAAAAATTAAAGGAGGAGTAACATGGCATAAAGTTGAGATAATGTGAAGCTACTATTTAAGGTTTTTTTTTAAGTATAAGAATGCCTAAAGTTAAGTGGAAACCACAATTTCCTTTTATGAACTGTAGCAAGTTTTAAACTAAAGCACTTTCTCTTTCCATTTTTCATCTGTCATGCTTACGTGCAAGAGTTCAGAAGCTTTTATTTTAGCCTATCCAAGATAACAATTTATAGCATCCATTGCTGAGGCAATAAACTATGAATACAGACAGCTTTGTATAATCATAGCAATGCCTGGGTGATTTTACAAATTGCTAGTGATGACTGTTATTTAATTAAACTATGGTTAAACCAGACAGCAAGGCCAGAACATGTTGAACATGGCCAGAATCTGTTAGTTTGGTTCCTGGATTATTCTCAAATAATATGAGGAAATGAAGACACCCACTAACAACTATCAAAATGCTTCTCCTCTGTAAGTCACAAAGGAAAACAGAAGTAAAGAGCAACTAACTAATCTAACACCGGTTTTCAACAAGGAAACTTATTCTCTGCTATTTCTCAACTAAACTATTGTGTGAAAAGCTATATTAAAATGGTTTGGAAGATTAAAAATTTACAGAAAAGAGATTACAATAATATCAGATATTTATATTATATTTATATTTACTGTGATTTAGGATTTTACTGATGATATGAAGTTATTCATATATCTGCAACCAGAGTTATGATGATTTCTTTCTGTTTAGACCAAAATACCTTCAAAAGGTATTTTACTGGTAAGCTTTCAACAGATGAATGACAGGGAAAAGTTTTAAATCAATACATTTAAAATTTAAAATAAAGTTGCAATAACAAAATAATAAAATGTTGCCATAAATAGGCATCTTTATTCATAAAATGCTTGTCCTACTGTTTCTAGTGCTCAAAAAATGTCATATTAGGAGACACCAGATGGGAAATTACAGAAGTGATAATGTTCTCTGTCACATTTTCTAAGCTTCCTTCCGTCAACTATCTTAGCTTCCATTTACTTTTTTTTTCTGTGAACATACTTGCAAGCACAGCATCAAGCTGCAATAACCCAGGTCTTTACTTTTCCTTTATAGATCTCACATGCATTTTTATAAATAAATATGAAGTCTGGTACATTTAATTTACTATGCGGGCCAATATGATTGGGTCATGTGCCCTAAGTCTGCTGTAGATAATTTTTTCTATTAAACTAAGAATCGTGATTGGAAAAAGGGACTTTCAGCTACATCATATAGCTGCTAAACACATAAATGAACTATGTGGGGGGAAAGATCAAATCGGTAACTTTAACGATAGACAAAAACACTCAAAATGGATATTCTAGATTCCATAATTACAGTTTCTTCTTAACAAAAGTACTTGTGCTTAATATTGGTAAATACATGTCAGTACATAGAATGTCTCACTGTGCTCTCTCAACATTTGCTTATTAGATACAAAATATGTAGTTCAAGACAGTGTACAATACAAAGGATTCCCATTCTTTGACAGCTTTACATCCCTTCTTTGACATTACCTAATGTGCCTGTCAACTCCACATTAAAAAAAACTTTAATTTTTTTTAAATTAAAAAAAAATAAATTCAACATAAAAAAAAAGATCATAGCATCTGGTCCCATCATTTCCTGGCAAATAGAAAAGGGAAAAATGGAAAAAGTGACAGATTTTATTTTCTTGGACTCCAAGGTCACTGCAGACAGTAACTGCAACAATGAAATTAAAAGACGCTTGCTCTTTGGGAGAAAAGCTATAGCAAACCTAAACGGCATACTTAAAAACAGAGACATCACCTTGCCAGCAAAGGTCCATGTAGTCAAAGCTATGGTTTTCCCAGTGGTAATGTATGGCTGTGAGAGTTAGACCAGAAGGAAGGTTGAGCACTGAAAAAATGATGCTTTCGAATTGTGAAGAAAACTCTTGCAAGGAGATCACATCAGTCCATCTTAAAGGAAATTAACTCTGACCATTCTTTGGAAGGACAGATACTGAAGCTAAAGCTCAAATACTTTGTCCTCTGAGAAGAGAGGATTTTGATGTTGGGAAAGATTGAGGCAAAAGGAGAAGGGGATGACAGAGGGTGAGATGGTTAGATAATGTCATCAACACAATGAACATGATTTTGGGGAAATTCTGGAAGACAGTGGAGGACAAGGGAGCCTGGCGTGCTATGGTCCATTGGGTCCTGAACAATCAGATGTGACTTAGCAACTAAACAAAAAAACAATTCACTTCTCATTGATTAGACTAATATTCTCAGAACTGTCATCACTTTCAGTTCCCATGATTTTATTATGTTTTTCCATTGGTAATGAAATAGATACTACGCCACATTTTATACAAACTATCAGGTTCCATGACCTTTTGTTCATTTATTAATCATTCAGAATATTGGACATTACTAAAATAATAATGTCAAACAATAATCAAAACCATAAAAAAGAACAGATGGCTAAGACAAAAAGCACATTAAATAAGAACTAGTTTGATGTAATGGTCAAGGTGCTGGACTAGAAACCAGATGTTTTGGTCTTCTCTTAGGTATGGAAGTGACCTGGGTGACTTTGGGCAAGTCACACTCTGCCCAATATACCTGAAGGATTGTGTTGGGAAAATAGGAAAGGCAACATTATGTGTGCTGGCTTGATTGTATAAAATAAAAACCATATATAAATCCAGAAAATAAATAAATGCCAACAAAACCATCACAGAAAGACCTCAAACAATTCCTTAGTTCAGTGCCTCAGGAAGATTTGTCTAAAAGAGAGCAGGAGGAATGTGATTCCAGAAGGCGATTGTTTCCTAGTTCCTATCAGATAACATTGCTTGATAGCTTGAATCTGAAGCATACTGGCTTTGCTAGATATTATAATATGGACTGGAATGATAAGAGAAAGATGGTCCTTTACATACCAGGCCAGGAAGGGTTCTATATGTGACAATCAGCACCCGGAAGTCAACTTGTAACTTGCAGTTCATGTAACAGAGGTGTGACATAGGCACAACTATGGTAATGCTAATAACTTTTTGCTCCATTGCTCTTGGGCTTTTTACTTATAAAAATAAGTACTAATCTTCATAAATCCAGCTTTGTTATTGTTATTTCTGTCTGCAGCGATATTCTATGCTAGAAAGCTATTCCCACATTTAAGAGGAAGAGGAATTAGACATTCAACAACTGCAGATATTGTCAAATGGCAGCAGAAATGGCAGACATCTCAAGTGTTGGATTTGTTGTCTTTGAGTCATCCCCTCTGTTAGGAAATGTCCTATTAGATCAGAAGAATTGATTAGTGGAAGCAGAAGTTTTGCAACTCACATTAACAATGCTCTAGAATTGCTGAAAATAGGAGAACAAATAAAAACTTGATTTTTAAACTTACACAAAAACCTGATAATGTTTTCAGAATCCTGGGAAATTTGAACATTTATATTTATTTATAATTGGCCATACACAGCAGAGGGGGGGGGAATCATCTTTAGATTTTGGAAAAAGTTGCTATGACTCTGCTACCGTGTACTGTCTACTTGCTTGATTGCCTGACTACTGTATTACTTCATTAAGTAATAAAACACATTACAAGTCTCTAGTAAGGAGCCGAGGTGGCGCAGTGGTTAAAAGCAGCACTGCAACCTACTCAGCTGACTGCTAGTTCAGCAGTTCAGCTGTTCAAATCTCACCGGCTCAAGGTTGACTCAGCCTTCCATCCTTCTGAGGTCGGTAAAATGAGGACCCAGATTGTTGGGGGCAATATGCTGAACTCTGTAAACCACTTAGAGAGGGCTGTAAAGCACTATGAAGCGGTATATAAGTCTAAGTGCTATTGCTATTGCTATTGCTAGTATGTATACTTGAAACTGAGTAAGAAAAGCTGTAGGAGGTCATACCTTCTCTATATTTAACATAGAGACATGAAAGAAGCTCAGACACCCAAAGAAACATTGTTTTTAGTGAAGAAATGGCTAGGAACTGGGAGCAGAAGTTAACTTAGTCTCTTATACAATAAAAAAACAATACAAATAAGGGAGGCTGCTAAACTAGCAAAGAAAGGCAGAGTCTTAAAAACAGATTCCACAAATAGATTGAAGACACAGCAAAGACTATTCAATAAAGGTACCACAGTTGATGTGCTTACAAATTGCGGGAATGATTATACTGTATCTATTCTTAAGAATGATAGGGCCACTAAGAAAAATGAGAGAATCTGTCATTTTCAAGTGAAACTGTCATTGAAACTTATAAAAAAATCAACATCAACTCTTAGGGTGATATATAAACTCCTACTGAACTTTGATGGAAGGGAATAAAATATATATGATAAAATGGATACAGAACTTTAGAGAAACAATCACAACACAACAATGAGAGGAACTATAGATCAAATCTGTAACATTCAAAATTCAATCCAAGTTATAATCTTAAACAAAATTAGCATAAAATGTTTTACAGATGGTGCACAACTTCGCCAATAATTTCCAAGCTAGAAATATCATACAGTAACAAATGTTGGAAATGCCATGAAACAGAAGGAACATTTTACCACATGTGGTAGATATGCAGAAAACTTTAAAGTATTGGAAAGACATGCATAGCACTATTTGGGGAGTTTTAGAAATTAAATTTGAAATGAAATCACATTTTTACTAGATTTAATTCCAGAATATATTTTTATAACAAGAAACAGTATAATTTATTGAAAAAAACGTTCATGGCTGTGAAAATAATCTTTTCCCAATATTGTAGGAAAGATACAAGGCTGATATCTGACTGTGAACTTAAACTTGGAGAACATGTAGTAATGGCAAAACTAACAGCATATATCCAAAACAGAAACTTAACCAAACTTAGACAAGATTTTTTTTCCATATACACACAATGCATCATCCAGCAAGGTAGATACAATCACAGTAGGGTTTCTAAGGAAGTCTGTTTGTAAATACTGCAAGTTGGTTGAAATATAAAGAAGAAAATCAGAATTCAAATGTTTAACTCCCTTTTCCTTTCTTTTTGTTTTGTATAATTATAAACAATAATAAATAATATAGTGAAGATCTCATTAAGCTCAAATCAAAATCTTTTTTTATATTCTAAGACAATTCAATACATTTTGCAATTGTCTGTCAATGGCACACTCAACTTTAATTGTATAATTCAAGCAACAGACAGAAGACCAGCAGAGTGTATCCATGAACATCATCCAGCAGTCAGTAGACATGATGAAAATTCCTTAATTTCACAACATATGGACAGACTTAATCATATTTTAATTGGGAAACTCTGACCATCCTAAACCAAGCCAAGTTCAAAGACACTAGAGAATTCCTGGAAGCCGGGCACTCTGACAAATCGACCATCAACAGGCCCATAGACATTAATAGCAATAGCAATAGCACTTAGACTTATATACCGCTTCATAGTGCTTTACAGCCCTCTCTAAGCGGTTTACAGAGTTCAGCATATTGCCCCCAACAATCTGGGTCCTCATTTTACTGACCTCAGAAGGATGGAAGGCTGAGTCAACCTTGAGCCGGTGAGATTTGAACAACTGAACTGCTGAACTAGCAGTAGCCTGCAGTGCTGCATTTAACCACTGCACCAACTCGGCTCTTAACATCTTAACATCTATGAAGAGACAATTAAAAAGCCAAAAAGAAAACAAAAAGACCAAAACACCTTCTCAACAGCACTCAACACCCAGATGAGCAAGATTAATACCAAGATTAACAGCAAACCAACAATCAAGAAGCAAACAGTACCCGATAAAGGTCAAGCAAGATAACAGTAAACAGTAGCCCAATCAAGGAACTACCAAAACTACTCACACCAACACTGACAGAGCAAGACACCAATACATAAAATGAGAGGCCATACCTCCTTGTAAATTTGTCATAGAGACATGAAGGAAGCTCAGACACTCAAAGAAACATTATTTTTAGAGAATATTGTTTTAGTAGACCCTGGGAGCAGGAGTTAAGTTAGTTTCTTAAGGGATACAGATAAGGGAGGCTGCTGAGCTGACAAAGGAAGGCAGAGTCTTAAAAACAGATTCCATGCATAGATTAAAGACATACACCTTAGTAGCACTGGTGATGTTATCTAGTTTGATAATGAAACATCTGCAAAAGAACAACCGAGCTCAGAGAGCACCAAGGATCCCACAATTAAACACTGAGCTACAAATGTTCTGTTTATAATGTATTACCGTATTTTTCGGAGTATAAGACGCACTGGAGTATAAGACGCACCTAGATTTTAGAGGAGGAAAACAAGGAAAAAAGTATTCTGAACCAAATGGTGTAGTAATATATTAGTTAATAAAATACCAGTGTAGCAGAATACTTTTGACAACCATGTACACTTTTTACAACCATGTATACTTTTTACAAACTTCAAACTTGACAGCTTTAAGACTAGTGGACTTCAACTTCCAGAATTCGTCCTCCAGTCATGCTAGTTCGGGAATAGGAGTTGAAGTCCACAAGTCTTAAACTTGCCAAGTTTGAAGACCCTTGCACCCTTAACCCCTAACCCAGGGGTCTTCAAACGTGACAGCTTTAAGACTAGTGGACTTCAACTCCCAGAATTCCTCCTCCAGTCATGCTAGATGGGGTAATTAGAAGGCAAAAACACCCCAGTTTTTGCAAAAAACGGCCTGTTTTTCGCTTATTTTTTTGCAAAAACAGGGGGTGGGGGAAGGCAGAAACACCCCGATTTTTGCAAAAAACAGCCCGTTTTTAGCAAAAATGGGATGTGGGGGCGGGGCTTCGGGAGGCCAAAAAATGGCTGTATTCGGTGTATAAGACGCACCAACATTTCCACCTTCTTTTTGGGGGCAAAAAGGTGCGTCTTATACTCTGAAAAATTTGGTACTTTAATCTTATAATTCAATTAAAGAATTACTTCAAAAATATATAAGGAGTTCTGGTGATAACGTTAAAATAGAAGGTATGATAGGAGTCTAAAATATATCTGGACAGCGCTGGCTATTTGGAGGTTTGTTTTATTCATTTATGGAATTTATAAACACAGAACCATATAGCCAATACACATAAAAGACTACACAAAGATAGCCTGGGGAAAAACATAACTAGGGTCAAGCCTCAATATAGCCCAATTCCAAAATTGTTTACCCAATTTACTTGAAGAGCAAGTAGCAGCTGTGAATAGGAGAACCTTTGAATACTAGTTGTGCCCATTCCTAGACCAGGAGGCCCTGCTCATTAATACCCATGCCCTTCTTAACTTCCCATTTAGATTACTATAATATGCTTTACATGGGACTGCCCTTGAAAAGCATTCAGAAACTTCAATAGATGCAAAATGTAGCTTCATGGCTAATACATGGTGCCAGCTATGGCATATGTAACACCACTACTCCGTTAGCTGCACTAGCTGCCAGTGTGTTTCTGGGTACAATTCAAAATATTGGTTGTCAGCTTTAAAGCCCTACATGGCTTGGGACCAGGTTACCTGAGGGACTGTATTTTTCCAAGAGTTTGTATTCAGCCAATCCAATCCAACAGATTGGGCCTGTTGCAGATCCTGTCAGCTAAAGACTGTCAATTGGTGAGGGTTTTTTCTGCTGTAGCTCCTGCCTTATGGAATATTCTCCCCTCAGAGGTTAAAATGGCCCCAACCCTTTTGGCTTTTTGCAAAGCTTTAAAAACTTATTATGTATCCAGGCCTAGGGCTTGGAATGTGTTAAGGGCCCTGTTACTTGTCTTTACTGTTAGTTGATTAATCATCAAGACTGCTATTTGAACTTACTTATTTTGTGAATGTTTTTATTGTTTTCCTGTTTTTTAAATTGTTTTATAATTTTAGAATTCTAAGCTGCCCAGAATCATTTGGGGAAGGAAGGAAGGAAGGAAGGAAGGAAGGAAGGAAGGAAGGAAGGAAGGAAGGAAGGAAGGAAGGAAGGAGCAAAGCAAAGAAAGGGAAGTCTCCAAATCTGCAGTGCTGTCTGTCTTGCTTGGATTTTGTCAAAAACCCTTTTGGTAAAAGCTCTGAGATATCAGAGCAAATTTGATACACATCAAGAGTATTAGTTCAAGAGAACCTGAAAACTCTTGGATTGTAGCAGGGCACAATACACAGATGTACACTAAAGAAAAGTAGGAACAAGTGTGGGACAGAATATACTTGGCACAAAGGACTCTATGAAGCGAACCTAGTGACAAAATGACAGAATCCAAATTTCACAAGTCAGAAATTGAACCGAGACCAGCCTGAGAAAAGAGGTCAATATCTTTAGCCTTTTCCATAACTCTAAATAGACAGAGTCTTTAGAACAGTGGGGCATATGAGTACATATTAAACTAATGTGACAAGAATATATATTAATTCTATTGGAGAACATAATGTTCATTTAGAGTAAAAGAGTTTCATTTACATAGTGTATTTTAAATCTCAAACCATGGTTTCCTTCCTGTTAATACAGAAATAGGCAGGAAAAAATGAGAGAGTTAGAGCTAAGCTTATCTAGCTGTAAATAATATTTATAAAGGAGTGTTGCTTAAACCAGAAGTAGACTTTTGTCTGAATATTAAAGAAAAAAAATTCTCAAGAAATGTTTTGTTTCGCGTTTTTCATCATACCAAAAACATCTGTGACACTGATCTTTAAAATCAGACTTAATTCTTTACATTCTCCAAGAAGAAACAGTTGGAAGCAGTAGGAGCTGAGATAGCGCAGTGATTAAAAGCAGCATTGCGACCTTCAGCTGATTGCTAGTTCAGCAGTTCAGCTGTTCAAATCTCACCAGGCTCAAGGTTGACTCAGCCTTCCATCCTTCCGAGGTGGGTAAAATGAGGACCCAGATTGTTGGGGGCAATATGCTGAACTCTGTAAACCGCTTAGAGAGAGCTGTAAAGCACTATGAAGCGGTATATAAGTCTAAGTGCTATTGCTATTGCTATTGTTTCTACTATGTCTTCTAATCAGACTTCCATTTCACATTTGTAAATGTTCTCCACAAGTGCAAATAATAGAACTGTTTGCATTTTGAACATGATTCAAAAGCACTTTGAATCTTGCACAAGCAGAACACCCTTCTGTTGTTTATTAAAATGGTGAAGGTGGAGGCTGGGGCCAAGAATGTCTTGGACCAGCTTTGACGTCTAAGCCATTTCCAGCCCCCCCTTTTTTTTTTGAAAGAGCAGTCCAGACAGTGACTCACAGCCTTATCACGGCAAGATTCCACTACTATAATGTGCTGTCTTTGAAAAGGATTTGGAAGTTGGTGCAGAATGAGGCAACAGACATACTGGTAGTGAGAGCTGTTTCAGTAACATCACACATCTTTTGAGAACTGCACTCATTATCAGTAAGTGTCTATGTGCAAATTGTAGGACTGGGGGTAGCCTACAAAGTGCATTTGAATAAGTAGATGGAAGGATGGATGGATAATTTAAAATAGTATAGTTTTCAATTTCATCATTAGGATTCAATTTATAAAGAATACATTAAACCCAGCTAATCAAATTCATATTGTTCAGTGTTGTATCTTCACTGTAAAGCTTACAGGTAGTTCCTCGACTTGCGACCACAACTGAGCCCAACATTTCTGTGGTTAAGTGAAACATTTGTTAAGTGAGATTTGCTTCTTTTTACAGCCGTTCTTGCCACAGTTGTTAAGTGAATCACTGCAGTTGATAAGTTACTAACCTGGTTGTTAAGTGAATCTGGCTTCCCCATTGACTTTGCTTGTCAGAAGGTGGCAAAAGGTGATCACAAGAGCCTGGGACACAGCAATGGTCATAAGCATGAATCAGTTGCCAAGCATCTGAATTTTGACCACATGACCACAAGAATGCTGCAATGGTTGTAACTGTGAAAAACAGTCATAAGTCCCTTTTTTCAGTGCCATAATTTTGAACGGTCACTAAACGTTGTAAGTCGAGGACTACCTGTATTTGCAGGCTAAGAACTGACTAATTTCATAAAGATGGAAAGATTCCAGATTTGGGAGGGATAAGTTAACAAAACATTAACATTTTTAATCTTTAACTGCATTCCAAGAACCTGTTTTACCACAGTAATAATAGCTAACCAATCCCATTACAATCCAAATAAGAAAACTACATATATTCATTACTTTTGATTATATTTATTGAACTGTTAATTAAATATAAAAGTCCTTAGATATTGTGCAAGAACATATGAAGTATAATAATTCATTTTTAAAAGCATACAATTGAAATGATAAGCCATACCAGGGGCGGGTTGCTCTTACCTCGCTACCGGTGCGCTGCGCGCACATTGCCATGTTTTGCGCGCACGCCCCCTCGTGCAATTTTGCTTCCACACATGCGCGGAAGCGAAATCCCGCCGAAATCTCTTGCGCACGTCCCCTCGCAAGATTTTGCTTCCGCTCATGCGCAGGAAGCAAAAAAAGCCAAAAAATTCCGGGGGGAAAGATGGCGGCGAGCAACGAACCGGCGAAGACGGCGCCGGAGACGTCACATGCAATTTTGCAATCCACTGGCCGCTACCGGTACAATAGAGTGAATCGCACCAGTAGGAACCCACCACTGAGCCATACCAACTTTATATATTTATTCCAAAAGTTAAATCCGATCTTATGTAAATCAAGTAAAATATTTGATCTACTTTACATGTTACAAAGGGTAGGGGAATCTTGTTCTGGTTTTGTAATGATTTTCAAATTATGGGTAACCTGTATCAGCATTTATGGGTATAGAATGAAGTGCTAGTATTCTGGATCAATTACCAAATAATACAAAAGTGTTTGTATTATAGGTTTTGTTTCAGAGCCTTTGGGCAAACCAATTATCTAATCAAATATTCCCCACCTCTTATTATTAGTCAATAGTCAATAGTAGATTGATTCAGATGCTTGAATATTGGAAACGTCAGACTAAACATAATGGCATTCTGAGAATTTTAAGTATGATAATGAGCTCCAATTAATCAATCAGACAAACTACCTCTAAAGAATGGATAGTTGCTCAATGATTCATCTGACTCTCAGCTGTTTTAGTGACTATACAAAAATAATTTTATTGCTTATCTTAAAATTGCTGTTCAGGTGATCATCCTATTGCAAATGTGACCTCCATTTATCAGTCATCTGTAGTTTTTAATGAATGCATTATTATAGTGCCATTCCTGACATTCACATTAAGTGAACTTGTTCTTTCTGGTTCTGAACTTTCTCAGTAGGGGCCATAAACAGTTGATTCTGTAGATTGTTGGTATCCCTCAGATTCTTTCATTTAAAAGTATAGTTTTTTTCACAAAATGTTAGACAAATCCAACTGTTTCAAATTAGAGGACTATACTCAGGGGTGTGTTCCTCTTACCTGCCTACCGGTGCACTGCGCGCGCATCATCATGTTTTGCGCGCACACATGCTCGCTATGCGCATGCGTCCCCTCACGCGATTTTGCTTCCACACATGCGCAGGAAGCAAAAAAAGGCCAAAATTTCAGAAAAAAAGATGGTGCCGTGCAACGGACCGGCGAAGACGCCACCGGAGCCATCGCGCACAAATTGGGCAATCGGCGGGTTGCTACCGGAACGACAGAGTGGACCGCACCGGTAGGAACCCACCACTGACTATACTCTCAAAAAAGCTGTAGCACCCAGAGCTCTGGCATACCACCTAAGCCTCTTCAAAGGTTATCACTAAATTCTAATTATTCATGCAACAAAAGAGAATTATGATTTGAAAGGGGAGTGATCCTATGGTGGTTAATGTATTGTTGTTGTTTTTATTTAAGCCCATTTTAACTGCATCACATTTCAGTTTATCTTGGTGGCTTTTTCTTATGGCTCTTACTCTCATTTTGAAGAATATTTCCCAGTGCATCACTCATAATCATCCAGTTGCCTGGATTCAGCTCCTTCAAATAATAGTCTAGCAAAGCAAACCATGAAACCAATTTAACATGGCTGTTTTTCCATAAATCAGAAAGCAGAAGTTTCTGACTTAAAAAGGAAAGTTGAAATTTCCTGAACTAAAAGAATAAAGTAGATTAATCAGTTACATAGCGATTAATTTGGAAGAAAGCAGAAAATTAGAAGTAGTAGACCCAGACAACAAAAAATAGGAGGAAGGAGGCAGCATTAGAACAATAGCAGATATACCTGGTAGAATGTATTAAATATATATGTATAGATAAAGGGAAAAATACAAGTTCAAGAAATAGCTCCGATGTTGGAATGAAGTTAGGGCTTTTGAATTACTAGTCTACTAACCATAGAATGGATTATGATTAGCAGGGGTGGGTTCCTACCGGTGCGGTCTTGCCTGTTCGTCGCCGCAGAACCGAAGAAGCCGGTGGCGTTCGCGGCGCGGGGCTTCCCCCGCCCGCTTTCCCCGGCCGCCGGGATGCCGCCATTTGCGTTCTTTTGCCCTCTGCGCAAGCAGAATGCTTTGCGCATGCGCAGAGGGCAAAAGAACGCAAATGGCGGCATCCCGGCGGCCAGGGGAAGCGGGCAGGAGAAGCCCCATGCCGCAAATACCACCGGCTTCTTCGGTTCTGCGGCAACGAACAGGCAAGACCGCACCGGTAGGAACCCACCCCTGATGATTAGATGTACTCAGGGAAGGACAAGAGGGAGAAAGAGGAAGTAGAAAGGAAGGGGAGAGGGAGAGGAGGGAAGTAGGAAAGAGGTAGAGAGGGAGGAAGAAGGTAGAGGGGAGAGAGGAAGATAGAGGGAGGGGAGTAGTATGAAATATAGAAGGAAAGCAGACTGGAGATAAAAATATAAAAGGAGCAACTAAGGATATATGTTTGTAATATTTTGGATAGAAATATATCACTATGGATGTTTTGATAATATGGTATATGTATGGATATTTGTGTAATTTGGTGAAAAAAATAAAAAAATTATTTAAAAAAACAGTTACAATTTTGTTTTGTTCTCCATTTTCTAGAGTTATTTTTTAATGAAATATTATTTCCAAGCTAGTAATAAAGCCACCCATTAATTATTTTTGAATCAGTTAGTGAATCAAATGATAATATATTTATTACATTAATAAACCAGGAACATTGTAATTATTGCAAATAACAACACTATAATTATATGGTGATTTTGAACACCTATCTATCTGTGCCGGAGAGAATAGTAAGCAACAGAAAGAGAACAGATATAACTAAACATAAAACAAAATGTGGGATATTGAAAACAAAGCTATGGAACATGTTTTATTAAAGTTGTAACTTCTCTTTCATTCATTTATTTATACTACTGCAATTATATGGAAAACATCTAAAGAGAGATTCATGCACTAACATATTTATGTTCCACTTTTTTGAAGTATAATTTGAATAATGAAGTCAGTTTTTAGTGGCCTTGGCATGTTTCCACAACAATTCTAGAAGTCTGCCTATGATTCATAGCTTTTAATTTTAATTATAATTTTCCCAAATGTCGGATGGAAATGAAATATAGTTAAAATAATTATTTTTAAAAAATATGCTCCCATCCTTAGAAACTGTCAAGTAAAATGTAAAAGAGATTGATTGATTAAACTTATATAGCCACCTATCCAGTGGTGGGACTTGAATAAGTTAACAACTGGTTCTCTGGCTGGCGTGGCCGGTTGGTCATGTGACTGGGTGGGTGACGTCAGTCATCACACCCAGCCCCGCCTCCCGGCCACTTGCCTCAAAGGCAGAGGTTGGTTTCAGCCGCTTGGGGCTAATCCCACCACCGGCTGGCCCCGCCCCCACCCATTTTTCAGCCTGTTTTTGGGGCTGTTTTGGGGCCATTTTTGGGCTGAAAATGGTTCAAAAAATGGCCAGAAAATGGCCTGGAAAACAGGCTGAAAAATAAGCGGGGTCAGGGTCAGTGGTGGGATTTGCCAGTTCGCTGAACTGCACAGAATCTTATCTATCGGTTTGCCTGAACAGGTGCAAACCAGCAGCAGCCCACCTCTGCACCTATCTATATAATGATCCTAGGCAGTTCACAACAAGAAGTAAAAACAAGCATAAAAATGAAACAATTTTTTTCTCCAGGTCCCGGACTACGCAGAATGTAGCCTCCTGATTAAACTCCCTTCCTAGCCCAACATTTGGGGGAAGGAGAGCCAGATCTTCAAGGTATTTCCTCAAATCTCAGGTAGGAGACTATTCTAAAGGGCTGGAACAACTGCAGATAGACCAATGTCCCACTAAATGACAGCATTTAAGAGAGGGGACCTAAAATCTGCCCATCTTATCTGACCTAGTGGGACAGGCAGATGGCCTCACAGGGAGGCAGTCCTGCAAATAACTTGGCCATATGCCTCATAGGGCTTTAAAGGTGATAACCAACACCTTGATTTCTGTCCAGAAAGCAACTGGAAGTTAGTGCAGTTCATGTAGCAGTGGTGTAATTGAATGAATAGTGGACCATGCAGAGTTACATATGCTGCTGAATTCTGACCAGTTGTAGCTTCAGGGTAGATCCACGGAGAGTGCATTGCTAGGAGGTGACTAAAGCATGTAAGACCATGAGGAAGGCCTCCTGGTCCAGAATGGGTGCAACTGACACTCAAAATAAATTTGTGCAAAGACCTATCCAGCCAGGGCTACCATGTGCTCTTCCAGCAGGAATCACAAGTCAAGAAAAATATCCAACCTATACACCAAATCTGTCTAGGGGAATGTTACTCTCCTGGCTTTGGAAATCCAAGAACCACAACCACTCCGTTTTGCTAGGTTGAGTCACAGCCAGCTTCTTCCCATCCAGAGTTCCAGACCTTTAAAGCCTCCAAACATTGAGTAAGCACTGGCCATTCAGATGCTGTAACAGAGATTGATAAAAGCTTAGGTAACACACACACATGCATTTGGCCAGGATCTTCTTTATTTGAAGAAAACTGAATATAATTTCTCTTCCTATTTTCCTCATAAGTAATTGTATAGTAATTACCTTTCAAGAAATCTCTGATATGTTTCACTTCTTTTTTTTTTTCAAGCAAACTGATCCAGCAGTTATTTCACAGGAATTATTTGCCCCTCCTAAAAAAAATATTTGCAGAGGAGCTGGGTTTCAAAGTAAGATATGCCTCGTTAACTTTGTTCCTTTCTTCTCATTAGATTAAAAGTGTTCCTTTCTTGAATTGTTAGGGTCACAAGCCCAGACCTGATCTATATAGATTTCAGCATTTGCCGGTTGGCATTTATATGCTCACTTCAGCTTAGAGAGATACAGCCAAGAACTAGCATGGGCTGAAGAAAACTGTGGTTACTTCTGGCTGAAGTGACTTAGCAAAATGTACTTTATTAAACACACACACACAAATTATTGTTAGGGTATAGCAGTTGATGTCTAATCCATTGGGTGGACACCAAATCAGAAAAGGCTGTTTAGGAACAATGTGTGTGTGGGGGGGGGGGTTGATGGCATTTCTGGAAGCCTTACCAACATCACAAGATAACCATCTTTGGAACTATGCAGCACTCAGTCATCTTGTGAAAGATCTTTATGGTCACACCTAGATGACTGTATCAGAGTGCAGCATAGCTGACAGAAAAGGATGCTGCCATATCATTTGTTATCCAATGACTGAGCCCTTCGGGAATAAGGCCACTGAGCGTGCTGACTGTACAAATCAAAGAAAGCAATTGGTGGGTTTTCCTGCCTTTGTTTCCCTTTCAAGGAAATTATCTAAAAAAATGGAAAAATAAATAGCGGTAATTGGTTTATTTAATTTGTGGTGAAGCAGAGTCCGAGCTAGCATAGATGGGTGCTTTAAATTAGGGGTCTCCAACCTTGGCAACTTTAAGATCTGTGGACTTCAACTCCCAGAATTTCTCAGCCAGCATAAAGTTGCCAAGGTTGGAGACCCCTGCTTTAAATAGCCACCTATCAAACCAATTACTCTGAACATAGATCTAGGAATGCTAAATCTTTTTCCAAGTTCTTGAGGACTGGACAGTTAAGGTTGATTCCTAGATTTGTGGAATCACAAACATAAAAGCTCGTAATGTAGAATCCATGTTAAACATAATGAATAATGCTGTGGTTTATACATTTGCCCTCCAAATCTTTTAATTTATTTTTACGGTTTTTGTATATATTATTGTCAGGCTATATTTGTCGATTTCATGCTTTCTACCTTCTCTCACAATAACCTTGAAAAACCATTGGCTTAAGGTCTGATAATGATTAGCTTAATCCTTTATGCTATAGAATAAGCAATGAACAATGGCCTTATTAAGAAACAGACACAAATCTCAGCTTCACAAACACAATGAATCAATATAATGTAATCTCATGAAGGGTCCTAACCATGAAAAAGTCAATGTATTCTCAGTATTGCAGGTTTTTTTATAAAAAACAACAACAACATACATTTTCCCCATAAAAGCCTCTGCTATTCTATCCCCTTATTGCCCTCAGCTTGGCTCACCAACCTCCATTCTTCTCTCCCGCTTTTTTCTCCTCCCCCTTCCGCCCAGCCAAGCCCCTCCTTCCTCCCCTTGCACTCCCTCTGTTTCCACCCCGTCCTCCCAAACCCTCCTTTTATTCCCTCCTCCCCCCTGCTACAGCTCTATAGCGTCGTTTTGAGGGTAGGAGTTGAAACAGTTTGTGTCCAGGATGTGAGGGGTCTGTAAATATTTTCACAGCCCTCTTTTTGACTCGTGCAGTAAACAGGTCCTCAATGGAAGGCAGGTTGGTAGCAATTGTTTTTTATGCAGTTCTAATTATCCTCTGAAGTCTGCATCTGTCTTGTTGGGTTGCAGAACCGAACCAGACAGTTATAGAGGTGCAGATGACAGACTCAATAATTCTTCTGCAGAACTGTATCAGCAGCTCCTTGGACAGATTGAGCTTTCTGAGTTGGTGCAGAAAGAACATTCTTTGTTGTGCTTTTTGATGACGTTTTTGATGTTAGGTGTCCATTTTAGATCTTGCGATATGGTAGAACCTAGAAATTTGAAGGTCACCCAAACACTAGAAGGATGTCTTCAAACACCTTATCAACTGGCTTATCACACTGAAAAACATAAAATAATTAAGTAAGAAAAATTCTTATGATTGTGTTCATTTATTTATATTAAATTTACAAATAAACCTTTCCACCTCAGAAAAATAATTTGGCAAGTAAGGAACAGAGAAAGAATAAAAATAAGGTTTGATCAATAAAAACCAATCAAATAAAATTATTTGAAGCTATATGAGTGTTTTATTTTAAAAAAGTCTGCTATTACCAGATAATATGTTATTTGGTTCTATTGGGTCAGAGTCTGGAAACCAAAGCCCATCTATCCATGTCCACAACTCATCTAAACTCCATTTTGGTTTGGTTTTGTTTTTTTGCTTGACAGGGTCTCTGATTCATGCTGGATGTGTGTTAAAAGTTAAAACAACTTTTTAGAAGTTATCTAAGTCATGACGCTGGACATTGTAGAATTCAACCAATATTAAATGAACATATAACAATAGCTGCCCAGAGTCCCTTGGGAGTTGGGCGGCATAGAAATATAATAAAATAAAATAAATAAATAAATAAGTTCCAGATTTAGCTGAGGAAAGGAGAATAGGTCTGTGCCAGGATAATCTGGGTTTGATAGATACCCAAAGGACAGTTTAAGATCTTCAAAAGATCTTTTCTCCAATCAATAGGAAGGAGGGAAGGGAGGGAGGGAGGGAGGGAGGGAGGGAAGAAAGATGTGAGAAGACGTATATGTCAATGTTCATTTTTGCAGGGGGGGGGAATTCCAAAAGATTATTCCCCGTTCTGTATTCCACTTTAAAGGTTCTTGCTTGCTTTTGTACAGTACTGCTTGTATTGCTTTGATGAAAAATCTATTAATCTGAAAATAATTGCTTGCTTAAATCGGGACCTTATTTATTTATTTATTTATTTATTTATTTATTTATTTATTTATTTATTTATTTATTTATTTATTTATTTATTTATTTATTTATTTTATTTTGTGAGATTTATATGCCGCCTCACAGTGCAAGCACTCTCTAAGCGGTTTACACCAGTAAGCAATGTATATTTATATTGCCCCCAACAATCTGGGTCCTCATTTTACCTACCTCGGAAGGATGGAAGGCTGAGTCAACCTTGAGCCGGTGAGATTTGAACCGCTGACCTGCGGATCACAGTCAGCTAAAGTGGCCTGCAGTATTGCCTCTAACCGCTGCGCCACCTTGGCTCTTCAATGATGATACTTGCTTGCCTAGTAAGGTTTCAAAGACACTGTGACTTCATCTTCTTACTATTTGAAAACTGGGTCTTAAAACTAATTTTAAATGACATAATTAAATGTTTGGTCTCATAAAATTCTTCTATCTCTCATTGTTGCCCCATACAAATCTGTGTTGAAATGGCCCCCTCACATCTAGTTTTCAGAAAGTTGGTAAATATTTGATTATTCCATCAATCTGAATTGCTATGAATATCTCTCCAGGTTATGAAATTAATTTATTGTACACCTCACACTATGCAAAGGAAAGGTCTACTTTAAAACCCAAGGCCACATGGGTCCTGGAGGTGCACCTAGTTAGTATAGTTGCTGGAAAATTAACAGAAAAATTACCAGGATTCAATCTGGGTCAGTCACTGGGACCAGAGGTTTTGTCTTCCGAACTTTCAAACTCATGCTGGAGCTCATCCTCATGGAACTTCTCTGTGTGACAATTCTCTGGAGGATGGACTCCAGCACGAGTCCAAAAGCTCAGAAGGCAAAACCTCTGGTTCCAGTGACCAACCCGGATTGGATCCTGCAACATTATCCTGGGACATGTATATTCATTTTCATTCGTGAGAAAATTTTCCTTCCATTCTGAATTAGGAAGCACCTGAAAAATATAGAGTATTTCCCAACTATGGCACTGCAAAATGTTAGATTTCAGCTTCCAGAATTCTTAGCATTAATCATGCTGTCTTGTAAATTTTCCACACATTATGAAGATACCCAGATACTCACCACTTCTGAAGAACAATGCTGTTCTTTGAGAAGAGCATTGTTTCCCAGTTTATGTTCTGTAGTAGAGTCATTATAATTCGGGATCATAAAAATTATAGAAACAGCAAGGTTTAAGTCAATGACTTTTTCGCAGAGAGAATAAATTTGAGTAGAACCAAAGGTCAATGAATCAAGAATGATTATGTCTGACTTGTAATCTCAAAGAAGTGTCAGATAACTACTAATGTTCTAATGTTTCAACTTCATTTACGTAGAGTTTGTTTCTAACAATTATGATAAAACATGTTGGAGGATTAGAAACATGGTTAAAAATACTTTCCCACTTTTTTTAGTTTTTAGATTTTAGTTAAATAATTCTTAGTATTTGTCAAGAGTTGCTTCTTGGAAACAGAGATAAGTGAGGAGGCTATTCTTGGCTTAATTCTGAGCAACACATAGTTGTCACATCAGGAAATACTTTTGGTTAAGCTGCAGATTTCAACAAAAACAAATAAACAACTGTCATGATACCAATAACTTTAAGAACCCTAGAAGAACAGAAAAAACAAAACAAATATCCAATACACAATATGTTTGGATAATCCAAATGCAGTTTCTTGAAATAATCTTGTACAGCACTCAACAAAAATGTTGAACAGCACAAACAGGTTCAGGGTGATTCAGAATGATAAATTATTCAGATTTATTTAACATTTTTATTCTTTGTTTGGAAAGGCTTCAGTACACTTGTTTGCAGTAAAGATCCCAACAATCTCTAAGACCTTCCAAAGAGATGGCAGCTTCACAGGGTCAATCATTGTCTTATTGCCTTCTCTACTGTTTTTTGTTACTTTACTTCCTGCAAATCTTGTTGGCCTGATGCATTTCAACTTCCTTGAGGTAAAGGAACAGGCGTATTTCAAGGAGTAATCAAGAAGTAGCTTTTGCCTGGTGTAAAATTTAATCTCCAGCAGCATAGTAATGAAGTCAACTTCAGGCAAAAATTTACAAATAGCTCATTCTAAATTTTCTTTGTGTGGTTTCGCCCCATTAATTATAGTTCTTGAAATGCCAAGAAATATTTCCTCTTTCTTTATCTGAACCATGCATGTTTTCCCTTGTTTCATTTTTCCTCTCAAATGGGTATTTGGGAGAGAGGGGAACCCTAACCTGAGCTCCATCCACTGTACTTCTTTTACACAATGTGACAGCAAACACTGCAACTTAAGAAAACACCTTTAACATTTAGATAGATATCAAATACTTAACTGCCCTCTAAATAAGTACCAGAACATTTTACTCCATCCATAAAAATTTCTCTAAAATTTTGTTCTAATTTAAAAGCAAATTATTTTAAATTAAAATTGGTAGTGGGAAATAATGCCACAGAATTTCTATTTATAGTTAACAATCAGCTCTGTTAGCTTTCTGTATGGCTTAGCGCTCCCCTCTTATCTGTGAGCCAGCAGAAAAATTAAATTGGCATAGATATTTACTCTTGCATTGCCAAACTCAGCTGTCAAGCTTCATTCCTTATTTGCCTTGCAGGAAATCTGCCTCCCTTACAGCTTTTCAAAATCACCAACCAGCAGGAAAACCACCCATCAATCACACCACTGCTGAGAGAGTTTTGAGAGACTACTAAACCTGCAGGTTTAAACATTTGTAAGAAATTGTTCCTCTTCACTGCTACTTCTCCCCATTTGTGGCCTTAGTCACTGAGAAGGCAGGCCAAGAGAGAAAAGGCTCCCACCAAATCTATGAACTAATCTTCATCAGGAAATCTGGCTCAGTCTCAATAGTTTATAAACTCAACAAGGATTTGGAAGAGTTGCAGAAGGTCTCTTTCTCTCTTCTCCTTCATAGTACACTGCAGCCTAAAGTGCCCAATAAATGCTAAGTTGCTGCCAGTCCCTAAGAGTGACCTGGCACACTATCAATAAAATAGCTGGTGACACCAGAGCAGCTAAGGAAAACTTACAGTTCTGTGGAATAGGCCAGCTCAGGGACCAATGACGGCAATATTTATTTATTTATTTATTTATTTATTTATTTATTTATTTATTTATTTATTTATTTATTTATTTATTTATTTATTTATTTATTTATTTATCTATTTATTATTATTATTATTATTATTATTATTATTATTATTATTATTATTATTATTATTATTATTATTATTATTATTATTATTATTATTATTATACAATTGTATCACAGCGGCCAGTTGTTTCGCCGGATTTGGCATTGATTACTAGTCGAGCCCCACCCAGGGGCCTAGGAAGTCGTAATGTATTTTCGAAGTATATGTGCGGAACCGAGCAGTGCGGCTTTCTGCATTTGACTGATGGTGATTTTGTCAATTTTGAGCTGTTTTAAATGTAATTCCAGTGCTTTTGGGATAGCACCCAGTGTTCCAATCACTACTGGAATTACCACTGCTGGTTTGTGCCATAATCGTTGGATTTCAATTTTTAAGTCCTGGTATTTTGCAATTTTTTCGTGTTCCTTTTCATCGACCTTGCTATCTCCTGGTATTGCAATGTCAATTATAGTCACCTTGTTGTTCTCGACCAACGTGATGTCTGGTGTATTATGCGCCAGTACCTTGTCTGTTTGTATACGAAAATCCCACAAGATCTTGACCATCTGATTTTCAGTGACTTTTTCAGGCTTGTGTTCCCACCAGTTTGTAGCAGTATGGATGTTATAATTTTTGCATAAATTCCAGTGGATCATTTGTGCAACAGAGTTGTGTCGTAATTTGTAATCAGACTGTGCGATTTTCTTGCAGCAGCTGAGCACATGGGCTACAGTTTCATCAGCTTCCTTGCATAATCTGCATTTAGCATCATTTGAAGATTTATCAATTTTGGCCTTTATGGCATTTGTACGAATTGCCTGTTCTTGTGCGGCCAGGATCAATGATTCTGTTTCTTTCTTTAAAGTACCAGATGTTAACCATAACCAAGTTTTTTCACTGTCCACTTTGTCTTTTATTTTTTCCAGAAATTGGCCATGTAATGCTTTATTTTGCCAACTCTCCATTCTTGATTTTATCACATTTTTTCTGTATTCTTGTTTCGTCTGTTGGACCTTCAGTAGATTTTTGTTCTTTACTTCAATTAATAGATGTTCTTGACTTTCTTTTAAATAATCCGCCAATGCATGCTTTTCTTCTTCAACTGTTTGCTTTACTTGTAGTAGTCCTCTGCCACCTGATTTTCTGGGCAGGTAAAGTCTATCAGTGTCACTACGTGGATGTAAACTGTAGTGCATTGTCATTAGTTTTCTGGTGTTTCGGTCCAAAATGTCCAAATCAGCTTGTGTCCAGTTAATTATACCAGCCGTGTATCTTATGACTGGTATTGCCCAGGTATTCATGGCCTTGATGGTGTTTCCACCATTTAATTTAGATTTCAAAATTTTCCTAACTCTGTTGGTGTACTCTCTTCTAATGATAGTTTTCACTTCTCCATGTCTGATGTTATCCAACTGCAGAATGCCCAGATATTTATAGGCTTCATTTTGATTGCATTTAATTAATTGGCCATTGGGCATTTCAATTCCGTCACATGTAGTGATTTTGCCCCTTTTCATAGATACAGTGGCACATTTTTCCATGCCAAACTGCATTGAGATATCTGTGCTGAATATTAGGACTGTGTTGGTCAGTGATTGGATTTCTATTTCTGACTTTCCATACAGTTTCAAATCATCCATATACAATAAATGTGAAATTTTTTCAGCGTCTTTGGCTATTTGGTATTCAAGTTTCATTTTTTTTAAGATTACTGATAGTGGGATCATTGCGATGATGAAGAGGAGGGGTGAAAGTGAATCTCCCTGAAAAATTCCTCTCTTGATATTAACCATTCCATAGTTCTCATTCCCTACTGCCAACACAGTTCTCCATTGTTTCATCGCTTTTTCAGTGAATGATGTAATATTTTTGCTGATGCCAATAGTTTCTAAGCATTTGATGATCCAGCTGTGTGGCAGTGAGTCGTACGCCTTTTTGTAATCAATCCAGACCATATTCAACTTCGTTTTTCTGTTCTTACAGTTTTCTAGTATCATTTTGTCAATTAGGAGCTGATCTTTTGTGCCCCTGCTCCTTCTTTTGTTGCCTTTTTGCTCTACTGGCAAGATGTTATTTGTTTCCAAATAATCCATTATGTTATCTGCAATTATCCCGGTGAGTAATTTGAAGGTTGTTGGCAAGCATGTTATTGGTCTGTAGTTTCCAGGTGTTGTTCCTTTAGTTGCATCTTTCTGAATCAAGTATGTTTTTCCAGTTGTCAACCATTCATCAATTTGACCATTTTGTAGCATTTCGTTCAGTTGCTTGGCCAATATTGCATGCAAACTGGTCAGATATTTGAGCCAGAAACCATGTAATTGGTCATTTCCAGGTGATGTCCAGTTCTTTACTTTTTTTACTCGATTTTTGACCATCTCAGTTGTTATTTCTAATACTTGCATTTGCTTCTTGCCAACACTTTTCTCAAAGTCTTGTATCCACTTTGCTTCCTTATTGTAATCCTTTGCATTTTCCCACAGTTCTTTCCAGAATTCAACTGTGGCTTGCTTTTCTGGTTTTTCACTTTTGAAATTGTCATTTGCATTGAGGCTTTGGTAGAAACGTCTTTGATCTGATCGAAATTGCTGATTTTGCTTGTACTGAATGATTCTTGCATCATATCTTTCAATTTTTCTGGCTATTGCTGTTATTTGCTGTTTTACAATTTCAAGTGCTTCTTCAATTTTCCTTGTATCAAGCCTGTATCTTCTGGCTAATTGATCCATGATCTTGCTATTTTTTAGCCGTTGTTCATTCATATTTTTTAAATTGCTAGCATCTGTTCTGAGTTTTTTTATTTTTTGTTCCAGTCGAATTTTCCACTTTGGTTTTGATGCTTTTTCTGCCTTGCGACTAGGTGCTTTGTTTTTAAAACCTAGTTCATTAGTGACTATTGCAGCTGCACTGTACATTAACTGATTTGTTTCTAAGATGGATGCCGATTCAATTGTTGAAAGTACTGCATTAACCATTCTCATTATAGGTGCCAAGTTTTTGTTAGGCACAGTTTTTAATGATGGTAAACGTTGCCTTTCCTCATTAGACAGTACATGCTCCATGATTTTGTCCTTCAATTCCTTTTGTTTTTCAGTTAGTTCATCAATTGGTTCAATCATGACTGGTTCTGGTAGTGGTGCTATTACTTCTCCACTAACAGTTTCTTCTGTTGGAAGCTCCAGTGTGATGTCTTCAGTTGTTTTGTGAGTTTCTGTTGTTTCCACTGGTGGTGTTATTTTTTATCTATTTATCTATTTTATTATTATTATTATTATTATTATTATTATTATTATTATTATTATTATTATTATTATTATTATTATTATTATTATTATTATTATTATTATTATTATTATTATTATTATTATTATTATTATTATTATTATTATTATTATTTATTGTCAAACATGTATAGGATAGTAGTAGTTTGTATAAACATAAGTAAAAAGTAACAAAAAAGAGGACAATAGGACAGTAGGACAGGGACGGTAGGCACAGTGGTGCGCTTATGCACGCCCCTTATAGACCTCTTAGAAATGGGGAGAGGTTGACTGTAGACAGTATAAGGTTAAAGTTTTTGGGGTTTGGGGAAGAAACCACAGTCAGGTAGTGCATTCCAGGCATTGATCACTCTGTTGCTGAAGTCGTATTTTCTGCAGTCGAGTTTGGAGCAGTTTACATTTAGTTTGAATCTATTACGTGCTCATGTATTGCTGCAGTTGAAGCTGAAGTAGTCCATGGAGGATAAATGTGGTTCACAAGATATGTTCACACTATGGTTAGATGCAAGTGGGGAAAAGCCCCATATACTATATCAAACCCCAATATCAAGTTATTCTAAAAATTTAAAAGATTCCAAAAAGATAGCTCCTGCCATATAGTTGATAGTCCGAAGAATATTCAGTAAGCTATACAGAGGGAAATATTTAGCTACTATATCTTCCTGTCTGCAGATCTCCCCATTTATTTCTTAGCAGTTCTTCTCGCTGCATTTAACTTTCTCAGGACTATATAAATGTTGCTTTTAATTTTAAAAATCAAGGTTGAAAATTAATGAAATAAGACATTTGTACACTGCTGTCCTTGCACAAACTTTTTTTTTAATCGTATCTCCATAAAACATAACTCCATTTCATTTTATGTGCCCCATGCATAAAATGGGAATTAGACTGTGTTGTCTCCTCAGGTTGCTAGAAGGATCACTACAAGAACTGAAAAAAAATCATAAGGTACCATCAGTTATTGCATGACTTTTCTGACTCATTCTGCAGCCAGTCTCAGGACATAAAGGTTAAAAGTGAAAGATAGTGGGATACCAAAAAGCTATCGCCTACTTTTTCAAGAAGGTCTCGGATTTAACATTTTTGGCTTTACTTTGGCACATATATTCTTATCTTCTCCTGGAACAGGAATTGTTTGATGGTATGCTCCAGTGAGTTCCTTCCCATATTGGTGTCTGATTTTCCCTGGAGAATTAAACAACTGGAGCATATTGGTCATAGGGATTTTGGATTCCCAGAGGTTGGGGGTTAGGGTTACAGAAGTAAACCATTGAAAGCAAGACTGGTGTCATGACTCTGTTAATGTCGACATTTTTATGGTAGGTATATATTTTGTGTCCCTTCCTCAGTGCATTTGTGCATAGCAGTGGGCTGTCATTTTACATAATTTTGCTTCCTCTCAATTGCATGATCTGGAAAGAAAAAGGCAGTGTCCTTGCTGATGACAGAGATTACAAGCTGTAGTAAGTAATGTCATCATCAACAGCAGTTAAAATATTAAATATGCCCAAAGAAAATTGGCAGTAGTCAAAATTACTAAAGCTGAAAGAGGAAAGTTGAAGCTTGCATCATCATATAACAATAATCATTTATATAAAGAAAATGTAGAAGATTTTCCTTCCAATAAAACAATCTTTTAACATCTTATCATTCTGCTTGAAATAATTTAGTTACTAACATAAAAATATATCTAAGTATATGCATCAATTGTGAAGTAATACTTATGTTTACTATAATCATCTTCCCACGTAAACTCATTTAAATCAATTACATTTGGGATAAAATCTTTGATATATTTATAGCCACAAGTGAAGACATATTTTAAATAATTCAAACAATTGAAATCCCAATTATTAATTATTACAAATGCCCATAGGAACATTTAAGTCTGTGACACCTTTATGGAATTATTAACTGAATATCTTGATAATTACAAAAACACTGCATGATATCAGTGTTTAGATATAGAAAATATCTAGCAATCAATGAAATTTAATATATTATCAGTATATATAAACAGTTTATATTAAACTCAGTCATGATTATAGCCAAAATGTTCTTGATTGGGCTAATAAAATAGATCATCGGTTTCAATACTAGAAAAGATAAGGGATATCCTTGATGGGTTCTATGAGACTTCTTAAAAAGTAAGGAAGTAATTCAACCTGTAAAAACTATAGTTGAGGAAGTATCAATTTAACTGAGGAATCTAACCAAGGAAATTCAAATTTTGTTTCAGAAATTCCACTGCACAATTTCAAAAGACTTTGCATGCTAAATGAGACCACTACACTGATTTCATTTTTTCTGAGTATATCCAGAATATCAGTTAGTAATCTATATTGGTACATATTTATTGATCATTTATTGAACAATATTTTACAAGGAGGATAACCAAAGATACCATCAGGGTTGCTTTCAATGTTTTTATGTTAGTTTAACAAGAAAATGAGACAATAGTTTTGACAGTCAGAAGGAGCTTCACCAGCCTTCAAAATATATGTCTCAATGAAAGAGGTCAGAATTTTTTTTAAAATTATTATTGATCCTAACACATTAGGACAAAGAGCTGAATACATTTTTATTCAATTCAATATGAAGTGGAACCTTTTCCAGTTTTTATGAATTTAATCATGTTTGTTAATAGACAACTTGTGCATAATATTAGCAAGAACTGTGTTATATTTAAAAATTAATTTCTTCCTGTGTTCTGTTTGACTTATTATTTTACAGTTGAGAATATTTTTAAATGATTTATTGAGTTAAACTATTTAATATTTTACCTTGGGCATTCTTACTAGTAAAATGCTATTTTTGCAACAGTTTTATACAAGAGAAACTGACAAATATGTCTTATATCTTGTTCCCAAAGGGACTTGAATTCCTGATTATTACTCATAAAAACACTGCATAATTCTGGTGATGGATTGTATAATGACACACCTCTGGTGTAGATCGTTTTGCAGATGCTTTCTAAAGTTACTTAATTTTTCCCACAGATGTTCTTGGGTTCTTTTATTTTTTACCAAGTACAAGCAAGAATATGATCCAAAGAACTATAAATTTACAGAATGTTTGTAAAGAAAAAACTTTCGTTGCATCTGTTTTATAAAAAGTGAATCCATTAATAAAAAAATATTTAGATATGCCATCTGGAAAACATGGATATCAATTTCTTCTAGGAATTGGTAGTGTTTCTGGTGTGTGATCCAGTAGTAGGTTCTGAATTACTTTGCTACTGGTTTGCGCGCACGCTTGCGCATACGCAGAAGCGTCCCGGGTGGTTGGGCAGAGCCTCCCGCCACCGCCGCTACCGGTTCTAAGAACCGGCCCGAACTGGGAGCAACCCACCGCTGGTGTGATCTAATATGGTTATCAGGCTGATATTACATACATTAATCTAAGCAACTAAGAAGCAAGATATCCAAAAATTATACAATCAAGAACAACTTAACATAGAACTGAAAAAAGTACAAGCGGTCCTCATTTAACAATCACTTGTTTCAAACTTGTAACCTCTCAAACTCGTGATGGCTCTGAACGAGTGATATTTATGACTGGTCCTTTAAGATTCAGCTGTCATAGCACCCCCACAGTCATGTGATCACAATCCAGGTGCTCAGCCACCAGCTTGGATTTCAGCTCCATGGTCTGTGTTGTGAATTGCCACCTTCTCTGCCAGCTTCCTACAAGCAAAGTCAATGGGAGAGCAACAGAAAGTGAAAGTCACAATCAAGTCCTTGGTTAATGATCCAAGGTGATTCGCTATCATTGATGATAACCTGACTCTTTTACCATTCCGGTTCCAATTTACCATTATTGAGTAATCAGCGTCTGCATGTTCTTATAGCAAAATATCTAATGGTCATTATAGGTCAGTGATGGCGAAACTTTTCGGCTCTGTGTGCTGAAAAGGGAGCTCGGACTATATACAAATACTATATGATTTGAAGTGTAAGGATGAACTATTCTGTATGTATTATATATAAATATCTGTTTACTATAAGTAGAAAGGAGGGACAAACAAATAAGAAAAATATGTAAATGAATGTGGGATATTTGTCTAATAACCAGAATGTAAAACTTTTCTTAATGTAAAATCCTTAATAAAAATCATTAAAAACAATGTAAGAGCATGCATTTAATTTAGATCCATTTGGTTATCAGTTAAATTCCACAATAAGATAGAGCAGTGGTTCCCAACCTGGGGGTCGGGACCCCTTTGGGGGTCGAACGACCATTTCCCAGGGGTCGCCCCGGCATCCTCAGCTCCCCCCCCCCACTGCCACAAGCCTGGCCATATCGGCTTAACTCGCCCGAGCCCTCCGATTGGTTGGGAGAGGTGCCATTCGGTGAGAGGCGTTTGTTGTGGAAGATGATATTCCTTGTGCTCTTGCAAAGACTGGCCCGAGAATTTCTCATCTGGCATAATTACATAGTTTTTGTGATTAATCGCTATGCTTTAATTATGTTCAATTTGTAACAATGAAAATACATCCTGCATATTAGATATTTACATTATGATTCATAACAGTAGCAAAATTACAGTTATGAAGTAGCAACAAAAATAATTTTATGGTTGGGGGTCACCACAACATGAAGAACTATATTAAGGGGTTGCTGCATTAGAAAGGTTGGGAACCACTGAGATAGAGGAACTCAGAAAGGAAATCTTTCCTGCTATGAGTTCTTCAAATATTGTGCAATTTTTATATGTATGATACTTTTCCTGTGTTGATGACAGTGGCTGTAATAAAAATAAATCCATTTTCAAAGCCCCTCATTTTCTTATCTGGATAAAAATTTGTTATTTATTTTTTGAATACTGGCTTGAACTACTGGTCACTTTCTCCTAATCTCTGAATCTACATACAGCAGATCTTTCCATTATTTGGTTGATTCCCTCTCAGTTATTTTCTCAATGGTCTCCATGTCAACTATTATTTCCACTGACAAATGCATACTGGTTTGGTATCTAAGGAACAGACCTTGCTACAAGAGATACTTTCTTTATATCAGTTTGGATTGAAGTGATAATTTTTCTTAGTGGAGAGAAAAATTTAAATACTGAGTAGGACCTAACAGTGTATTATTATTATTATTATTATTATTATTATTATTATTATTATTATTATTATTATTATTATTATTATTATTATTATTATTATTATTATTATTATTATTATTATTATTATTATTATTATTATTATTACCGGTATTAACATTAATAGTCATTAACATGATTGAAATTGCTTGGATAGTATTAACATATTCAAGCAATCAAAAGTTCATTTAGCAGCATGTTAGAGGGAATCAACTGAGCAATGTTTTTGATAAAATTATGTGATAAGCAAGCATATTTCTTAATCTGATCAGATAGTCTTCTCCCCTTATACAAGATTTTTAAAAATATGTCAGTGCCAATTGTATAAAGCAGTTTCTGGCACAGTGAGGTTTTGATCCTTTATATCTTTTTCAAACCTCCTTCCTTCCTTCCTTCCTTCCTTCCTTCCTTCCTTCCTTCCTTCCTTCCTTCCTTCCTTCCTTCCTTCCTTCCTCCCATCCCTCCTTTCTCCATATGGGTCAGCTGATTGTTATATTGTCAGCTGTTCTGTATTTATAGTAAGTGTTCATTAAATTCAGATGTGCAAGAAAATAAACATGGAGGCAGAGACTAGGAAACTACAAGTGATTGAGAAAGCTACAAAGGGAAATGTAGGAACATAAAACTGTTCTAGTTAGGATTAGCAGATTAAAGAGAAAAGAAGCCCATCTCTTTATTAGAACTGTTGTGTTCTCCAAAAACATCCATATGCCAAAAAAATGTTATGAGAAAGGAAGTTTTTGTACTCATGGGGAACACTGAGGATTGTGGACCAGATACAATATGAAGAACACAATTTATCAAAATGTAATATAGTGTCTGACAATGTTTTTTTAAAAATGTTCAGCAAGAACTTTCAGGTATGTGTGTGTAGTAGGGCAGAGGTCTTCAAACTTGGCAACTTTAAGACTTGTGGACTTCAACTCCCAGAATTCTGGGAGTTGAAGTCCACAAGTCTTAAAGTTGCCAAGTTTGGGGACCCCTGTAGTAGGGAACCGGAGAATTTATATGCATGTTTCCTCAGTGTTTGTCAAAAGTTAAAACTACCAAAAATTGTTAACACAGATGCTTTATGTACTGTTTCCCGCAATCATGGCTTCCAAGTAAACCTAACCTTACTCTTTTTGAATTTAATTTCCTGGTTCCTTCTAACTTATGTACTTACGGATTGTTTTATGGTTGCTGTATTTTTATTTCAATGGTTATGACCAGTGTATAATTATTGTATAAAGAAGGAAGTTAGGAAAGAATGATTAAATTAAATAAATAAATGTACTGGACCTCCAGCTTTGGAAGATGGATTAGATTAGTCTCAGCACAATTCCCTGAGTTTTGATTTTTGATTTTGTCCATCTCAAAAAAAATTCAAAAAATTTTCAACTTTTCGTGAGCAGACGTTTTCAATTTTTTTTCTCATGGCTAACCCACTTTGTGATATTTAGCTGAAAACCAATTTTCATAGCTTGGATTTTTGGTCAATTCAGTTTCTATAGGGTAGCAGTTGATGGCTGTTCTCCTAAGATGAAAAAAAAACCAGCTTTAAACTAGAATATGTGGAAAGCAAATGTTGCTATTGAACACATAGGCTGATTACGTTCTCTTCATCTGTGTTCCCCATGAGTACAAAAACTTCGTTTTTGAATTTAATTTCCTGGTTCCTCCTAATTTATGTACTTACGGATTGTTTTATGGTTCATCAGGCATTCATAAGATAGATTTGGGAGATAGCATTTTTTTCTTAAACTTCTTTATGCCATTTCAGAATTATTCAATGGACTATATTAACTCCTAATTTGCTATCTTATCAATGTGTTTATTTTTTAAAAAAATCCATGCAGAAATGCATTTGGAAACATTTTATATTTAGATAAATTAGTCTTTTTGGACTTTTTCATCATTATATTATGAATTGTTTTCCAATTTCCTAGCAAACCCACATTGACTAAAATAGAACTGCTGTACATAAGAATTGTGCTATGCACTACCATGCCATTTCAGATAATTAGACATTTCTACAATAGAATTTGCTAAATCTTATCTGTCAAAATAACCCTTTCATTCTTCTTAATAAAAACCTTTGCATAGTGGGGTTGGTGGTGGCAGTGAAGATGATGATGATGATGATGATTTCAATGTAGCAGATATTAAAATATCCATTTTATTTTTATAAGCAAAGAAATTAAAAACAAAATGTGCAATTAAAATATTTTTGTAATCCAAGACGAAAGGATGGTCTTTAAAAAAAAAAAGACAGATTGTTCATTTCCAAACTTCATAACAAGGTTGATAGAATTTTTAACAGCTTTTTAGAGGCTTAAATATTATTTTTATGTGCATTGGGAAGAAATACCCTTAGAAACTGGAATCATGACTGACAAACAGGTTTGGAACTTAGATAGTTGCTTATTATATGTTATCCTTGAACATTTTATTTCCAGAGAATAAATGAATAACTGTTTTATGTGCAAAGCAATACTTGAGACCTTTTCATAAAGTAAATAACAGATATTATATAAGATTCCTTTTTATCAGGATTCCTTGACCTCATAGAAAACAAGGTAAAATCTTGACTTGAATGAAGCAGCCTGTGTGATTATGACATGACATGAATAAATAACAAACCATTAACAAAATAATGATAAAATATTGAGCAGTAGTGCAGCCAGCTACATTCCATCTACCTATGATATGACATAATGAAGAAATGTTTTACAGATGCACAAAACAGAACAAGCGATTCCTTCATTTCTAATGAATCTTTGCCATATTATTTTCAGGTTCTTTGGCATATCATTAATTCATCAATCCACTCAGGAAGAAATTCAATATGAAAAGAAAAAAAAGGTTATTTCAAAAGCATATTGCTAATTCTGATAAAAATTTCCTCATATGTACGTGAAGACAGGAAGAACTATTTGTCTACTGTTCTCCATGTATAACAAATATATGTTAATTGCATTATTCTTCATTATATAGCATATCGTTTGGCTTAAATGTTCCATCATTTTTTGGAAGGCTGATGATCTGTGAGAGATGCATTTAAAATATAATAACATAATTAGCCCCTATCTGCCCTAGATTATGCCTTGTATACAGGTAGTCCTCATTTTATGACCACAATTGAGCCCAAAATTTCTGTTGCTAAATGACACATTTGTTAAATGAGTTTTACCTCATTTTACGACTTTTCTTGCCACAGTTGTTAAATGAATCACTGCAGTTATTAAGTTAGTGACACAGTTGTTAAGTGACTTCCCCATTGATTTTGCTTGTCAGAAGGTCACAAAGGGGCGTGGTCACATTACCCCGGGACAGTGCAACTGTCATAAATATAAACAAGTTGCCAAGCATCTAATTTTGATCACATGACCACAGGGATGTTGCAATGGTCTTAAGTGTGAAAAGTGATCATAAGTCACATTTTTCAGTGCCGCTGAAACTTTGAACGGTCACTAAATGAACTGTTGTAAGTCGAGGACGGCCTGTATACTATACATATAGTATCTGAGTCCTTCCACTTGTAGACTGTATTCTTACCCTAGCTAGCTAACCAAAACAGTCAGGGAAAGGACTAGAAGATGACTTACAAACAATTTTACTCAGAGTGAAGGGATAGGGGGGATGCCAGGCACGTTTTCTCCAACTCCTTAAGGAATCAGGAGCCAGCAAAATGTAACTATCATCCGATCGCTGGCTTTCCCATTCTCTAACCAGAAGCTATACTGAACCTTGGTCAACTCCATAGTGTTGTGGCCCGCCAGCAGTCCGTGCAGCTGATAGCGGATCCCGTTCGAGAGAAGACTGACTTGGTGTTGCGCCAGCGGCCTGTGCAGCTGGCACCCGAGTCAGACAGTGAGGAGGCTGGCGAGGACTCGGTGCCAGAGGCAGAGGTTCAGCCAGGGCCTTCGGAATCTCCAGCACCTCATTGCAGTGATGAGGGAGAAGAGACTTCTCCTCTTCTGAATGCAAGGGCTCACAGAGCTGCTAAGAGACAGAAATGGTTACTCCAGAGGAGGTCTCCTCAGGAGTAAGACTTGGGGCTAATTGGCCACTCCCCTAGTCTACTTTAGGACATCAGAGGCAGCTGAAAAGCTACAGGAAACAACGTTTGGAAATCCGTCTGGTCATCATGTGTCTTCGAGTCTGATAAACTTCTGATTTGTTTCCCTGCTTCCATTTTGGTTATCAAGAACTACCTCTAGGCATTTTGCCAACTCTCTGAAGCTACGTAAGATAGCAAAACCTAATTGCTCTTCTTGGCTTTAAGACTCTTTGAACTGATACCAGCTGTTAAGGAAGATTAATTAGCAGCTGGTTGCTTGCAAGAAAGACTGCTGGTAGATTGGTGTGTGTATATTCACTGCTAAGACTTTTATAGTAGTGGTTATAAGATTAAATAAGTGCGTACAAACTGAGTTTTGTGTTACGTTCTTAGTTGGGGCAGAACACATAGGACCTGGTTCAAGGCTAGAGTCCAACTTGGAGGACTTTATCCAACAGATCCCTCGCATATTCCTCATAGCAACTCAGCAACTCTTAAGTCCACTCTCCCCAGGAGGGAGTGATTGACAATAGGAATTTTCTTAGTTTCATTATCTATTATTCTGCAATGATCAGTGCTATGTAGTTGGTTGCATAAAATTACAGCAGGGGAGAGCCTGTGAATTCTTACAGGAATGTTACAGGCATTCATTTCTTTTTGTTCCCCTCCAGTTTTTTTCCTACCTACTTTCATGAAAGAGACTAGCTCTGCACCCATCTAATTAAGCACAGTTATTAAATTGTGCTTAATTTAAAACATATTATTTCATGGAAGAAAGGCATCGCTTCAACTTTCCCTAAGAAAAGAGATTGAGAACATTGTGCCTATCAAGGACAACTAAAAATGAATGTTTTTGTAATCCCAAAAGTGCTTTGTTAGCTCCCTGCTTTCACACTGCTGCAAAACCAGCCAACTCTGAAAAATGTCACCTCTGCTAGTAGCTACAATAAAACAGATCTTCACACATCTGTTATACATACCCATAAGCAGTGAATTGTAGGTGGGGAAAAAACTGTTTTTTTTAAAAAAAAAGATGTGGGCCAGAATCGTCTTTTGTTTTGCTTTAAAAAAATAGCTTGAAGTCTACAATAAATGTAATCAGGGAGAAACAATGGCAAAGAATTTAAAGGGAAAATGGAATTAATGCAAGAGATTAATTTGTATTCCAAACTTGGATGTACAATATCAAAATTATACAACCCTGTTATATTTGAAAGGAACAACTAGATACAGAGACAGTTTTTTCCTTAGCTACATCATTCTGCTGAATGTGTAAATCCCACAGTACTGTCTTATCTCTAAGTATAATTACCATGTGGTATGGCTGTAGTATTATCCTTCTCATCTTCTCTACTATCTCCTCTTATTGGTATCATTATTATGATTATTATTATTCTGTTGTTTTGCATGTACACTGAGAGCTTCTGCACCAGAGACAAATTTCTTGTGTGTCTAATCACACTTGGCCAAATAAGTATTTTTAAAAAAGGGTTACTTAGCAATTTGTAACCTGCAGCCTACAGATGCTGCTGAAATATCTCTCTCTCTCTCTCTCTCTCTCTCTCTCTCTCTCTCTCTCTCTCTCTCTCTCTCTCTCACACACACACACACACACACACACACACACACACACACACACACACACACACACACACACACACACACAGAATCTATTAGCATATCAACTGTTCAAATAGGAACAGAAACTCTGTGGCAGAAACGCTAGAAGTGTAAGGCAATTAGATTTTACAAATTGGGAATGCCATGCTAAAGGGCTACACGAATGCTAAACAGATTAATTAATTAATTAAAAAGAATAAATCATGTGATTTAAATGTCTCATAAATTGCAAAAAAGAAAAATCAGCTAATCGATGATGTTATGTGTTGGGCTGGGTTATGTATTGTATAAGTAATAGTTTCCAGGGTAGATTAAATATGGCTTGTGAAACAGAAATATCCATCTTTCTTCCTCTGGAAAAGCCCAAGCGAAAACACCTTCTTTGAAATTTTTATATATTACAAGAAAAATCTCCAATAGTGCCAATAAGATTTTTCCCTTTGAATTCACTTTAGAGAAATTGTTTTGGGTAGAAATATAACAGGGAGAAAAAGATTTCCCTTTCATTGCTACGGTGCAGGACAGCTGCAACCAGTCTGCTGTGAAATATTGTACAATCAACAGTGAATGTCTCTGTATTTGAATATTAATACAGAGAAATTGAACAGAAAACCTAAATAAGAAATTCTGGCATTATTACTCATAATGAAATAGTAGCTGAACCACGAGATATTGGAAGGATCTTACCTCTTCTATGCAAGCAGCTGTTTGGTTTCTGATTCTCCTTCTGTTTCATGTCTCTGCCATTTACCTTTTCAATATTTGAATCTCTTGCTAAATCTTTATGAAGCATATGATTAAACTATATCCAAAAGTCTGTCTGTAGGTTCTTCATTCATAATTCATATAATCACCATCCCCTACATTTCAATAAATGTGGCTGAAGAAAGCTTTGTAAAAATGTTGGAAATAGCAGTAGCAATAGCACTTAGACTTATATACCGCTTCATAGTGCTTTACAGCCCTCTCTAAGCGGTTTACAGAGTTTAGCATATTGCCCCCAACAATCTGGGTCCTCATTTTACCCACCTCGGAAGGATGGAAGGCTGAGTCAACCTTGAGCCGGTGAGATTTGAACAGCTGAACTGCTGAACTGCAGTGCTGCATTTTAACCACTGCGCCACCTCGGCTCTTAAGTGGGGGAGTTCCATTTAAGGCAACTGCCAAAGAATCTAATATAAATTTCAGCAACTGAAGTATTTAGTACAGTTTTCTCCCCCAAACATTATGCAATACAAAATTAGTTTCTTTCTTTCTTATAGCTGTATTCCTGTGATCCGGCAAGTAAGCGAGTTTTTCACTGATAACAGAATAGTTGGCAGCTGACTTTTTGTATAACTATCTTCTTAATCCAAATTAGGCTGGAACTTTATAAATAGGGACGTGCAAATCAGCCAAGCTCCAATCAAAAATTTTTATTCAATTCAAAAAGTTGATTTGTACAATCGTTTTAATTCCAAAATTCAATTCAAATTAACAAAAGTCCATTGAATCTTTGAGTTGATTCGATGTGATTGAACATGTTGAATGTATTGAGTGGTTCAGTTCTAACGGGTGGGTTCCTAATTATTTTACTGCCGCTCTGTGGGCGTGGCTTATTTTGTGGGTGTGGCTTGCTAGCCATGTGACCGGGTGGGTGTGGGCCTCGGGAGCTTGGCAGCGGCCGGAGAAGCAGGGGGGCATTGCCCACCCGCAACGCAGCCCCCTGCAGCGGGAGCAGCAAGACCGCAGCAGCGGTTCTTCTAGGAGGCTCCGTCCAGCCTGAATGCTTCTCCCCATTCGATGATCCTAGGCTCCTGCCGCCCGTTCCCTCTCCCCTCAGCAGCTCGAGAAGCCTCGAACGTGCGAAAATGCCTGGGATCATCACTGCGCGTTCGTGGCTTCTCAGACTGCTGAAGGGAAGGGAACTGAGATAGATCCTGCCGCCCATTCCCTCTCCCCTCAGCAGCTCAAGAAGCCTCAAACGTGCAAAAATACCTAGGATCATCACCACGCGTTTGTGGCTTCTCAGACTGCTGAAGGGAAGGGAATGGAGATAGCTCCTGCTGCCCGTTGTTTCAGCGTCTCACGCGCTCCCTCAGCCATCCTCCCCTGCTTGGACTTACTGTGGGGTAGGAAGGCAGTGCATGCGCAGTGCTGGAATCTCGGCTTCTGGGCATGCACAGAAATTTTTTTTAAAAAAAATTACAATTTTTTTTTAAAGGCAGCACCCAGGCACCGGCAACCGACCACACCAGTACTGTGACGTCACCAGCGGGCCGCTACGGGTGCTATAGAGTGGACCGCACTGGTAGGAGCCCACCACTGAGTTCTAAGCTTTGATTTAAAGGGGTAAATCAATCATACTGCCTTTGAATCAAAACCCTGAATCCAAGATTCACCACAGACCTAGATAGTAAACAACATTTAAAAATGCAAACTCAATTTCTATACGAACCTCACTTCAGTACATGAAGTGAGACAGAACGACTCTTCCACTTCAAGGCAACATGATGGCTTAATGGGTTCAGGGTAGGCTACTTAGTCTAGACATCTACCCATGCTGCCAAGTTTCTGTCCACTGAGGCAGTTTTTTTTTTCATTTTGTAATTGTGTCTTTAAAAACTTTAAGAGATGGATTGGCCAGATCTTCTATTAGAAACATTACACTGCTGGCCTGGAGAGAACTGTGCACCTCCTGGGCATTTTTAAATTCTAGTGAGACTATTGTGTTATTCAGCTTTTCACTGTGACCTTGTGGCTAGGTGACCTCCATAAAGGATTTGCATGCCGCATCACAGAAGAATGCGGAGTGTGCAGGTTTAAGGGAAGGGAAGGTGGATAAGAGATTCCTGCTTTTTAGAACAAGAGAGAATGAAGCAAGCAAAAGAAGAAAGGCTGAATTAAGCATCTGGAAAATTACTGCAGCCTCTCAGCTTCAGCTGCTTGCTACCTAGGATGAGTCATCTACTGGTTGCTGAGGCAACGGCAATTTTCCTCTTGCTGCTGATCAATTTTGTCTGCCCAAAGGTCCTATAAAACTGTGAGCTGGGTAGCTAATGCAGCCAAGTCAGAGAACTCCTACTAAGCATTTAAAACATGCCAGGCAAGCTGTGGGCTACTTCAAATTCTATACCAGGATTTTTTTCTCTCTTCTTTTGATTAAGACTAAACAGGCTCATTCAGAGTACACATGCTGTTATGATGACATCACTACTAGATTTAACAACTCCTGGGATGCCAGCCCCATAGATATAGATTAGCATTAGCATCTCATCATAAAAGGGAAGGAAGGAAGGAAGGAAGGAAGGAAGGAAGGAAGGAAGGAAGGAAGGAAGGAAGGAAGGAAGGAAGGAAGGAAGGAAGGAAGGAAGGAAGGAAGGAAGGAAGGAAGGAAGGAAGGAAGGAAGGAAGGAAGAAAGGAAGGAAATGTAACTGTGCACTATAGGGCAATAGGTTTTGAACCAAAGTACCTCAAATGGGCTAATTTACAGAATGGGTCCAAAATTCAAGGAAGGGAGAGAGGGAGGGAGGGAGGGAGGGAGGGGTTTCAAAACTGAATGCAATATAATACAAATTTCATTGAATATTCTGATAGACAAGGTTCCAGATTTTTCTTGAGTTCCATTCCGACTATTGTAAGATTTTGTCTGAAATCTCATGGTAGCAACAATATAATTAAGAAATCCATCATCCCTCAGTCATCTTTGAAAAGCTTTACTGCAGATAGATTTAATGCCATACAGTAAGTATGAAGAGATAATGTTTCTTTAGATTTGGATACATGCACGCTTACCTGCTGCTATACCTTGACAGGCAGAGCACAGTCAGGCATATACAATATGGGCTAATCCAGAAATATATTTTAACATAAACATATAAACTGATATGGGGAGAAAAAAAATCAGTAAAGATGTAGGAAGCAGCAGCAAAACCTAGCCCTCTTTTGTACATCACCTTTCCAGGTCATCATCATCATTGTTGTTGTTGTTGTTGTTTACCTTAAAACTGCGTCAGTTTTAAAAACAAAATGTCTAAATCCAGCGTTCACTCAGAAACTTTGGTGAATACAACAGACATTCATTCTTTCCAGAACAATTCCAGAAAGGCAACTGACATCAAGAGGAAATGGAAACGTGGAAACTTGGCAGGTTTTAATTTAGGTTTTTGTGAATTGATCAAACGTCTCTTCACACCACACTTTAAACAATAAGATAAGCACAACATATTGAGCTAAAATAATAATGAGAAGAGCAGTCATCTGATTACTATGATTAAGAGAATATACCCACCAAAATGAGGCCCACCACTCTTCATAATAGGACTGTACAATATAACTATGACTATGCTGATATCGGAATAACAATATCATCCTCAACAACCACACTACTGACTCTCTCTAGATCTCTCTCTTTATCTTTCTTCATGTGAATGGAGGGGAGATGTGCTTCCGGAACATGTTCTATTAAATTTATTTTACAATAATAAATATATTTGCTTGATTGTTTGGTAGGATTCAGTCCAGAGGTGGGTTCCTCCCGGTTTGGACCGGTTCGCCCAAACCGGTAGCGATCCGCTGGTGATGTCACGATGAAGTCACAGAACCGGTTCGGTTGGTGCCAGTCCATGGGCGCCACCATTTTTTTTCTGAGCATGCGCAGAAGCCGAGTTTCCAGCACTGTGCATGCGGTCGCCATCTTGTTTTCAGCTTTTTTATTTTTATTATTATTTTTGGATTTTTTGGCACTGCTCGAGGCATGGACACGCGGCGCGGGAGGAAGCGAACTGGCAGTGAGGTAAGTTAGAACCACCCTTGACTCAGTCAAATTCTGCATAAAAGTTTCCAAGAGGTTTTGTAACACTTCTCAAAATAAAAAGGAAAGGACATTTGCTTGGTCTTCAATCTGAAGCAAAAGCCCACCTCAGTTTCATTATCAAGTGCCAAGTGGATGAATTTATATTTTAAAATGAATACTATCATTCAATTTGCCTGCTTTTACAAATTGGGGACAAAAGTGATATTTCCTTGAAAAAATACTTTTCTAGTTCTGAAAGAATTTATGAAATTCTGAAAGATTGGCACAGGATAATGTTGCTTATTGCTTTTTATTTTAGAGAGATTCTAGGAAGAAAGGGACCTAACTAACAGGTAGTAATATTTTCCTAAACCATTTTTTAAAATGAACATCAACCACAGAAGATTGCCAGTTTGAATGGAGGACTGTGGGGCAAGGTGGTAAATTATTTTCTTTCTCACTATTTTTCCATGCTGCCTTTGAGTTTGTATCCAAAACAAGAGAGAAGGAGAGGAAGAGAGAGGGGGATCATGAAATCCCTAACCCCACATTAATCCGGAGTTCATGGAACTGTGATCCTGAGCCACAGTACGAGAATCCCTGGTAAACAGGATTGCTCTTGTAGACTAATTTTTTCATTTTTGACACATGTGAAACTTCATCAGAAAAAATATGCTTTCATAAATCAGGTAATCAATTATATGAGTATGAACACATTTTATGAATTCATATGCGTGTGTAGATTGCTATTTCAATTTTTTAATCATCCCATTATTCCACATTGTAAATATTAAAATGTTGATATTCTAAATGGCATTTTAATTCTTTAATGTGAAACCAGTTCTATGCTCTCTCATGGGTGTTGTGTATGAGGGTGGAAATGACCAGGCGAGATGGGAATACTGGACAATTAGTCTTTATTAAGGCTCAACAAAGGAACAGCAACAGGAAACCCCGAACGGAAGGAAAAAATCTCAGCCGTGTTTGACAGCCTTTTTATAGCGGCTGTCAAATGTGGCAGCCAATGAGTGGCCGGGAATCTCCCACTCAGTAGCCAAGCCACTTTTAACCAATTAGCGGCTACAACAGCGGCTAGCAACGTCCAGGGGGGAGGTAACATTGGGGACCCCTATTTTAAACAAAAATGTAATCTAATCACAGTGTCTTAAGAAATCAAGTTAAAGAGGAACCAGACAGAAAAGAAATTTTCCGGTCCTGCTTGCTTTCTTAATGAGCAGGATTGTAAAACTGGCTGAAATTCCTCAAAAAAAATTGCCTTATTTTGAGGAATGTTTCTTTTTTTTTTATGGCCTCCCTCACAACATTTTGGAGAATATTAGCAAACTATCTTTTCTAGTCTGCTTCCTCAACTTCTGTATGTCCTTTGTCCACCAATATAAATTCATTATAGCAATTCAATCATAAGAATGCTTTTCTTTTCCTTCCATATGCAAATGTGAAAGCAACTGTTTCCACTCAGTTCCAAATTAGAAAGTACACTACCTGCAAAGAAACTACTATATATCTGCAAATGTGTTGGACTTTAACTCCAATAATCCGGAATTATTGGAGTTTATGAAGTTTGAATTACAACATTTGAAAAATATCCAGTTAGGGAAAATTGCACAATGGCATGATAATGGAACTAGTTATACTTGTTGGGGAGGGGCAGGTTTCACCCCATTGACTCAAATCAAAAGACCTTTGCAATTCCAAACACTGCTTTTTGCAAAAGTCAACCAGGTGCCTTCAAAAAGCCCTCAAGGTAAGCTACAGTCTCCTTACTCCACCACTGTTTTCCTGAAATTAGTAATATCACTGGCCCATGCTGTCTTTGGGCATGGAAATTCCATGCAGGTAACTTGACTACAAACTAAATATCAGGTAAGTGTTGTGAACAAAATCAAACAAAAATAAATATCAGGAATTCATATGCTACTGCTTAACATATACACTTATTGGAATGTAATGGAACTGGCTTTCACGTCCATGTAAATCTCTCTCAGACCTATATGTTTGCAAACATATGTACACACATATATATGCATGCTAACCTATGTTTAGTGCACTGGAATTTTATAGCACTCTTTTGCTGGCCAGCCTGTTTCTATAATATAAAACTATAATTATCAGTGTAAACATACATAGGATGCTTAAGTACCCATATACAGTATACATTTGATTAAGAAAATGCTGGAATTAAACTGCCTGAATCATCATCTATATTTCACATCTATTCCTGCCAAACCAACAGCCTCACATGAATGTCTCTCGGTTTTGTTATTGCCAGAACGATCTCCTTTCCTCATCAACCAGAGTGTGAGTCATTAAACTGCCACCTGTCACCATCTGCTGGAGTGTAACAAGAAAAAAAATATGCATGAAAACATTCAAAGGCTGATGGAAATTTCAAGAAGCAAAGACTAAAGATTTTGTTTTGGATGATGGGGGTGTTATCTTTTAAACTGCATGCTTAGTTTCTGCTTTGAGTCAATGTTGAAAATGAAGGGCCTGAAATCAAGGAAATCTTGATTCTTTGAAATTGTAGAGACTTGAAGGACTTCTATTGATGGAGAGTCTACATTACAGAAACAACTGGCTGCATATCTGGATGGATTAAAGCTCTTTTCCATAGGTCCTTCATTCTATCCCTCTTGGGTTTGCCACAGCAGTGGGTTGCTCCCGTTTCGGACCGGTTCTTAGCACCAGTAGTGCCAGCGGCAGGAGGCTCCATCCACCTGCCGGAATGCTTCGCCCACCCATCTGGGACGCTTCTGCACATGTGCAGAAGTGTTGCGCCCACGCATGTGTGCGCGAAGCAATGGCAAAATATTTTGCAACCCACCACTGGTTTGCCACCCTCTACCTTTAAATAGTCAGTTCCCAGTTACTGGGCTTCTTCGGGGGTTTTTAGGAAACATTTTCCACTTACTTTATTTACCTTAAAAAGTAAGGCAAAACTTTGCTGGTCTCTCCAAACAGAGGCCAGAGGTGACATTCAGCCGGTTCAGACTGGTTCAGGCGAACTGGTAGCGGAAATTTTGAGTAGTTCGGAGAACCAGCAAATACCATCTCTCACTGGCCCCGGCCCTGCCCGGTCGCCCAGTTGCCACTCATCCCACCCGCTCGCCCTGCCCTGCCCCACCCCGCCCAGTCACTCCTCACCTCCCCGGCATAGCATACTGTGTGGCTCCTCATGTTGACCACACAGTCTCTGCTTTGTGGCTTGCCTGCCTTCTGACATGGTGCCTGCGGCCCAACTGAGTCGCCCTGATCTGCCTGCCTTGGTAAGTAAGCCTGCAAGTCATGCTAGCCCCCCCCCCACATCCCCAGTCTCCAGCTTGCCTGCCTTGCTTCGCCACCTACGCAGCGCTGGGGCGCCATATGGCCGTGGAGTCTGGGAGAACGCTCATAGGCTGGGAAGCCAATGGCCCTGCTGGCTGAGAGAACGCTCTCCCCTGCCTTGGCTGCGAAGCCGCATGGCCGTGCTGGCTTGGAGAACGCTCTCCCCTGCCCTGGCTGCAAAGCCGCATGGCCGTATTGGCTGGGAGAACACTCAGAGGCCAGGAAGCCGCATGGCTGCGCTGGCTGGGAGAACAAATTCACCAAGGATTTCTTTGCCTACCTGATTTCCAGCTCCTTCGCATTTCTCTCTATCATGTGCAGGGAAATGAAAGTTTGTGTGAGGCTAAAAAAAAAGTTCAATCAATCAATTCTAACTTCTCACGAAAGAAAAATCTATCTATCTATCTATCATCTCTCTATCTCTATCTCTATCTCTATCTCTATCTCTATCTCTATCTCTATCTCTATCTCTATCTCTATCTCTATCTATCTCTATCTCTATCTCTATCTCTATCTCTATCTCTATCTATCTATCTCTATCTCTATCTATCTCTATCTTTATCTCTATCTCTCGCTCTCGCTCTCGCTCTCGCTCTCTATCTATCTATCTCTATCTCTATCTCTGTCTATCTATATCTCTATCTATATATCTCCATCTCTATCTATCTATCTCTATCTCTATCTATCTATCTATCTCTATCTCTATCTATCTATCTATCTATCTATACACACACACACACATGTGTGTGTATGTGTATATATATATATATATATATATATATATATATATATATATATATATATATATATATATATATATATATATATATATATATATATATATATATATATATATATATATATATATATATATATATATATTCATGTCCCAAAGTCTGGAGACCATCAGGGTGTGCATGGGCTTTAACTGAACCTGAGTTGAGTTTTGTGTTGTGTGCCAGTTGTCACCATTTCTAGTCTGGGAGGCTCTGTTCAGTCACTCATGCCCTGATCACCTCTTGAATGGATTACTGTAATGCACTCTATATGGGATTCAGCCAAAAGCTGCAGCTAGTACAAAATGTACAGGTAGATGTGCACACCTCAATCTGTGAATTGTATTGGTTGCCAGCATGTTTCCAGGTTTAATTCAAGGTGTTGGAAATGACCTACATGAAATGGGACTGGGTTCTTTGAAGTAGTGCCTCTCCCCAGTTACACCAGGAACAGCAGAAGAGGAACATTACAGGCCCTCAGCTGTTTCAGGCTGCAGGGATTGCCATTGCCTATTGCCGCCTCCGTGTGCCCCATTTTCTGCCCATTCTGATCCCCGCCACCTGGAACAGGTGGAAAATGGGGCACGCGGAGGCGGCAATAGGCAATGGCAATCCCTGCAGCCTGAAATAGCTGATAGTTGGGAGGCCGATCCAACTGACAATCAGCTGCTTGTGCTAATGAGGCTGTGCTGAAACTAAAACTGAAACAGGCTGTTTGCTGCAAGGAGGCAAATTGCTGGGAGGCAGAGGCAGATTTTTTTTTCTTGTGCTAATCAGGCTGTGCTGAAACGGAAACGGAAACAGGCTGTTTGCTATTTGCTGCAAGGAGGCAAATTGCTGGGAGGCAGAGGCAGATTTTTTTCCCCTTGTTTTCCTCCCCCAAAGCTAGGTGCGTCTTATACTTCAGAGCGTCTTATACTCCGAAAAATATGGTACTCATCTTTATTAGTTGTGTCCACATGCATTCAAAGGAAAGCAGCTAGTGGTAAATTACCATTTTTCACCAAGCAAGACATTTCTTTTCTCTTTTATATATCATTTTTCCAATGGAACGTACAGCAAGTCTAAACTTTAGAAGAATGTATTGCAATCACAGTAAAAGGCATTAGTTATAATGGTTTTTCTGTTGTGATATAGTAATTCTTTAGTATCTGGACTGGTTTGATTTTGCTGGATCTCCTCCTCCTCCTCCATCATCATCCTTCTTAGCCAAATAATAGCCCCTCTCCCATTTACCTACTAGCTGTTCATGCTAGTTTTACCCATTTTCCCTTAAAAACATACAAGGAAATAAGGTTGCTAAAGTGAAGGTAATCAGATTGCAATTCTCAGTTGTTCCATTTGTTTGCTACAGGAATCTCTCTGAACAGTGATGAGTCATACATTAGCAGTGCAGACTGCAGCAAGCAAAGCATCAGCCATTATTCTCTCCACATATTTTCTGTTCAAATTATCCAATGCAGTTTTGTTTGAAGCACTGCAGATCTACAGCAAGACCACTTTGCACACCTGCCCTTCCAAAGGTGATTTATTTAAAGAAGCAACATTTCTTCCAGAGCCCTTGTTTTTGCACACAGAATTATATATTGAGAGAGGGAAATTGCAAGAAATAGACAACAATCCAGACGTACTAAGTAGACCATTCATGACTGGCATCCAAGCTAAATACTGTATATGCGTGTGTATAAATAATTGAGTTTGATATAGATAGCCAAAAGGTCTTTTGATCAGTACTAGGAATCAGCTGATGGATGAATCATAACAGGCTTGCTGATAAACATCGGCTATCAGACATTTGAGATGCAGCTGAGATTATCAAGTACAGCATGAGCAAGCCCACAGTCAAGACTTTCGTGTTTCCATTTGGGCGATCTACTTTTCCCCAGAATTATTTATTTATTTATTTATGGCAAGGTTGCTTTTAAAATAATTTAATAACCCAAATAGTTTATTAATGTTAGTTGTTTGAGGAATTTTAGATTATACTTTCAAGTCTTTGGAGCAACAAAGAGTTAAGAATGGAAAAGATATTTTTGAACTAATAATTTGTTTTAGTATTCTGTAGTTTTATACTTTTCGTTTTGAATTATACCTTGTGTTTTTTCTGGGAAGTCCGGGGGTGGGGGGGTGGGAGGGTGAGTAGGGGGGAAGGGTGGAGGGGGGAAAGGGGGGGGAAAGAAAAGATAAAAATGTATGTACTTTGTATTTTTAAAACTTTTTAATAAAAAATAATAATTTAATAAACTGTGAGAAGGACATTAAATGAATCACAATATTTTTTAGGTTGTTTTGTATTTTGCACATAAATGGAGATTCACTAAAAAAATACTTGAAAACCTACGGTGTAGCAGGAAATGAATGGGGGCAGGCAGTGTAAACCTGTGGGCCTTTTCTACATGTTGGTGCATGAGAGAGTCAGAGGAGGAGGACCTGGCCTTCTGCTAGAACTTTTTTTTCACCCTGAAAGAAAGTCTACCAACATTTTGAGGTTGTCGTTGCTTTTTAACATTCTCAGAATACCCACACATGTAAGCTTTCCATTCCCGCCTTCCTCTTCAATTTTCCTTCAAGCTCCTTCACCCCGAGAAGCTCCTACATTCATCTATCATCTTTCCAGATTGTGGGTGGTCTCATCTTACAATCTCATAAGTAATGTGTCATATTTCCATTAGGTTACTCAGAGTAGTTAGCATGAAAGGAAACCGCCTTTTTGTGTAGAGAGCAAATTGCATACTGTAAACCTCAATAAAGGCACTGATAATAAAACCAGACGTGTGGTTTAAACATGCTTTGTAATTAGAGATTAGTGAATCCGGCGGCATGTCTTTCTTTCAATTTCTCATTCTTGCAAATATGTCAAGTCTGATTTCTTAAACTTTGACATTTTATTTCAATATGGTGCCAAAATTTGCATTTTACAGTATCTCCAAATACATTAAAGCCATTTTTTTCTTAAGATGTTTAGGGTGTATACATATCCCACTTGTATTCTAGATAATGCAAGATAGTTCTGAGTATATAGAGCAGTGATGGTGAACCTTTTTTTCCTCAGGTGCCGAAAGCGCGCGCATGTGTGCTATCGCCCTCGCGCAAGTGCCCACACCCATAATTCAATGTCTGGGAAGGGTGAAAACGGCTTTCCCTGCCCCCCGGAGGCCAGAAATGGCCCATTTCCTGACTTCCGGTGGGCCCAGTAGGCCCGTTTTTTGCCCTCCCCAGGCTCCAGAGGCTTCCCTAGTGCCTGGAGAGAGTGAAAATGCCCTCCCCTGCCCCCCCAGAGGCCCTCCGGAAGCCAAAAAGGGCCTCCCAGAGCCTTAGTGTGAGCTGAAAATCAGCTGGCTGGCACGCACATGCGCACTGGAGCTAAGCTAGGGCAACGGCTCGCGTGCTGGCAGATATGGCTCCACGTGCCACCTGTGGCACGCGTGCCATAGGTTTGCCATCACCGATATAGAGCATTTTCTTGTCCTGAGCAGAGTCCAAAATCATTTCTATAATAAAGATTTTTAATATTGCTGGCAGCTGTTCATCAGCACATACCCAGACAGAGGCTTAATTTTATCATCTCATGCAGTGTTAAATATGGCACTTTACTCCCCTTAAATATCACACAACACAAGCATTAAGATATCAAGAAATGTTTATCCAGAAGTAAATTCTAATTTATTTAAACCGTCAGAGCTCTTTTTTTTGGAAGCAACCTTTATTGAACCATTTCCTGTTATGCCATGGCCCAGAATTAGGATAATTTTGGTTTCTCTGGCAGCCCCAATCCCTTTGATAGCATATTTCTCCTTGAACTTAGAGCTATCCTGCAGGATTGGCTAGTTATGTTTCTTTTGTTTATTTAATTTGAAGTAATAAAAGCCAACAAGAATAGATACTCTTGTTATGTCTATCGTCTGTCTGTCTGTCTATATCTCATAGTTAAGGAGTATATTGACTTGTTGGATGGAGTTGCAAAATACATGTTATTATAATTGTAGAGTACAGTATGCTAACAACAAATTTGTACTTGGGAATGGCTATTAGATTTGGACTGCAATATTCCAAGTGATCAGTAGATGACAGCCAAAAGGTGGACTGCAGTATTTCTTTGTTTCTATCTATCAGCTCTTATCTATTGGCCATTGATTATACTACAGTGTGCTCACTTTGCTGGTGAAGGATGGTTTCATCCTTGCTGACCATCTCTTAGAATTAATGGTGTGTGAATCCAAAGAGATACTGCATGCTTTCATTGGTATACCAAGGCTTTGAGGAAAAGCATAAAGTTTTAGACTTAATGATTTTATTTGTGATGCTAAACTATTGTTTATTATCCTGAATTGCCCCCATATTGTGTGGGGTGGAGGATGGAGGTGGGATGTGTGTGAGAAAATTGATCTCCAGACATGTTGTCCTGATACTCATAATGTGTCTTCAAGTTAAATTTTAATCTAAAAGAGATATCCTGTGCTAGAAGCTATGTTATTGGATTCTCTAAGGAGAGTTGTATAGCAAGGAAGAATGATATAAATTTCAGAGAAAATGGGCTCCATGTAATTGACCTAAGAAGTATACCATTCTGGCATAAAAGTGGGCATAAGTGGACAGGTTGAACAAGATACAAGACTCTGGGCATTTTACAAGTATAATTGTGCAACAAGGGAGAATCATTCTCCATCTTTCAATGGTGATGATGAGGATGAGGATGATGATGATGATGAGGAGGAGGAGGAGGAGGAGGAGGAGGAGAATGATGTTATCCATTTAGTCATGTCCAACTCTTGGCAATTCTATGGGCCAGGTCTTTTCACATCTTCTGATCTTTACTACTTCCTTGGGTTATTCTATTATCTGGCTGATGTCAGCTTTGATGGTGTACAGCCCCTGTGTTCTTTGGTGGCCTGGTTTCCTTTTACCATTAACTCTTCCAAACATAATTACCATATGCAGTGAGGAGGGGAGGGGTGGGGAGGGGAGGGGAGGGAAGAGAGAGAGAGAGAGAGAGAGAGAGAGGGAGGGAGGGAGGGAGGGAGGGAGGAGGGGTCAGGCTGTTCTCTATGGCACCAGAAAGCCAAAACAAGATGGCGGCGCCCACGGATTAGCACCGACAGAACCTGCTCCGTGATGTCTTCACTGATTTACTAACGGTTCTAAAGAACTGGTTAGAACCAGTAGGAACCCACCTCTGATTATCGGGGGTTATTCTTGCCTACCCTTTCTACATCTGGAACAAATGACATACAAAAATCAACCAGTGAGCACAGCTTTCAACTAAAGCATTTTAAACAAAAAAGCCTGCTGTTAAATATGAGAGCCAAAGAAAACATTTCAAAATTCAGCAAACATTTAGGTCAATCCAAAAGATAACCAATCTGTTTTCCTGACTGAGGAAAAACTAGATAATATATGTCCAGTGGTTATTATTAATTCTTCAAAGGAACCTATTATCAAGGCATGCATAGAAAAATTGTATTAACTAAATGGGAGCATTGTTCTTGGTTTTTTTAGACCAAGGCTGCCATCTAGTGTCGAAAATGTTACAATAAAATGTGAAAATACTCCTTAAAATAGCATCTCTTTGAACTGAAATACCGGTAGTATAGAGCGAGACTAGGCCTCTGGATTACAAAGAACTTCCATTTTACAATTCCTATATCAATAGAACCAGTAGTTGGTAAAAAGCAACTACATATAAAATCTAACTTAGTTTGAATAAAGACCTGTTAAGATCAAATTGTTTTCAAATCACATAACTGGTCGATCAGCCATGCTAATTAAAAATTAAACCAGCCATAATATATCCCAATTTTCACTTTCTGTCTGCAGAAATGAACTTTATGAATAGTCATACCACTGGTTTCAGCCCCTAAAGTTCAGAGATTATCTTTAAACATTTGAATAGTAGAAATCCTCCAATGTAGTCTTCCGTTTGATATTATTTAAAAACTGAGATCACTCCTCTGTTTTCTCTCTCAGCAGTTCTAATGTTTATGACCCTATAATTACACTATCAAAATTTATGCAAATCTTGCTCTACAGCTGAGTATATATTTTATATTTAAATAAATATCTATATATCTAACCATATGTATATGGTTAGATTATATTTCCATACTGATTTACTATAGCAATTGTTCTACTTGCTTATAATTTCAATAATTTTATTGTTTAATTAGTATTTTTAATTTTATTATTTTTATCTTTCATTTCAATATCTATATTGAGATATAGATATCTCGTGTATCAAGCGTTAGGTTGATTTCTTATATTTCTTTATCTCAAACACTGCTTCTTATAAGTGAACTTAACAGCCTGATGATGGTTTTTCCCAGTTGCTGCAAGCTCTGGTGTATTTTGCCCTCACTGTGGCTTCAGCTGTTGTTCCTTTTTTACGATTAAATATCATCTACATATCAGAGCCATACTCTAGAGCAGTGATCAGCAACTGGTGGTCTGCGGACAACTGGTGGTCCGCGAGAAAATTTTGGTGGTCCGCAGAATTTATTTTGAGGAGCCCAGCCGAAGTTTCCCGCGCCACTCGCCTTTCAGTGCTTTGACTCCCAGGACAGGATGGGGTCCTTCAGGCAGCTAGCTTGGCCGCCTGTTAGCGGAGAGAAGCGCCCGGGGTCAACCCTAGCTTTGCTGTCCATTGCAGCTAGAAATTTCAAATGTGGCCGAGAATGAATGTTTCTCTTGTAGCCAGCCCGGATGCTAGATTGGCCCCCTGAAAACTCTCGTCTCTTGAGGAGCACTTGCTGAAGCGGTGCGGGAAACTTCGGCCAGGCTCCTTGAGAGACAAGAGTTTGCAGGGGGCAGAACTAGTGTCTGCAATGAACAGCAAAGCTAGGGTTAACTCCGGTTGCTTCGCTCTGCTGTAGTGCTTCCCGGACGCGGTTTACTGCTCCAAGCCCCAAGTGGCAGGAGACCGCTTTGGTGCCACCAATTGGCACAAATATACATGGTGAAGGCGGAATGCTGATGCCGCGCAAATGCAAGTAGCACTTCGCTCCCGTACCTTCCAGCCATCGCCATCGCCACTTCTGCCCACTTGGGCTACCTCCTCCCACTGCAACAGCACCATTACCTCATTCCAGCCAATGAGGACTGCATTCCTTTTTCCACGTTGCACCACCTGCAAAGTTGCACATTGCACGTGGCAGAGATTTCCAGCCCCATCATGGACCGGTCCCATATTCCAGAGCTGTAGTAGTCACAGGACTGGTCCTTTGGTCATCCCAGAGCAGCACCTCCACCAGGGTGCAGTGGCCTGCTGGGGTGGAGGAGCTGCTCCGGGATGACCAAAGGGCCAGTCCTGTGACTACTACAGCTCTGGAATATGGGACCAACTTTCCCACTGACATCAGCAAGCCACCGTCAGTCTGCCCGTCTTCGTTTTCCTTCACTCAGATTGACCAAGCTTCTTGAGAGAAGGAACACAAAAGAGGTTTCCAGGCTGTGTGCCTGGACCAGGCGCTTTCCCTTGGGCCTCCCATCCGGAGGCCTCACAGAAGCAGACAGGTAGGCCCGAAAGGCGGCTGAGTCTCCCCCCCAGGGGTCCGTGGGATTTAAAATTATGCATTTGGTGGTCCCTGAGGTCCAAAAGGTTGGAGATCCCTGCTCTAGAGAACAACATCGTCAAAGGAAATTCACAACGGATGAAGAAGAAAATACCCTGGATATCTTCATCAGCAGAGGAAATGAGGGCAAATTAGAAAAGCATATTTATTGAACAACAGCCCACACTAACCCAATGTCAAAGTTCCGACTAATGAATCCAACCAATTCATCACTCCGAAACTTTCAGCTTTCTCAAGGAGCTGTTTTGTTGAGTATATCATTTCAGCACGAATGAAAACAAAACCAGCTCTAAATATTTCCTGTGGTTTCAGTATAATTAAAGAATAGATAATTCCCTCCCTCATGGTCACAGGTCACATTGTCCAATTAAGTGTTCTGGGCATCTCTTTGGCAACTCCCCTCAGTCTCTGACCAGCACCTGTTGAGATGACCTTGGTTTGTAAGGTTGCTGAGATGGAAGAGCCTTATAAAGGCCCATAAGAAATCAGGGGCAATAAAAGGGCTGATGGTAGACTGTATGGAATCAGTATAAAGGTATCAGCATTTTGGAATGGGGCAGAGGTGTGGTCGATTGCAAAGAAGATTGGAGGAACTGAGAGGAGAGGAAGCCTATTGGACTCATTGGGCCAGATGGACCGAGGTTCATCCCTGAATGATGAACTAAGGAACTGAATGATGAAATAAGGAACGGCAAAGGGGGGGGGGGGGACAGGAAAGCTGCAGAAATAGCTGTTCCTGTGACCATTTTTGCAAAGGTTTTTTTTTAACTAAAATACATGCTGTACTAAGCTTTAGAAATAAGCTGCTCATGTAATGAAGTTACTTTGACCCTTTCTGCAGGACACAATAGCTTAGTGTTATTCAGTTCAATAGCTTAGTGTTATTTATAATTACTCTGTGTGATACTGTCTGTATATCAGTATGGTTATTGGTGTTCTACCACAAATAGCAGTGGATTTCTTATCAATTTAGAGGCGGGACATTTTTCTTATTAATTCCCCAAAAGGGAAGGGAACTACTCCTTAGAGCCGGCTAGTTGTACCTTGTGCAGCACGTTTGTTTAAAGGAAATATTAAAGGAGATGGGAGGAATCATGCTTGGTATATCTCTGAGTTTGGAACTAGAACTGTTCCTGCATTAAAATAGAATTGAACTACACTTGTAAATAATGTAAATGTCAGCATTACAATAAACACCCCCAACAAAACAAGACTCCAAGGCTAGAAGTTCCTCAAAGTTCCAATTTATTAGATATGCCATGTTGTCAACATCTGGGAAAACCCGAATCTGTAAGCTTCCGGGTTTTCTCCACCCAAACGAAAGTTCAAGTCCCTGCCCAGCACCCACATGTCCATCACACGATCCAATCAGGCACCATCCAAAACTGAAGATGCCTCCCCGTTACTTCCTCGCAGCTGCCGGGCACAACGGCCTTGACTTTCTGGAAAGAATGTTATTTAGACTACTACATATCACCTACTCCATATAATCGCCCCTCCCATTTTCCCACAGTCGAAAATGTGGCAGGCCTGAATACAAAAAGGTAAAAGATGGCTTCCAGGCCTGACGGTAAAATTGAAATGAATACAGGTATTCCTCACTTACAATCACCAAAAATTTCCATTGTTAAGTAAGGTGGTTAAGAGTTTTGCCCCATTTTACAACTTTTTGCCACAGTTGTTAAGTGAATCACTGCAGTTATTAAGTGAATTGTGAGGTCATTAAGCAAATCTGGCTTCTTCCATTGAACTTTGCTTGTCTGAAGCCAGCTGGGAAAGTTAGAAATGGTGATCACATGATCCCTGGACAGTGCAACTGTCATAAAATAGATGCCAATTGCCAAGCACCTAAATTTTGATCAAGTGACCATGGGGATACTACAATGGTCGTAAGTGTGAAAATCGGTCATAAGTCACTTTTTTTCAGTGCCACTATAACTTTGAACTGTCATTAAACAAATGTAAGTTGGGGATTACCTGTAACTGTTAAAATTAATTGAGTGTAATTAATCAAAAAGCTGATTTTAAAATTATTTCTTCCAGTCAAGATTAGTTAATTCTCAGGACCACTAAGGCACATAAAATCTCTTGGTTTTATGTTTTCATGTTTGATGTTGAAGTGCACTCCTTTTAATGGTGTAGTAATTTTATGGGTGGTACTTTTGATAACCATTACACCGAAAAAGTAGCATTGAAGAAGAATCTAAGTCACGCTTTTTCCTTTTTGTTTGAGAACATATTAAAAGAATCACACATGTAATCCGTATGATTAATTTTATTCATCCATTATTAATTCAGTTATGTGGTTGCTGACCTTTTGTGTTTATTTTTCTCAGAAATGATTGAATCACAGAAATGTCTATTGTCGTTCTGGGGACACATACACAATTGTCTATATGAGCAATGTTCATGTAAGCCAAAATGGCACAGAAAAACTACAGCATAAAATATTTACCAAGAATGGGAAACAACAAGAACTTCCAGCCAGCAAATAGATCAAATGAAGTATCATTGGATGTCGGTGAAAATGCAACAAAAATACAATATTCCTTTTTTAATTATTATTCGTACGCATTTATTGAATGCCAATAGAGATGCTGGGTAGAGTTTAGAGTTATCATCACTACTAAAGGATTGACAGTCTACAATGGAAGGGCAAAAAAAGATGATGATGGATTGGATAGCTTTTCACCAATGAATTAGCTCAAAGAAAAATATTGTTACTACTTTGCACACTCTTATAATTTACCATGAACGTTCTGAAGAAAGATAATTTCCTTTTATGAAGATTTTAAGAAAATTACTGAGATGTAATATCTTCTCTGTCCTGAACAATAACCCAATTAAACAGAATTGCTGTATCCTGCAATAAGTTGAAACCCATAGCAGCCCTGTGTCTTTCCCTCCCCCCCTCTTTTCCTTGACATGACAAATTGAATGTGTGCAGGGGCAAGCAAGCTTTTGGGGATTAAATTCTTCCCTTTTGGAATTTCATTCACTCCTAGAAAAAAGGGTATGTCAAGATCAGGGGTGGGTTCTACTTACCTTCCCTACTAGTTCGCATCGCGTTGGAAGTGCACATTTTGCGCGCGTGTCACAACCTGGAAATGACTCTCTACGCATGCGCAGAAGACTCTGCACATGCACAGAGGGTTCTTTGCCAGCTGCTTTCAAGGAGCGGTGACCGGAGGACTGGTTCGGGGGCATGGCCAGTCGGCCATTGCTACCGGTTCTGCAAGCGGTGGCAAATTTCCACCACAGGTACAGGAGAACCGTTCCAAACCGGCAGCTGGTCAAGACAGAAGTGACTGGTTTAGAATTGAAAGATGGCTGTACTTGCTTCTCTTTGGTTACTCGTAGTATATCTGTTATAACACATAGGGCTATCAGTCTCCGCTGGTTTTCCAATTTCATCTTGCACATAAATGATCTTTTGCCAGTCTTAATCTCAAAGCAACATGTTGTGCCACAAAGAATATTTTTTTCTATACAGTATTATAAAGGGTGAAATGAACTTGAAGACTTCACCAATTCATGCTTGCTTTATCTACTACTATGCATTCTTGAGGAATGATGTTATAATAATTGATTAATTTCTTCATTAACAAAAAGAACAGATAGTGCAAAACCGGAATTTCTTATTAGATGTGGCTTTTTCCTATGCTATGGCAGCCTCCAGTTCTGTTGTTGGGTAATCATGTGCTGCTTCCCACAGCCCACTAGAAAGAACGAGAGGTGGCAGGTGTCCAGGTTGAATCAGTTAATCTGGAGAAAGCAGGTTCAAGTTGTGTGTCCATGTTGCTGGCAACTGTTCCTGATAAACCAGTTGAGGATGTGGCAGGCAACGCAATGCTGCTTCGCAGAAATGGGGAACTGCTGCTTACATCACTTGCCAGGTTAGAAACGTTGACAGCATTGTTACTGACAGTCCAGAGGCAAGGATAGTGACTGCAACAAAGCAACACACACACACACAAAAACCACAACTGAAATTTGCAGCTACAGTTATCATTGCTTGATGTATAACAGGAACAGATAATCATTTTTGGCTGAAAATTGTATTTCTTTATTCAATGCATTATTTGTCTTGCAAAGAAATAGGGCTCCAGAATTATGATTTTATGCAAGTACTGTATATAGCGGCCATTTTTCATTTCTTTCTAACTTAGGGCAAGGTTGGGGAGAGTTTCTTGCAGCTTTAGGTGCTTCAGCCAATTGTGGCTAAACAATTTAGTAAAGCTCTAAGATTCAAGAGAATTTTTTTTAAAAATTTAGAAACCACATGAAGCCTTTAACATGATTGTCTGCACTTGGTATAAAGGAATATAGCATTCAAAACTTTAATTTGTTTCATTTTGTTTTATCCATATTTCTTACTATCTGAGAACTTAACCCAAACTCTCCCTTTGTTGGATTTGAGAATAAATGGTATGATTGGACTACAATTTACAGCACAGCTGTATGATAAATCAATCCTCTCAGTAAAACACTTCTTGCAACAATTAGAGTGTATTTTGAATCTAGTCAAACTCCTGGTGACCTCATGGATAGTTATCTTGGCAACAGTATGGAAATATTTTGCTATCATCTTCCACAATATTTCCCCTTCCCCCCAATTTCCAAGGCTAGTCTATAGCCCAGTGATGGCGAACCTTTTTTTCCTCGGGTGCCAAAATAGTGCGCACACGCGCTATCGCACGCTCGTGCGTGCCCACACCCATAATTCAAAGCCCCCCACTTGCCCCACCCCCCTGTGCATGCGTGCATGACCCACCCCACCCCCCGTTTCCCGACTTCCAGTGGGCCCAGTAGGCCCGTTTTTTGCCTTCCCCAGGCTCCAGAGGCTTTCTTGGAGCTTGGGGAGGGCGAAAACGCTCCCCCCCGCCACCCCGGAGGCCCTCCGGAGACCAAAATCATCCTCCCAGAGCCTCCGCACGAGCCAAAAATCAGCTGGCGTGCACGCACATGCGCGCTGGAGCTGAGCTAGGGCAACGGCTCGCGTGCCAACAGATATGGCTCCACGTGCCACCTGTGGCACCCTTGCCATAGGTTCGCCATCACTGCTATAGCCCCTCAATTTTCTTGTGGTTTTTCATCCATGTACTAACCAGAGCCTGTTTTGCTTTTGAGCCCAGACCAAGTTTTAAATTGCACCCTCAGATTGCAAACCAGTCTTAAATACTGGCTTGGCTGCAGCTTTAATTGTATTAAATACTTAAATACAATTCACCTGATATTTATATCAGCAAAATATAATCATTCTTCCTAATTAAAACTGCCATATAGGCAGTTAACATAACTGTTTTATTTTATTTGTCTTTAAAGGAGGAAAGGTGGTGTATAGTAAAATCTAACCTATTTTTTTTCCTCGTTGTACACAAGAAAGGCTGCTGGGACTGCTGAGCTATTGCTGCTAGGACAACATACACACTGAAGAGATGCTTGCTTACCTGGGCCCTGGAGCGGTCGTACCACTATTGTGTGGCACTGGGAGCAGGTTGTTGTGGTGACTGGAGGGTCCTGTAGGCCAACCTTCATGGCTTGGGGACACTTGGAAATCATTGTTGGCATTTTCTGTCAGATTCACTTTAGAATAGAAAACACAAAGGATTCATTTGCAAGATTATGTTTACCCATTGCAAGATTATGTTTACACTGCCAAATCAGGCTGAGTATTAAACAAAACCAGAAAAAGGCAGAACCTTGAGCTGAATGGACAGCCTTTATTCTTTCACTTCTTGATATGTTCACAAGGTGCAGTTTGTCTTTTCAGTTTGACTGAGAATATGACTCTTTTCAGTAGTTCTTGAACTATCCTGCAACTATGGTTTGGGGCCCGTAATGAAATAAATAAACCAAAATATTAAAAACACCCAGGGTCTTGTGAGATATCAGCAATCTCATCTATGACATTTCATTCAAGAATAACAAACAACTAAGATTTCACATATTCATATTTTTTTATTTTATTTATTTTCATTTAGCGTATGGTAAGATTTTTTTAAATGAAACTATACTTCTATGTAATGTTGTAGTACAGTTCTATTTAAGATTTTGCAATGCTGTGTGTCAAGGGACCTCAGCCTGTGCATTGCCAGTTCCTGGTTTATTCTATCTGCTTCCTGCTAACTGGGACACAAGAAAGCACCTTTAAATGAGCTGTGGTGGTGCAGTGGTTAGAATGCAGTACTGCAGGCTACTTCTGCTGACTGCCAGCAGCTCAGCAGTTCGATTCTCACCAGCTCAAGGTTGACTCAGCCTTCCATCCTTCCAAGGTCAGTAAAATGAGGACCCAGATTGTTGGGGGGCAATATGCTGACTCTGTAAACTGCTTAGAGTGTAAAGCACTCTGAAGTGGTATATAATTCTAAGTGCCATTGCTATTGCTATTAAATGGAGCACCGCTGTGAGAATACAGTTGGACTATTATGTTCTTGCTGTCCAATCATATTCCAGTATTTCTTGAGAGGAAGTAATTATAGTTCTGTTCTAGTGTACATACTTTGCTTGCATCGTGTTCAGCATCCTAGAGATGAGGCTTATATTACTATATGGCTTTCTCTGTTCATATAATTTTATGAGGTTCCTGATACTATCAAATCTTGCCTCGTGTTTTTCTATTCTTTTTAATCTTAATGTCACAATAATCAAAAATATTTTAAATCAAAAATATCATAATAATTTGTCAAAGAAAAAGAAAACTGCTCAATTCTTTTCTTTTTTGCCATTAAAGAGCTGCTTTTCTGGAAGCCTCATGGGGAAGCAAGAGTGAAGAAAAGCATTTCCTGGAAATGCGTACTATCTTTCCAACCAGAAGCTTCATTGATTAATTTTGCCTAAAAATGAAGTCTCCTTGGAATCTGGTTTGACACCTGGGGATATCATTGGTGTAATTTTCTTGGCAAAATATAGACATTCTCTGTATTTGTCTGTTTAATTTTACAGCTTAATTTACAGTCCTAGTATTTCTCGGGGGTATTTCCCATCAAAATCAAATCTAATCCTTCTTATTTTTTTGAAAAAAAAATCAACCAAGATCCACTACTATCTCTTTCTCAGCTGTGAAGGAAAATAATACAGAAAAGAAGGGCATTCTATGTACTAACATTTTTTTTCCTTTTTGTGGTTATTCAATATACCGTATTTTTCGGAGTATAAGACGCACCTTCCCCCCCCCCAAAAGAGGCTGAAAATTTGTGTGCGTCTTATACGCCAAATGTAGCTTTTTCGAAGCTTTTTTTCCAGCCCTAATGAGGTGCTAATGATCTTCCCAGCTTGCAGGATTTTTTCCTTCCTACTCCCTCCAAAGAAGTGTTTTTCCAGGCCTAAGTCTTCCCAGGCTTGTTTTCATTGCTATTCCCTCCGAAAAAGGTTTCTTCAGCCCTAACAAGGTGCTAACGATCTTCCCTGCTTGCAGGATTTTTTCATTCCTACTCCCTCTGAAGAAGTGTTTTTCCAGCCCTAAGTTTTTGCAGGCTTGTTTTCATTGCTATTCGATCCGAAAAATCTTTTTTTCAGCCCTAACCAGGGGATAAAATAATGTGCTGAAGCTAACCAGACTAAGGACGCTAGCCAGATGAATACCTGGTAGATAGATTTTCCCCATTTTCCTCCCCAAAAACTAAGGTGCATCTTATACTTCGGTGTGTCTTATACTCCAAAAAATATGGTATTTTTTCTTTTTTCCCTTTTTTAAAAAAGGAGCATTAGTTATATGTATAACTAGAATAGTTACACGTCTTCATTTATCCTTTCAAAATCTTTTTGCTTGATTCACTTGCTAATCATTTCATGTGGTGTCATTTGGCATTTGCTTTTGATAAATAAATGCAAAACATGACAAGAACTTGCCTGGATAATGATTTTTTTGCATGTACGAAGCCGGATATGGAACGGCCCTGTGTCCTCGTAGAGCTGAATAATGTTCACAGCCATGATGAGAATGTGGAGCAGGCAGAGAAAAACTCCCCGTGTATGGATAATTGGAAGTTCCTGCTGCACAGACAGCATCAGGATTGGAAATCAACCAACCACCCACTACAGAAATATTAAGAATTGAGTAAAAAAAAAAAAAGTTGAAGTAGGGAAACAGGAATATACATACATACATACATACACACACACACACACACACACACATCTTTTAATCTGTCATGCAGACTAAAATACTCAAAAAACATAGGATAACTAAATAATCTTTTCATCTCAAAGAAAAAGGATGAAAATAAGAACCATCTAATCTAAATCCTTTTTACTGGAAGGTTGCTCTCCTTGGGCAATTAGACACAGCAGTGAAATTCATGGTTTGATATATAGAGGTGAGGATCATAAAGTGGCTCTAGTTCAGGGGTGAAATGCTACCGGTTCGGCCCATTTCGGGCGTACCGGTAGCAGTGGGCGCCAGTGGTTCGGAGAACTGGTAGCGGTGACAGCCACCTGGACGCTGCCATTTTCTTTTTTTAACCCTCTGCGCATGCGCAAAGCCTTCTGCGCATGCGCAGGGGGTGAAAAAGCATGCGTGCAAACGGAGCGGGTGTGAAAAAGCGCGTGCGCGAAGTGTGCACTTCCAAACCGGTAGGAAAGGTAAGTAGATTTCATTGCTGCTCTAGTTGCATATGATAATGGTGTTTTCTATATTAAAATCAATAAAATCAATTGATAGCCTGCAGTACATTATATACTCTGAATACATTATTAATAAACCTAAATGTGAAATGAGTAGCTTTGATTTATCAAAATTAGCAAGGAAACACCACCTCTAGCAGAGGTGTCAGTATTCTACACATCCCCTCAAGTACTTGAGGATTTAACATGGGTTTTTTTATAAAGTAATAGCTATATAATAATTATTTATGAATGGTTATTTGACTAGTCTAAATTAAAATTTCTAAAGTAAATGTCACATATTTTATAATCAGTAATATTACTGTTAATGGTTTAGTTAATTAGACATAGATATGGTGTTCAAATTTTCACAAATTAATTTTATTCTGGAAGATGGAATTATTTTTTAGATTTTTTCATTCCATGCATAATATACCAACAACTTGGAAATTAGCAGAAACAAATGGACTTGTTTGATAGCAAAAACATTGATATTAGAACACTGGAAGGGAATCTATTTTCTATCAGCAGTATAGTTATGTACTTCAAGTCCCTGCTGAGCATTTTCTCATCAAGAACTCCACCTATAGAACTAATAGATAGTTGGGATCCATAATTTATATGTTTAAGTTCACTTTTACCTCCAACAGGTAAATAGACTAATTTAAATCTTAATTGTATGCATCCTTGTAAAATAATAAATTTATTTATTAATTATTTTCAAGCTTTCTTGAGGTTTATCTATTTTATCACTTCAGAATCTATTCATAAAAATGAAATGCTCTTCCTCAGCAATTAAAGTGCCTGTAACCTAGTGTGTGTGTCAAATTATTTAGTACTTAGATTTGTCCAAATGTTTCACAGCTTTGCCCATAGTTTTCTTGGCAACATTGCTGGAATTGTTTGCCATTGGCATTCTTCTGGGTTTGAGTTTGGAAATTCTTTGTCTAGAATGGCTTGGCTTTTCTCATAGCTTTAGAGCCCTATATCTGTTATGAGTTGACCTTTCCTTCAGCTCTCTCATGAACTTATTAGCAAGAGTGACCCTTTTAGGAGTGCAAGCTTCTTGTGGCATCATTATCAGAATCATTTAAATGACTGAGTTCTCTCACCAGATTAAATTAGCAATCCCTTAATCAATTAGCAGTAATTGAATTAGATTCAAAGTAAACTTATCTTTAACAATGAGTAAGAATAAATGAACTTTCTATAATGGAAAATAAATATTTCTGCTCTTCAGAAATTCTTGTTATTGCTATACAGTATTTCTTATTATTGTTATTGAACTAATGTAAATTTTGTAATAATTTTATCTTTGAGAAAAAGTCAGTATTGAATTACAGCTTTCTTTTGTTAAGCATCTATACTGCACATGTAAAAAGACAACAATAGACTTTTAAATTTTAAAGAGGAACAAAGTTTTCCCATAGAGATTTGTGTTGTTTGTGCCATCATTGGAAACTGGTGGTATCAAAACCAAATACTAAGCAGACAAACAACAGCTAGATGCTTTGGTCAGTAGCTTTATAAAGTCACAATTCCTAAAAATGTAAATGATGAGTTGGCGCAATTCAATGCATTATTTGGAAGGAAGCCTATCTTGGCTAGAAAAAAAAAAGATAAATGTGAGGTGATGTAAGAGAAAGTAAAAAAGGAATGCATACAAGGAGGGACAATGAGGCAATATCACCACAGTTTGCTTTCTCTAAGTAGGTGTTTTATTATTGGCCATGACCATCATGGTAGGAATTTGTACATAGGCAGGTTCAACATGGCAGTGATGTTATAAGAATATTCATAACAACTTATCTACTAGTTCCAAAGTTTGCCTTTCCTGTGAAATAAGATGCTCAGAATAATATGTCCATGGAGAGAAGTAGTAATAAGGACATTTGAGTAAAACCCTAATCACAGTTGCAGGAAACTAGAAAAAAATATTGTTGTTTCATACTATTGCCTATTATTCAAAATACTTTTCCATCTGTGAACCATCCAATACTGTGCACTGACAGATGTTACAAAAGCAATAGTCACCAGTAAGCTCATGTTATCAATTTAAAATAAGCAACAAGCTATTATATAACTTACAGTGAGAATATGTCATGTGTTGACTTTCAGAGACAATATCTGGAGCATCCTTGGAGTGGTTTCTGAGCGATAATGAGATTAAAGTTTCATTGATTCTGGTAAAATTATTATTCCAATGACATTTCTTTATTCTATCATGATGTTCTGTGGGTTACTTATCATTTACAAGTCTAATCAACTTCACAAAGCTCTCTTAAATTTGTTGTCATTAAAGTCTGCCAAAGAATTATTATGCTCTCTAGTCACAATGCATACATTATATTAGTGTTTATTATATTTCTAATGCAGAGTACAAACTAAGAATGAAGAACAGTATAGTAGCTGGTATTCTTCTATCACTAACAAGTTTCATACATTTGATGAAGAACTGATCTTACCTTTCTTTTGCATCTAGAAATGCCTTGGCAAAAGGGTTGTATTTGATTTTGAGCGCTGTTATCTTGAGGTTCAAGAAAGAAGGGTTCTGTTAAGTCTTTTAAAGGTGACGGTCGATCATTTACCCACATAAGGTTCAATAGGTTTTAATTAGCCACAGACAATTCACATTCAAATATACAAGGTTATTCAAAAAGAATGAACCAATTTCATGACACATTACTTCAGTTCTCAAGCATCGTCATGTAATGAGTCAGTGACCATTTGAAAGAGGAGTTATCTAAGTTTTGAATGGCTGCCACAGGGGCGATGTAGTCGTGTCGTTCTTCTGGCAGCGTTCAGTTGTTTGTTTACCCTCGGAATGGCAAGTCCTCAGGAAAAGGCGTTCTGCATTGGATTGGTCGGAAGGGGCCCCAAGACCTTGCTCTTTGTGCTTGGCCTGCGAGATCCCCAGACCTAACTGTGTGTGATTTTTTCTTGTGGGGATATGTAAAAGATCACGTTTATGTTCCACCACTACCCACTAACCTCGATGACCCTAAACATCGAATAACAACAGTGATCAACTCAGTGGACTGTGATATGCTGATACTCGCCTGGGATGAATTCTCTTATCCCATTGATGCTGCCCGTGCTGCAGGTGATGGCCACATTGAACACTTGTAAGACAGGAAATCAAAGTTGATTGTGAGTAGGATACTTGTGACTTGGCTGGAGTTTTGTATTACTTTTCCTTAATAAATATTGTGACATGAAATCGGTTCATTCTTTTTGAATAACCCTGTATTATACCAAGAAGTTATACAAAGGCAAGGCACAACATGTGAAAGACAGAACGTTTTCTTCATACCATACATAAGTTAATAGAGCTCTGAGATTTATTAAACAATGCATGGTGTGGAGAGGAAGAAATTTTTGCACCTTTTAAGGAAGTGAAAAGAAAGATTTAAAACCATTTCATAGTTGAATAGTTGAATACTATTTAGTATTTAGTATATGACAGTAAACATTAATGTGGACAACTTTAAAAGAATTTTAAGCAATTTTCTCAAAAAGAGAAAGCAATAAATCACATAATGGTTTTATATTATCCATCACTATCAGAAGCAATATACTGAGGAGCACAAATTGGTTGTGGTTATTGCATATGCTTTGTTTGCTATGGGCTTTCAGTTGTCCTGTGGCAGCCTAGCCGATTTCTTTCTTAAGCAGAAGTTTGATTTTGCAGCTGAAACACTGTATTTTTCGGAGTATAAGACGCACCTTTTTCCTCCCTAAAAGAGGCTGAAAATTTGGGTGCGTCTTATACTTCGAATGTAGCTTTTTCGAAGCTTTTTTTCCCAACGAGGTGCTAACGATCTTCCCGGCTTCCTATTCCCTCCGAAGAAGGTTTTTTCCAGCCCTAAGTCTTTGCAGGCTTGTTTTCATTCCTACTCCCTCTGAAAAAGCAGTGCTTTTCAGCCTAACGCGGTGCTAACGATCTTCCTGGCTTGCTGCATTTATTTTTATTCCTACTCCCTCCGAAGCAGTTTTTCCTGCCCTAAGTCTTAGCAGGCTTGCTTTCATTCCTACTCCCTCTGAAAAAGGCTTTTTCAGCCCTAACCACAGGATAAAATAATGTGCTGAAGCTGAACAGACTAAGGACGCTAGCCAGATGAATACCTGGTAGGTAGATTTTTTCCCCCCTATTTTCCTCCCCCAAAATTAAGGTGCGTCTTATACTCCGGTGCGTCTTATACTCCGAAAAATACGGTAAGTTTCCAATCCAGCAGGATAACTTCTGGTGTCCTCTGAATGCCTCTTCCGTGGTTATTGAATAGCAAGCATGCAAGAGACACATCGTTTTTGGTAAGATCAAACAATAAGGCCAGTGGATCACACAATTTACCTATGCTTATCTGGACAGTTTAAAGTGAATTCCCACAACTAATAAATAAATTGCTTTTGTACGATAGCCACCTACCTCTTCATTCTGGTAGGCAGTCACAGCAATAAACTGAGTTTCAGGAAAAGAACAATTCATTACCATCCTATGTGGGCCTCCTACTCGAACAATATGAATTTGAGGCTCATATTTATGCAGGGAATTCAACATAATCTAGAATGAGAAAAAGGGAGACAAAATAATTGAAGAGATATTGTTTTGTATTCTACAAAAACTTGTGACATATGGAAATTATTACTCAAAGTTGTAGTAACTTTGGTTTCAATGCAAGATGAGACCCCGGTAATGAAATAATTTGTGGCCCAAGTGTTGCAATTAAACAAACATTTTGATAGGCTCCCATTATTTCCAAGGTTAGGGAGCTTTCATTTTAAGGCCTATTGCTATATATAGATCTGACCAGCCTTCTTTCCCCATCACACCACTCTCAAAAAGGGGGAGAGCGAAAATAAGTATCTGATAACAGCAATAGTTGGATTATTGCTAATGAACTATGATCAGTTTCATCTCTGGTCACTTTAACTGGATGACTGTAGGTGCACAAACAGCTGCAAAGTAGATAAAACAGAGAATAGGTCTGCAAACAGTAACAGCTGACTGAGTCTATTTTGAATGCATTTTATATTAGAATTAGAACAGAGGTGGGTTCTCCCAGTGTGGACCGTTTATATAGAACCGGTAGTAACTTGGCGGCCTGGGTCGCTGGAACCGGCAGCAATCCAGGCCTGCCATGCCCCCGAGCCGGTTCTCTCGGCACCGCCACAGGCACTGCCATCTTGTTTTTTGCTTCTGCGCATGCGCAGCTTTGTTTTAGCACTGTGCATGCACGTGCACGCAATGCGTGCGTGCCCGCGCATCGCCATTTTGTTTTTGGCTTTAAAAAAAAATCTGGGGTTTTTTGCACTGCGCAAGTGCGTGCGTGCTTTGCACATCGCGCCCACGAGGCACAGCAACGCAGTGCGGGAGGAAGCGAACCGGCAGCGAGGTAAGTTGGAACCCACCCCTGGAAGATACATATTGTTTTTGTAGTAAAATTACAGTGTTTCAGTTTGGGAAAGAAACAGAAATCTAGGCACTATCTGAATGCTTTGTTGTTGTTGTTGTTGTTGTTGTTGTTGTTGTTGTTGTTAAGCATCTTTCTCTGAAAATCTGTATTAAACAATTCTACATATAAAAACCAAAGTTCATGCTTTCCTAGTTTTTTTTTTCATGTAAATTCTGGAGGGCCCCAGATAAGTGTAGAAATGGCCATAAACAGGTCAGAATAGATATAAATAATATGCAAAGCTGGAAATTCGTTCTTTGCTTGCTAATGGATTTGCTTTCAGATTTAATCCTGCATTCCAAAATAAATCAAAGAAAATGTTCATCACTGTAGTCCTAGATGCATATTAAACAAACAAGCCAACAAAGCCAACTTTCCTCTTTCATTTTTAAGGGCCTTCAGAGAGAATGCCACTTATTTTCTCGTACAGGTACATACTTTGTATTATTATTCCAAAGGCCAAAGATGATTCAATAGTATATTTATAATTATCATGAAGCAAAAGCAAGCACAGTAATTATTTCATTTAGACGAAGCCTTTTATTTGAGTACCTGACTATTGCCAACATCCCACTTACGCACCAAATGGCAAAGGAGAGAAAACAAAGGCTCAATACCCCCAATCATTTCTCCCTTCTCTGAAGCCCTATGTAAAAACTCAGCATACAAGGCACACTACAGAGGTAAAAATCCCTGATAGTTAAACCACAGCACATTCTGTCTCTCTTGACATCAAGGAGTCCATTAAAATCTGAAAGCTCCAATTAAAGCCTGTTTATTCCTGTTTACATATGGACTCCATGGAATAATTGGCATCTGTGGGTGAAGAGGCATCTAAGGGCCCTTCTAATTGCATAAATGCACCCTTGATCATTCTTGATTGGTAGAAGCCAATGACTCAAGCCAAGAGGCCTACAAAAAAAACATGGTACCATACCTGCCCATTTCCATTTAGTTTATTGGTAAGTTTCACTTTGCTAAAAGATACTGTGGCCTTCATCCAGTGTGCTCCAAAGTTGGGTGAGTCTGGATGGATATAGACACAGCTGTGGTTGGATGGCTCTGGCTTTCCAGCAGGAACCCATTCTCCATTCACATACTTCCAGCGATGGCTATCAGTTGGAGCAAAATCCAGCAGAAAAGAATACATAGCATTTGGATCCAACCCCGAAACACTGATCTTTAAAACTGGAAACATCCGCCTGTATGAGAATAGAATAGAATAGAATAGAATAGAATAGAATAGAATAGAATAGAATAGAATAGAATTGAATTGAATTGAATTGAATTGAATTGAATTGAATTGAATTGAATTGAATTGAATTGAATTGAATTCTTTATTGGCCTTGGACACACAAGGAATTTGTCTTTGGTGCATATGCTCTCAGTGTACATAAAAGAAAAGATACATTTGTCAAGAATCATGAGGTACAACACTTAATGATTGTCATAAGGTACAAATAAGCAATCAGGAAACAATCAATATAAATTGTAAGGATACAAGCAACAAGTTACAATCATACAGTCAAAAGTGGGAGGAGATGGGTGATAGGAACGATGAGAAGACTAATAGTAATAGTAATGCAGCCTTAGTGAATAGTTTGACAGTGGTGAGGGAATTATTATATATGAAATTAAGTCTTTTTAAATTTGGGGAATAATTTGTTTCAATTGCTTGTTTTCTAAATTAACATATTAATGAATCACTTAATGACACAAAATCTTTTCACTAAGAGAGGCAGATAATACTCATTTCTCTTCTGTTTTGCATGGATAGTGCTATGAAGTACGAGGTCTTGCAATCAAGACAGCAAGTTCTGTTCCTAAAACAATTGACTAGGGAACATAGTCATCACAAATATTTGGCTCATTATCCAACAGTCCCTCCAACGAAAATTACATTCAAGGATATGCTACATAATGATAATTGGTCTAAAGCAGTGGTGAAATCCAATTTTTGTACTAATGGTTCTGTGGGCATGGCTTGGTGGGCGTGATGTGGCTTGGTGGGCGTGGCTTGGTGGGCGTGGCAGGGGAAGGATACGGCAAAATCTCCATTCCTGCCCCACTCCAGGGGAAGAATATTGCAAAATCTCCATTCCGGCCCAACTCTGGGGCCAGTCAGAGGTGGTATTTGTTAGTTCTCCGAACTACTCAAAATTTCCCCTACCGGTTCTCCAGAACCTGTTAGAAACTGCTGGATTTCACCCCTGGGACTCTAAAGACTGGTTGTTTTTGGTAGTGCATTTAATTTTTTCAATCTATTTGCCAATGCAGAAAGAGGAGAACCAATATTAAAGCACTGAAAGGCTAACTTTATATTTTCAGGAAGGATGGGAACAATGTTTTCACAGCTTTCCTAAGCACCACTTAGGCAGGAAGAAAAGACAATTTTAACTGTATTCAGAATATTTAAATTGGAGATGTTAACATTTTGGAAATGGAAAAGTACATGCGTTTATTTGTTTATACTCTGTTCATGGGAACCCTGTGACTATCTAGATTTTGAAATACTGTATGGAGTTCTCAGCTTTCTTCTCAATGGTGAGTAGGGTTGGTGAAAGTTGTAATGCAACAAATTTGGAGGGTTAAAGAATTATATTTTTCATATTATTTGTGTTTATTATTGTATGTGTGAACCATTTTTCAAGACCTATTCCAACTATTGTTGATCTCAACTTATTTCAATTTTTTTGCAGCTACATTTCCAATTTACCCAACTTGCTTTCCTTTCCTTAACCTCATAATGTCTGGAGAAAAACTATTTCTTCTTCTCCTTCTCCTCCTCCTCCTCCTCCTTCTTCTCTTCCGCTTCCTCCCATGGTTGAGAGTCCTGGCCAATCTATTAGATTTTGATCTTATTTATTTATTTATTTTGTGAGATTTATATACTGCCTCACAGTGCAAGCACTCCCTAAGCGGTTTACACCAGTAAGCAATATATATTTATATTGCCCCCAACAATCTGGGTCCTCATTTTACCTACCTCAGAAGGATGGAAGGCTGAGTCAACCTTGAGCCGATGAGATTTGAACCGCTGACCTGCGGATCAGTGTCAGCTAAAGTGGCCTGCAGTACCTGTCTCTAACCGCTGCGCTCACCTCGGATCTTGTTTATTATGCTTTTATTTACATTATTTACAAAATGAATAATATGTGTGTCATCTAAAAATAGAGATAAAAATCAATTCCATTTGGTTTTACTTGCTGTATCACAATACAGGCTAAGACATCTTATCTGATGATCTATTTAAATATCCAATGAGGAAAAAAAGGGGGGGGAATAGGTTCAATTAAATGCATTACCAAAAACAACCAGCCTTTAGACCAATGTGCTTCCTGGCTCCAGTTTATGGAAGAAGAAAAAACCTCTATGCCTTGAAACTGATAAACATGGAGAAGAAAGAGGCAGGATAAATATGGCCAATGCCAATTTCCTTTGATTAGTCCATTGATTATTCTATACTAGTAATCTTCAAATGGGTTGTTCTGCATTGTTTGGTGCTCCATTATTCACTACTTAAAGTTTTGGGGAAACCTAGGAATATTTATGAACAGGTTTGGTCTGTTTTATGTATATACTTACTTAGAGGATTTCTATTTTCTCTTTTAACTCCACCTAAAACACTTAAATCCTACTTGGGAGCAGGTTTGGGATGAGGATGAAGAAGATCCAGATTCAAGTCCATCATGAGTCGTGAAAACTCACTAGCTGTCTTGGGTTCTGTTGTTTCTCCTAAAGCAATATATCCTACAGAATTGTTATTTGGGGGAAATTTTTGAAGAGGGCTATGTATGTTGCCTTTGGTTTTCAGAGGAAAAATGTGATATAAAACTAAAGAATAAATAAAAAGTACTGAATGTCAGAAGATTTGAGATCTTTTGGGCCATTTTCTCTAGCCTTGTGCTATCTTGAGATTAAACCTTCCATCATATTAGTCAAAGATGGTAGAAGTTGTAGCCTAGCACTTCTAAAGAGCTCCAAATTGGGAAAGGCTGCCTAGATATAAATAAACATCAAACTCTTTCTTGGCTTGGTTTGAATTGGTTGAGTTGGGTTTGGTTGCTGTTGCATTTTAATAATAACATATAGCCCTAGCAATAGCACTTAGACTTATATACCACTTCACAGTGCTTTACTGCCCTCTCTAAGTGGTTTACAGAGTCAGCATATTGCCCTCAACAATCTGGGTCCTCATTTTACCAATCTCGAAAGGATGGAAGGCTGAGTCAATCTTGAGCTGGTGAGACTTGAACTGCCGAACTTCTGGCAGTCAGCAGAATTAGCCTGAAATACTGCATTCTAACTGCTGCACCATCACGGCTCTATATACCGTAATATTCTTGGGACAGCTTGGTTGAACCCAGATGCATTCTATAGACTGGCTTAAATTAAAACTCCATTTATGTATTAAATCTTGATGTAAAAAATACTACCTGTTTCAACATCACTCTTTATAATTCTTGGAAAAACATTGTGATGACTTTTGCTGCTATGCATGGATTAACTTAGTGTTCATAAATTCATCTGTGCATTCTTTTTTGCCAATGAACCAAGTTAGCAAAAGCAATAGTGGTGAATCAGAAAAGAAGTAAAATTAGAGAGAAAGAACACATTGAGCAATAGCACAAGCCAAATCAAAGCTATCAAATTTCATACCCATAGGCTATGATAACAGGGCTTTAAAGTGAACGTAATTGACTTCTGTACTGCTTGAGATCCTTTCTTTTTATCAATATATTATCAATACTTGCTCAGGCATAATATTTCATAACTCTTTAGTCAACTGAGATGTTCTTAGAAAAAGAGATTTATCAACTGAGGGGAAAGTCTGAGTGAATTTTCACTTTATAATTTGTATTAATGTTTAATCCTCTACTTCGGAAGTTGAATGCTTGGTTTTGCTGAAATGCAACTGTTAGCAAACCCAGCCAGAATTTTACATAATGAAAATACAACAAGTTACAATTTATCAACTTCAAGAAATTCTTAGACCTCCCACACAGATATGCATTATTCCTTAAGCATCATTTGCATAATTATTATACTCTCTTTCACAGACATAGGGTCACCTGCTTGGGCAGGGGGTTGGACTAGATGACCTTCAAGGTCCCTTCCAACTCTGTTAATCTGTTAATCTGTTAATCTTTTCAGATATATAACACATTCTAACTCAATTTTCCCCTTAAAATGTGACAATGCAAAAATATAATCCTTTACTATACGATCGATCTTGCAGTATATTGTCATTTTTTACATGAGTTTCCATTTGTACATAGCCCTGTCTCCATCTCCCAACTTAAAGACCACAAAAGATCCTCTAAGAAAATGTGACCGTCAACGGGGGGGGGGTGACTTGGAAATCAGTAAACTAAAGAATCAAAGATAGCACTTTCAAGTTTCATACTCTGTCTCTGATTGCACATCACAGGAGAGAGAGAGTTTTTTTCTTTTAGCTATTAGAGAAAAAATCAAGTTCTTTTTCCTGTGTCATATTCCTGAAGCTATACAGGCTACTGGGCTCACTGTTTACATAAGCAAAACTATACAAATTGTATTGGTTGATGGATTATGTACCATCAAGCCACCAACTTCTACTGGTCATGTACATAGATTTTCTCTCTATGATGATGATACATATTGAATACATTTGGCCTTCACGTGATACTGACAACTGGAATTGAGATCTGTAGATAATGTGTTGTTATTTTGTTGTTGTTGTTGTTGTTGTGGTTGTGGTTGTGGTTGTTATTTTGTTTGTTTGTTTGTCAAACATGTACAAGATAGTAGGTATTGGTATAAACATAAACATTAGCAAAGTAGGTACAGGTAAATTAGGCGATAGACAGTAGGACAGGGATGGTAGGCACAATGGTGCGCTTATGCACACCCCTTACAGACCTCTTAGGAATGGGGTGAGGTCAACTGTAGACAGTCTAAGGTTAAAGTTTTTGGGGTTTGGGGAAGAAACCACAGAGTCAGGTAGTGCATTCCAGGCATTGATCACTCTGTTGCTGAAGTCGTATTTTCTGCAGTCGAGTTTGGAGCGGTTTACATTGAGTTTGAATCTATTGTGTGCTTGTGTATTGTTGCAGTTGAAGCTGAAGTAATCATTGACAGGTAGGACATTGTGGTAGATGCTTTTATGAACTACATTTAGGTCAGATTGAAGGCTGTTCTAATAATACTAATACTAATACTACTACTACTACTACTACTACTACTACTACTACTACTACTAATAATAATAATAATAATAATAATAATAATAATAATAATAATAATAATAATAATAATGTGTTCTCTCTTATTGTAACCACTAGAAAAGCATAATTCCTGGATTCTTTTAGATAGGGAGCTCCTAGCACTATCTAGCATTTCCTCACTAGTGACTTATAGCATCTTCTATTCACATGCATTCATTCTGATGCCAACATGACAGTAATGAGCACAGGCATTATATTATTTCAGCAGTGGTTGGCTCTATTGTGCTTTCAGTCACTATTAGAAAAAAAAATGTACAAAATGGATTGTGACATAGTTCCATATTTTCACCCCAAAGAGTTTTTTCTATAGGAAGAAAAGTGATGGAACAAGTAATGGGGAAGATAGGGTTAGAAGAGAAGCCAATCAAGATTGGAAAGTCTTCCAGCAAAAATGACTTGCAAACAGCCCAATGTTTAACACAATGTTAAATATGGTTGGACAAAATCATGCACAGCCACTTTATCATCTATAAATATTATAAGAATGCATTATAAACTAATCAGAGCTTTACATGATCTGCATGTGTGACAGGTAAAAACATTTTAATTGGTTTATATTATGTGATTTATATTTTATATTGGTTTTGCATTTTGAAGTTTATAATGCTTTCAGTCTTCTTAAGAGCAAATATGTATTTATCATATATAACACTAATCTCTTATATGGTACAGGAAATGTATGATGTCCAATGGGACCCTCTCATAAGACACAGTCTTTCAGAAAATAACTTGAACATTTGGTTCAGAAAAAGATAAAGCCTTGCTTCTTTTATTTAGATACTTGTATATGTAAGTATGCTGCATCAACATCCATTGAATACACATAAAGAAGATTTGCTTCTAAGCTGTCAATAATAGCATCTCACAACAACCACTAATATCCAAAAGGGCTCACTATTTATACACAAATATATAAAAAAATATTCAGGTGCAGTCCGCCAGCAAACTATCCAAGTTGACTTGAAAGAAGTGGAATAATGGCGAGACTATAACCCTGTTCTCATGCAGTTTTTATTTACTTCTACAAATCTTCTCAAAAAGAACATCTCCAATGAACTGCAAATCAATCACAGTTGTTGTTCTATGTAGTAAATTCACTTCACCATTCACTGTAGCAAAAGAGAAGGTTAACACTCACCTGCCATTCTTGGTGACAATCATCTCATTTGTAACTTCTCTGAACCTCTGCCACAGGGCAGAATCTTCCAAGATAACCTGGAGTTGTTTCTCAGTAGGGTCTCCTTTGTCTCTGCCAGCCAGGAGTTCATTTTCCACCACATTGAGCAGCCTGGAGATGGTGCAATCACTGTGTTTCTTACAGCCCAAATCAGTCATGGTGACTCTAATGTCAGAAACTTCTCAGGTTATTTAAAAAAAAATGAAAGAGGGAAGCCTTCACAATCCCCTCTGAACCTAAGCCCAAACTAATTAATTAGCCACAATGGAACAAAAGTGCCCACCTCAGCCTTTTGCCTCAGACTTGTTCTTTCCTCCACTATGTCCCAACACGATGATGACACCTGCATGTTAAGGTTTTAACATGAACACACAACCATGTCCTTAATTACCAACTGTCAGGTGGGAGGCAGTCTGATGAGGCAATTGGCTGCTTCTGAAGACGAATCTTCCATTCAATTCGTTAAGCTTTTATCTTTCTGAGGAGGGTCTAATTATTCTGCTCAAGAACTATATTTCCATTAATGAAAATGATTTAATGTCTCAGATGAAACAATGAATGAAAAGCAAATCTGTGCAGATTTGCAAAATCAAACTGAAAAGGGAGGATACAAATGGCACTGAAAAGCAAACTGTATGATATACAATATTAGCCTTTCTTGAGGCAAGTGCATTTCCCTGGTGTTTCATTATATCGTTGTCAAGAAAAACATTTATGTTCCTCATCAAACTATATTTATACGCTGGAGAACAGTTCATAGGAGCTTCCTATTTGCAAGCCAGATTCCCAAATTCTAGGTTGGCAATGACCAATTTATGTACTTTGGGAAATGTAAGGGATACTGTGGACAGTATTTGGCGCAAAGCATATAGGATATTGCCATACTATAGACCACAATACTGTTTTTTTGGGGGGGGTTAGCAGGAATTCCAATTTGTTACTATGTTTTTAAAAATGTAAAACTCTTTTTTGTTGATTTACACTGCAGTTTTCATTTATTTCCCACCTCAAACAATGAGAAATTTAAGTTTTTGCAAATTTAATATTTTACTTATTCAGTATATACAGCTGCCACTCACCAAGAGATTCTGGGTTGCTAACAGAGTCAAAGTTATATCAGAAGAAAAATACCATGGTGAGGGCAAAAGAAAGTGCTCATAGACCATATGTGGCATTGAGACTCCAACCCCAAAATGAGGTGGGTGAAGAGAGGATGATTTTTTTTCAAAAGTATTCTAATGTTTCTTGTTCATGCCATTGTTCAAAATTGATAATTATTTACCATCTGCTAATAGGCTACCTACCGCTGAATATTGACCACTGAGGAATAACTGTAGAAGCCTTGGTGCTCTCTGAGCTTGATTGTTTGCCCACAGACATTTCATAACCTGACTGGATAACATCATCAGTGTTAGTAAGTGTGGGATTTGCTCCCTTTTTATATACAGTAACATGCTTTGCCCTGTTGCTGTGGGTATGGCTTTCTTGGTCCCAGAAGAAACCAAGGGACCACTTTTCTTCTTGGTCAAGGAGAATCCATACTCCCCAATGCAAGTGCTTTCTATATTATTTATTTATTATTTATTAAATTACTAGGCTGTCCATCTCACTAATACTGACTCTATATAAGCAGAGAGTAAATCTTACACCCACTAGCATTGATGATGTTACTTAATCAGATGATGAAACATCTGCAAGCAAACAACTAGCTCAAAAGCACCAAGGACTCTGTAGGATTTGCAAAAATTTGAGGGTAGAGCTAAAGGAAGGATCAGCCTAGAATCCCTACGTAATCATAAGTGAGCTAAATCCAACTCCCTTGAATTCTATGGACCCCTATTTAACTCCAAGCAGGTACTAACTGTTGGTTGAGAAATTCCTGTGCATAAGCTGTTTAGCAATAAATCAGTTTAATTGGACCTTCACTTGTGGACCTGGTCTTTTGTACCTGTCGGACTATACCGTTCAACTCTGAGCTACCTGGATTTCTTCTATTGAATATCTGTACAGAAGGGCATTAACTAAATATGCTGCTTTCTGGCTGCTTGCTGTAGTAGGAAGCAGGGGGAAATATATGAATCTAATCTAGGAGGTGAATATGATAAGTCACTTCAAGTGAACAGGTCTTAAGGAAAATGAATTGACAAGTCTGCTGGATTAAGAACCTTTGATTCATAGACTGAATGCTATTTGCAAAGTATTTTTATCTACCTCACATAAACTGATTCTGTCCCTAAAACTTTACCTAATGCTCACAAGGGTGTTGTATGGAAATCATGCTCTCCATGTAAAATAAATAATTTTGCTGATAAATAAGTAGCAGCACCTAACACTGCTCTGATCGTTATACCACAAACTAAACCAAAAATATTAAGAGAGCCTACCAATTATTATTTTAATGAGTAGGACAATTGTTTCCTGAAGAGGCATCAAATATTGGTACTAATAACTGGATTTACTGCTTTTTCATAAATTTTATGGAGGGTAGACTTAGAATCAATATTGACTGAACCTATCTAGAAATAAATTTTCATGAAAATAGCAATAGACTGCACTCACAATAGTGATGCTATAATGATATAGATATCTTGGAACAATGTGGAAATGGTGTTCTACAGTCTTCTTTCAAGACGATTCCTCAACTTCCTGATCAAGACTTCATGTTCCTGATGGTTTTACCATCCAAGTACTAATCAATTGTAATCCTGTTAAGCTTCTTGAAAGTTCCACTGTGGTGGCCTAGAGGTGGACCTCTTGCCTCACAATCAAGAGGTTGTGAGTTCGATCCCAGGTAGAGGCAGATGTAGGGTCTCCTGCTTGGGCAGGGAGTTGGACTAGATGACCTGCAAGGTCCCTTCCAACTCTGTTAATCTGTTAAATCTGTTAAATCAGCAAGGTTGGCAAGATGCTGCCACTGGTTGGACTCTGGAACACCTGTCATTATTAATGGGATGTCTTAAATTAGGCTTATCAGCATGATACCTAATAGCCTTTAATTTCTAGAGCAGAGTGGATAAAGTATTCCTTAACAACAGAATGAATCAAAAGTAAGTATTTGATAAGACTCAAACTTTCCAGACTTTATGCAAATAAGCGATTGATGGTTGATCCAGACTCTGTCATCTTCTCTGAAATTTGTGAAAATAGAATTTTCTATATGTTGTCAACATTTATCTATACATTATTGCTGTACATAAGCCCTGCTGTCTGTGAATCTCGGCCACCAGAAGTTAATTGGCCCTTTTTCTGAATATGTCTGCTAAAGTAATGAAAAGACTAATCTTTTCTAAATCACTTCAAGTCCAATAATCACTGATGGTGTCAAACCTTGATTAAAGAACACCAGAAAACCTGCTGTCTTTTTGTCCTTTGTAATTATGACTCGGCATTGGATGTCATGGCTAGATAGATATTTAGTTTCCTAGCTTCTGGAACTGAATGTTCAGGGAAGAGAATCCATTCAAATGGGACAGGAGATGGAAAGAATGAGTTAGCCTCTCATGGATTTCCTTTGACCAAGAATTGTCTATTATATTATTAGTCAGTAGAAAAGTCTGTACAGCTATTAAATATCAGTTAAAGAGGAAACATATCATTTAAAATCGCCCCCTATATATATGCAGCTGTTAGCTTCAAAGAGTTTCAGATTGATTTGTTGATTATTTCTTGGTTCTGCTGAAGCAAGCAAAACACATTTCTGAAAATGCTTCTCTGCCTCAATCTACTTATAAAACTCCATATATCAAGTTTGTGCTATAACTATATGAATGACAAATATTCGAACAAATCTAAAACGGGGAAATCCTCTCTCTGCTTAGATCTTATTAGACACATAATTTGGATGACTAAGACAGGATGTATCCTAGGTACACACTTGTTGTATTCTCGTCATTATAATTATAAGTTGCAGAGCATTGGTGCAATCAGATAGGTAAGCATGGTAAACTTTGTTAGCACTTGGAAAAACAGCAGAGAAAATTAATGGTCCAAAGCATACTAGAAAATTGAAAAGCATCCCAGAATCAGGCAGTGGCAAATCACTTCTCTATGGTTGGCAAAAATAGATTACATGGCCAATACCATGTGTATAAAAGTGCCAGAGGTTGGGTTTGATTTTCCAGCATTTCACATAAACCTCACTCATTTTTGCCTAGGATGAACTGAACATCAAGATGGAATTCTTGTATTCTTGTAAAGTGTAAACTATTAAGAGACCTATTTGTTCAGAACATTTTCATTTTTTTTCCTCCTTTCCATTGTCTCCAATTCTCAGTCGGCCTAGAAAAATCTCTCCAATTTTTTTGGCAAGATTTTTTAGGAGTGATTTGCCATTGCCTCCTTCCTAGGACTGATAGAAAGTGATAGATAGCTCAAGGTCACTCAGTTGGTTTCATGTCGAAGGCAGGACTAGAACTCACAGTCTTCTACTCTGATACCTTCACCATTACACCAAATTGGCTCTCGCATGGAATAGCAATTATGTAGAAACAGAACTGAGCTTCGGATTAAATATTTCAGAAAATTTTTAAAAGCCACACATTTTAAACATAGATCACAGGTTTTTAAAGATTGTGACTGGTAGTTAACACGTATCTGCATTAAGCATTAAGTTAACTAAGTATTATGTAGAAATTAAATTACTTTCACAGAAACATTAGGCTATACTGACAAATTTGTATTATAATCAATTGTTGTCCAATTATTTTCAGTTTAATTTTATATAGCAACAACTTAGATTTCAGTTTAATTCACCATTTCATTCCTTCATCTATACCTATTTTATATGTGATCAAAATTAGTAAAGTTGATTTGAAATATTGTTAAACTATGAAGTTTTATTTTGAAAAGGTCTTAGCTAAAGCTTTAACACTATATCAATATCTATTATACTTGTATATCATTTTTTAATATAATCAAAATCCAGACAGCTTTAATAGATCCATTTTCCCACATAATCCTCTTTATGAACCAGGAATTTCAGGATAATTTCAACTATTCACATTCCAACTCATAAACATGAAAGCCAACATGAGGCTGGAGCTGATCTGGTAAACACATGTAATCAGTATTTTTGACAAGTTTCTCTTTTCTCTAGAGACAAAATAAGAATTTTCATAAAATATATCCCTATTTCCAAGACATTTGTTCTAAAACATTTGTTTACCTCAATTTTCACAATAGCAAGATTGTATGCTATAATATTAAATAAAACACAAAAATGTACAGTGATGCCAATCATTTTGTTCTTTTTTACAATATTTTCTACTATTTAGTTTTTTCCTTGCTTCTAGATTTTACATTTCATTTCTTAGCTTATCCCATTACTACTCATTATTACCCTATCCCATTGGGCCCACCACCTCTGATGATTACAGAGAATGATTTGCAAAGCCTAATTCACAAACAAAAGCCAGGAAAAGCACCAGGTCCAGACAAGATAACTCCTTCTTGCTTAAAAACCTGTGCTGACCAACTGGCTCCCATCTTCACCAGCATCTTTAATAAATCACTAGAGATGTGCTATGTTCCTTCTTTCTTCAAATGCTCTACTATCATCCCAGTGCCGAAGAAACCCTCCATCAAGGAACTAAATGACTATAGACCAGTCGCTCTAACATCTGTAGTTATGAAAACCTTTGAAAGGCTAGTGCTGTCCCTCCTGAAAACCATCACAGATCCACTGTTAGACCCCTTGCTATTTGCCTACCGAGCAAATAGATCAACAGATGATGCTGTTAATATGACTCTGCACAACATCCTACAACATCTTGAATCTCCAAAGACAAGGGTCCTCTTTGTAGACTTCAGCTCAGCATTCAATACCATCATTTCGGACATTCTTCTAACTAAACTAAACCAGCTAGCGGTACCTGAACACACTTGTAAATGGATCATAAGCTTCCTAACAGGCAGGAAGCAGCAGGTGAAGCTAGGCAAAATCACATCAGATACCTGCACAATTAGCACAGGAATCCTCCAGGGCTGTGTGCTCTCTCCACTTCTCTTCTCTCTGTACACCAATAACTGCATCTCAAAAGATCCCTGAAAAGATTACTGAAGTTTGAAGATGATACAACAGTGATTGGTCATATTCAAGACAATGATGAATCTGCATACAACCAGCCTTGTGGTGCAACCAGAACAATCTGGAACTGAACACACTCAAAACCATAGAAATGGTGGTAGACTTTAGGAGAAACCCTCCCATCCTACCACCTCTTACAATACTAGACAACACAGTATCAACAGTAGAGTCCTTCAAGTGTCTAGGTTCTATCATATCTCAAGACTTAAAATGGACATCTAACATCAAAAACATCATCAAAAAAGCACAACAAAGAATGCTCTTTCTGCACCAACTCAGAAAGGTCAAACTGCCCAAAGAGCTGCTGATTCAGTTCTACAGAGAAATTAATGAGTCTGTCATCTGCACCTCCATAACTGTTTGGTTTGGCTCTGCTACCAAACAAGACAAACACAGACTTCAATGGATAATTAGAACTGCAGAAAAAACAATTGCTACCAACCTGCCTTCCATTGAGGATCTGTACACTGCACGAGTCAAAAAGAGGTCTGTGAAAATATCTACAGACCCCTCACATCCTGAACATAAATTGTTTCAACTTCTATCCTCAAAATGAAACTATAGGGCACTGCACACCAGAACAAGTAGACACAAGGACAGTTTTTCCCCGAATGCCATCACTCTGCTAAACAACTAATTCCCACAACACTGTCAAATAATTTACTAAGACTGTATTACTATTATTCTTCTCTTCCTAACTAGTATCTATCTCTTCCCACTTATTACTATAACCATGTTGTTTGTATCTTTCAATTTATATTGTTTTTATTTGTTTCCTGGTACGATTTGATAGCTTATTAGTAACCTTGACTATCACTAAGTGTTGTATGTTATTATTCTTGATGAATTTATTTTATTCTCCTTATGTACACTGAGAGCATATACACCAAAGACAAATTCCTTGTGTATCCAAACACACTTAGCCAATAAAGAATTCTATTATTCTATTCTATTCTAATTCAAAAGAGAAATTCAAAGATTTAGCTTCACTCTGCTAAACAAATATTTCCCTCATCACTGTCAAACTATTCACTAAGGCTGCATTACTATTACTATTAGTCTTCTCATCGTTCCTATCACCCATCCCCTCCCACTTATGACTGTATGACTGTAACTTGTTGCTTGTATCCTTACAATTTATATTAATATTGTTTCCTGATTGCTTATTTGTACCCTATGTACCCTATGACAATCATTAAGTGTTGTACCTCATGATTCTTGACAAATGTATCTTTTCTTTTATGTACACTGAGAGCATATGCACAAAAGACAAATTCATTGTGTGTCCAATCACACTTGGCCAATAAAGAATTCTATATTTATATCTATATATCTATTCAAAATAAATGTTGAATTCAAAGAATGTTTATAATCTCTATTACAGTATATTGCTAGCAATGTGTTCTCAGAAGATATGGCTTCAGTAGCAAGTTTCACAACTCTGAACATTTCAACAAAGTTGACTTTAGGAAAAACACAATTCAGACGTGCATTGTGAAAACACTTTTATTACAGGAGACATAGTACTGAAAAAGAGTTCCTTTCAAAAGATATTTTCTTCTAAGGCAAATTTCCAGCACAGAGAAAAGGTTACAAAAGCCAGTGTACAAAAATGGAATGTTTTTTCAAACAAAAAAATCAATAGCTTATTACAAGGGTTCTGCAAAACATTCAAAAGATATTTTTTTCTGCTGTTACACAAAGAACTGGTTTTTGGCTTATTAAAGTAGCTGTATCTTCAACAACCCTTGTATGACAGCTTCAAACCAAAGAGGTTTTTAAGTTCTGTCTTTAAGCTTTGAACAAACTGGTTTAATAGTTTGAAGAAGGGTGATTCATTTGGACTCTTCAAAAGTAACTCTTTTGAACACTTTGCACAACTCTATTATGGAAATCCCTGACTATAGAGGTAGGCACTTCATTTACAATGCCCCCTCAAATAAATATATATCTCAAACAGTTCACATTACTTATATTTACCAGTGGAAATATTTTAGAGGATGCAATAGCACACTTGCAATTAAGGCAGAGTTTATCAGTACAGAAATAATGCACAAAGATAAGTGATTTAACAAACCGACAATATGAGAGGGTGGGAGAAAAACTATCTTCTTCTATATTTGCTAGAACATAAAGGCTGAACATTGGCTCAGAGAGAAAGTTATTGAAAGGCCATATAACCATATCAAGACAGCTCCTTTAATACATATTTTAGCAGGGAAAAGCAATAACTCAGCGATGACATTCTTAGAAGACATTTAATACCTTTAATAATATTATATTAAACATATGTAAAAATATCCCCAACAAGAATTCAGTAAGGTCAAAAATTGGAAGTTACTCAAATTGAATTTACGGATTCAATTAGTGTTGGATATGTACTATAATAATTTAAGAGTCAGACAAGACAGAACATTTGTCTCTTAAAACGCAAGATCTTACTATTGGCCTAGCAGGTTCACATTCTGTAAGCAAGGACATAATTGCAACTGGAATTTGTGAGAATTATCTTAGTCTCTCACCAAAATAAGCCTCCTACTTCAGACAGACATATTGTACAAAAGGTTATTTCTTCAAAGATTTTAAAAGCTGGATTTCTCATTTGCTACCATTCTTAAGCACTGTTTCCCAATTTGATGACTTCATGAGGACTTCATGCTGATTAGGAAGTTAGGGGATTTTGTTTCAACTTGGAGACCATCAAGTTGGAGAAGGCTAACATGAAACAGCAAGATGTAAAGATAGGAACTGATAGCTGTATGACTCAGTGGGATTCAATCCAGTAGTTGACATAAAAGTTATAAATTTCTTAATGTGGATGTCTGCATCATCCAGCATTTCTATTACTACACTTCTGTTACTCTAACAGAAATAGACATAAGATGCATTGCACATCAGTAGCAGCAATGCATGTTACACTAAACTCAATTCTCTGAAGACATTAACAAGGAAAATGGTAAGATGATCTCAGCTGGTATTCAAAAGAAAGAAGTCAAAAAGTTAGGAAATCCCGTGGGATGACGGGGTGGCACAAGGGGGGAATCAAGGAAGCTTCACCAAATCCTTTAAGTTTATACAATAATTTCTCACCACTTTATATTCAAGTGACCTTAAAACCAAGACAGAATGTATGAAGTTAATTTACCCCTGAAACAAGTAAGAGATTTGTATCTTTTAGAATGTTGTCCCCAATTTTTTTTTCAATGCTTCAGAAATGCATCAGGAAGAGACACCATCAAGTTAAATTCTGACTTTTGTATTTCAGGAGCCTCCTTGTGCCACAACAGTCTACTATAAGAGAGAGTCTGCAATTACTACTAACACTAAGAACTACACATTGCTTCACTATAAAAACCTATTAAATATATATACTCAAATATCTATAGAATATATTCAACATTTATAATGTACAGATCTGGGCAGTTTTATATTGTAAGCAGTTATAATTTTAAATGTAAATGCTCCCTCAAAAAGCAGATGTAGGAAAGAATAATATCTGTTCATTTCTTAAAACCGAGGTCTTGCAGACCTAACATCACTTAGAGTTGGCTGACCTGTATTCATTTACAATCAGTGTATACAATGTTGTGCTTCATTCAAAATGAGTGTTATAATAAAAGTGAATTATTTCACAAATATCAAGCTTACAAATCTATAAATATGTTTGTTTGGTGAGCAGTGCAATACAATTAACTTTCCAAGATCTCTGGAGTAAAACAACCAACAATATTTATCAAAGAAGCTATACTAAACTAATTAGATACAAACATTGGTTCCATTGTGTATAAAATCAGAGTTAATGTGGCTACTTCTCACTGGGAAATTTCTGTGCTCTGATATCCTGTATTAGTCTCTTTCAAAAGACGAAAGAGAGCAGAACAGGCAGTATAATGAACATAGATAGTAAATCATTTTTCTTTTGGCAATAAATGCTTACAGTTTATAAATTCCACCAATGGCAAAATTATTGGATTTTTTTTAAAAAATAAGCATAGCACAGCATCAAGATAACCGACTGCAAAATCTCTCAAATAATTCTTAACATGTACACACACTAATTTTACTTCTTATGAAAAATAACCAAGGAATATGCCAATGCAAAAAGGAGAAAAAAAGAATGCAGCAAAAATTGCCAATATGCTACCGGTAGCATCCGTCAGTTTAAATAATCCCAGGATACTATCCTCTTGGGAAATCAAAGCAAGAAACATAATATGATTATACACAGTGATTATAACAACCAAACATGAAATATTGAAAGAAAAGACAGGATGAGAAAAGGCGGCACTCAAAATCTGAGATGTTTGTCTCCCCAGTTAGATTATGGTACACTTTTGAGTTATACAAGTCATATCTGACCAACATGAAAATAAAAATGAGAGAGGCACTGCAGTGGCATCAAGGAGAGGATATTTTTTTTCAGAATATAAGTTACCAATAAAGGCAGAAGTCTAGATTTTATTTCATTTCAAGGCCACATGTGTAAAAGTCCATAAATAGAAATGCTTGGAGAAATCATCTTATCTATTTTTATGACTCCTATTTTTCTCCAGTCACTGATTCTCTTGCTTATCGGAGGCTAATTCATGTAATTTAAAGAAAGGAATTATACTTTATATCCTGTTAGACAACAAATTAATTCCAGGAACTTCCCTCGTACAATTTGCAATCATGATTTTTAGAATGTAAAGAGACATTTAGAAATGGTCTTTTGATAGCAAATAACCAAAAGAATGTTATGGAGAAAAAATCACTACAGGCTTAGCAAATATTTTCCAAAATATAATCTGTCCTATCCTATGGACTTTTTGATAGAAACTGTTGATAGAAAGTAGAAAAATGTCATCCCATCCCTTCCACAATTACTAGAATATCCATTTTACTTCCAAAATAAAATCATCTGAAAAATATTTTTGTGACATTCAGTATTAGTTTTGCAAGTGAAGACGAGACATAATTTATCTTGAAATTTTCATAAAATGCGTTATCTTCAGGAGAATATATGATAGCTTTGTCTTCTGAGTCATATATTAACACCTTAATGCTTTGTTCTTAGGCAGGTGTGTGCTGTTTCAAGACTCATTTGGTTGTGCAGGTGTTGTGGTCCTCAGTGTAAGAAGATAGCCAACTTAGCCTGCAAAAAGTAGCCAAACCAAATGTTTTATAAGTAATTTCTACATTAATTATCTGATTTATCTTATGAAAGGCAGAAAACTGTTTTTCTAAAAAGTATATTGCAGTTTCAAACGGGAATACACTGTTGGTAATAGAATATATTAACTGCAGTAACAGAAGGCATTCTTTTTGGGAATAAACAGAAATGCATATTCCTTTTTTAAAAAATTGCATTCCTCCAACAATCTGTTCTTTAGTTTGTAATTCAGCTGCTGATACATGTCCTCAGACTGGAACTCACATGTAGAAATGCTTTTGAAAATAAAAATAAAAAAATTACTAACTAGAAAGATCATAGCTTTTACTGCCCATCATAATATGAGGGTAAAATATCCACATCACATCTGCAATTGCTTATTCCATAGCATTAAATGAAGAAAATGGGAACATTTAGATAGGTATTATAACATCCTTTAAACTGCCTTATTTTATGTATTGTAGAGGTTAATTAAAAGGATCTACACCTTAATAAACCTGTTTTACTTCAGGATATAATTTTAATCCTCATAGTGAATTGGGGACTATTTCCCAAATTATTATTATTTTCACTTTTTTAAACATATCCTAAACTCCGTGTTCTCTGGAGTGGAGAAAATATAACTAACAAACAAAACAAATCCAGCTCCTCTTTGCCTAATTCCATCAGACCCAAATTGACCCTCCCTGACCCCAAACAGAGAGCAGAAGTCTTCTTGCCAGCTAACAGGACAGCCCAAGAGCAGTCCTAATAAAGGAACTATAACATAGTAAGAAACTGAAACACCCCTACCTTCCATCTGCTTATTAGCGGATGACTTCAATATTCTATCTCCTTTACAATGGACTTCTCCAACTCTGCTGTTCTCCTGAAAGGGCCACTTTGCCTAATAGAACTTATCCAAGGAACATTGTTGAGGATTTGCCCATCTTCCCCAACCTGGACAGCAAATCAGATCCCTAAGATATTGCTTCTCCTCAGTGTTTTGTTCTGTACTTCTGAATTTTCCATAACATTTTCAAACTACCTCAAAAATGCTGCATGGAATGTCAAAACATCTCCCCAAGGCCCTTCCAAATGTTTGTAGAGTCCTTTTCTTTGCTATAAATTAAGATGAGCATGGCTGAAAATAAGGATATAACCATTTTACTCTAACATACCAGTCACTGTATTTTCTGGAAGTTATTAGGTTGTTTGTTTACCTGTTATGTGAGGCATGCAGCAAAACATTTTTTCACAGCATCCCTGTGGAAAGAAATACTGATAAAGCTAAGGGTGGCTAGATTTAGAGAACACTAAAATATTTAGGCACAGTTCATTAGCAAAGCTACAACTGACAGGGTTTTGCTAAGCCCAATGATCCATATTATGACTTAAGGCAGCATATGAACCTAGGAACTGCCTCATTTAAACCAACCACACTAAAAAAAAACCTCTCTCTCTATTTCCTTTTAATCCTATCTCAAAACTCCTATCTTCCATGATATCCTGACAAGAAGTAATCTTGATATTACACAGAAAGTCCTCAGTAACTCTATATTTGTCAATTCTTTTCTTATTCAAACTAGAGTTGTCCAATGCTACTCTCTGAATTAATCCCATACCTATACATCTCCATATTCTTTCCTTTCTTCATCTTCCTTTGTCATAATATAGATTAAAACTTTTCAGCATTCACATTAAAACTTTTCAGCGTTCACTTATAAAGCAACTCTCTATACTGATGGCAGTATTTCACTAAAACAATCATGTACCTGTCATTCCTGCCAGGAAGTATATAGTTTTTATAAGTAATTCTTGGATTTCTGGCACACAGAACAGCTTTTCATTAAGGTTAGTTTGACTTTTCAACCCATATGAATCATGGAAGAAATGTGTTTGTCCCATGAACAAAATGTGGGCAATCAAGATTACCTTGCAAATGGTATGTAGGAAATGCTGTACCTGAAAAAGGAATAGCACAAATTCCTTCATTAGCAAGAACAAAGAAAATCACCTTCCTCTCACAATTCAACATTGTTAACACTCTGCATTACACATGGCTGAACGCAGATGCTGGGCAGCAGATATATATACTACACTGCAGCGTGCCAAGTTAGGCCATGCTGAAATACACTAAGATTAAGCTTTGCTTTAATTTTAAAATCAATTTATATATGGATGACTTCTAGGGTACCAATGACTGACCTCAGGGACAGAGGAATGAAGTTCCAGGGAACAAAGGCAAAAGAACTTTTTCTGTGTTACTTTGGCCATGGCTGATCAAGGAGATAAATGTTGTGCATTCAAGAAATGAACTTGGTCAGGACTTCCGGTTTCTCCTTCGGCGGCATCGGAAGCCAAACCACGAGCTCCGCGGCCAGCTCCAAAGACTCCCATGCCCAAGGGTCCCAGATTGGGACCTAAGTCCCCCTGGAGACTAAGGGTGACTAGATTTAGAGAACACTAAAATATTTAGGCACAGTTCATTAGCGCTAAATCTGGTGCGTATGGAGGATGCGGTAAAGTTGTCCACCCAAATGAGGTGATTGTCTCCCTTGTCCTGATGCTTGTGTGTGGTCAAGCATTGTCATGCAGAATGAGTACTTTGTCGATTGGCAATTTGGGTCTCACTCGTCGGATTCTTGCTCTAAGCCTTCTCAGGGTCTCAATGTAGGCCTCAGAGTTTATTGTTTCTCCTCTTGGCAAGAAATCATCCAGAATGACACCTTGAGCACACACAAGCATCAGGACAAGGGAGACAATCACCTCATTCGGGTGGACAACTTTACCACATCCTCCATACTCACTAGATTTAGCGCCTTCAAACTATCATCTCTTTGGCCCCATGAAAGAGGGTTTGAGAGACAAACATTATTCCAGTGATGAGGAAGTGAAAACTGCAGTGAAGAAGTGGCTCAAAGAACAGTCAACAAAATTTTACAAGGCAGGGATACATGCTCTCATTCGAAGGTGGAACATTGCTATTGAGAGAAACGGTGACTATGTTGAGAAATAGGGATGTGATCCACAGAGGACCAGCTTCATTTTGATGTATGCTACATGTTCCTGTGTTGGTAATTATACCTGTTCTAAAGAAAATGGCATTACTTTTTGACTCACCCTTATATTCATTTGAAATCTGCTTTACTATTCAGTTTGGCCCCTTCTGAATCCCACAAACTATTTGTTTTACTGGAAAACACTGAGGATTTTAAATTAACAAACTATGGACTAATCCATGTAAGGGTTTTTTTTCCCTCTCAAGATTCTGGAAGTGCCTTTTTTCTAGGGTTGTGGAGAGTGACAGAGAGAGTGACTTGCCCAAAATCACCCAGCTGGTTTTATACCTAACGCTGAGTAGTCTCCTGGTTTCTAACCTGTTGCCTTTAAATATTACCCCAAACTGACTTTTTAATAAAACTTTAGAACTAAGAGTCACAGGCCGGGAATAGCCAGGAGTTCAGATGTGGAATGAGTCAAATTTCATCAGATAAGAGATCAAATGTTCATGCAAGCCTGCAAATCACTTTGCATTATATGCAAATGTGGGCATGGTTTCTCGTGTAAAATCCAATAAAAAGAGATACTTTGGGCAATGCCTTCAAAATCCCTAGGGGATTAGGAGAAAATATCTTGGCTTCATTATAGTATATTTTATGTGAAAAGGATTCAAGGTCTATGAAGATATAAGAAAGGCTTTTGTTCCTAGATGCACAAGAACCTCCAATTATTGCCAAAGATCTATGTACACAGGAAAACAAGCCAAGAAAAATGAGGTGATACATACCATGCCAAGGCAAAGAATTGTAAAATGCAAAAGAGGATAGTAAGCCCCTTATTATGCCACTGAAAAGAAAAAGATGGTTCCAATTTAGACAACAATTATTTACAAATAATTTTATTAAGACGTATCAGTCACATTGTAAATTTGATTACTTACCCAGAAAGCTGCACACAGAGTTAATATGAGGCATAACTAAAAAAAAATATACAGAGAGAAAGTCTTTGAATAAGGAATGCTATCTAACCTAATAGCTAGCTAGCTATAAATAAATAAATAAATAAATAAATAAATAAATAAATAAATAAATAAATAAATAAATAAATAAATAAATAAATAAATAAATAAATAAATAAATAAATAAATAAATAAATAAATAAATAAATCAGGGGTGGGCAAACTATGGTTCTTTGAGGACCTGTGGACTTCAACCTGAGCCAGCCATGCATGCATGGCTGGCTCAGGAATTCTGGGAGTTGAAGTCCACAGGTCCTCAAAGAACCATAGTTTGCCCACCCCTGGGCTAAATAAACTTAATTTATTTAAGGAAGCATATAAGCATTGCTTTAATAGTAATAGTACTATATAATAGTACTTATAGTACAAGTACTTAATCTTGAAGTAAACAATTAAAAAGCAGATGTATTTGTAATTGCTTTTATCCCCATACAACATAAAGTCATGATGGCAGGTAGCACTCAGAGCCCTTTCTGCAGGCACGCAAGCCATCGCCCAGCTCAGCTCCACTGCGCATGCGCGCGCGCCTCCCGCCGGCCAGCTGATTTTTGGGTATCTGCCGTGCATGCGCGGAGGGCAGGGCGCATCCCCAGGCTCTGGAGGCTTTTCTCGAACCTCCAGGAGGGCAAAAATGGTCTCCCCCGGGTTCCGGAGGCCCTCTGGAGGGGGAGGGGGGAGTGCAGGGGGTCACACACGCATGCGTGGGGGGAGCATGGGGGTCGTGCGCGCATGCACGGGGGCCCAGGAGAGCGCAGGGGTCATGCATGCATGTGGGGGGTCACACATTCATGCACGGGCAGCGGGGGAGCAGGGAGTCACACATGCATTGCATTATGGGTGCACGCACGCACTTTCGGCACGCGACGAGAAAAAGGTTAGCCATCACTGACATAAAGTTTCTGGTTCAGGCCAAATCTAAGGGGGTTTTTTTGCAACTATGTACTTTCTGAGTTCTAAATTAATTAGGAATTATACCTATGCAATGTATTAATAGGAGACATCATAGAAATAAGGTTAAATTATTGGGTAAAATATTTCAGCACCTTTTCCTGAAAGATTAAAATCCATATCCAAATACTATAGCAGCAATACTACAGAGATCCACTTACAATAACATTAAAAAGTAAGCAACAACCTTAAAATCCCCATTTGCCTCCATAGCAAAGTAAAACAATTCCTACATCCCAATTTTCTATTATGGTTCATGTTTATGGTATGTATATGTTAAAGATAACAATGATGAAGCAAACAGGGAATCTACAAATAAGATATGTACTGTATCAAAACATTACGGAAGAACATAGTTGGAAGGGACATTGGAGATCTTTTAGACCAACCCTCTGCTATGGCAGGAAACCCTATAGCATTTCAGACAAATGGTTGTCCAATCTCTTCTTAAAAACTTCCAGTGTCAGAACATGCATAAATTCTGGAGGCAATTTGTTCCACTGATTAATTGTTCTGTCAATTAATCTCCTTAGTTCTAGCTTGCTTCTATCCTTGATTAGTTTCTATCCATTGCTTCTTGTCCTGCCGTCAGATGCTTTGGAAAACAGGTTGATTCCCTCTTCTTTGAGGCAACCCGAGATATTGGAATACTGCTATCATGTCATCTGTAGTCCTTCTTTTTATTAAAGTAGACCAGCGGTGTCAAACTCAAGGCCCAGAGGTCAGATCCGGCCCATGGAGTGCTTAGATCTGGCCCGCGGGGCTGCCCTGGAAACAGCAAAGGACCGGCCCGCGATACCTCTGCCAGTGAAAACGGAGTTTGGGAGGGCAGCACACGGCCCTCCCGGGCTCTGTTTTCCCTGGCAGAAGGTTTCAGGAGGCCATCACAGCCGGAAATGGAGCACAGGAGCCCGTTTTCACTGGCAGAGCGCTCGAGCCACCAAAGGCGCTCCCGACGCAGTGACATCGAGCTGGCCACCTCCTGAGGTCAAATAAAACCCTGATGCGGTTCTCATATGAAATCGAGTTTGACACCCCTGAACTACTGTGTTTTCCTGAAAATAAGACAGGGGCTTATATTTTTTGAACCCCCAAAAATGCCCCTGGCCTTATTTTCGGGGGGTGGCTTATTATTTTCGGGGTGCAGGCGGGGCGGGGCGCAAGATGCACCACTTACTGGAGTTTGGCAGCTCCGTGGTCTCTCGGCTAGTCTATTTAGGGGGAAAAAACCTTGCATAGTACAGAAACTCTTCTCCCGAGGCAAGCAATTAACAACTTCTCGCAGCGCGAAGAGTTTCTGCACTATGCAAGGTTTTTTCCCCTAAACAGACAAGTCGAGAGACCACGGAGCTGCCAAACTCCAGTAAGTGGTGCGTCTCGCGCTGAGGCTCAATTTGGGGCTTGGCAGGGCGGGTGGGGCGGGGGGGCGCGTCTTACCTAACACTTGTACCGGTACCTCTGTCGCGTTCCTCGGTGTTGAGTCCAGGGCAGCCCGTTCTAAAAGAGAACGTCTCGCAAGTTCAATCAAATTTCTCGAACTCATGAGACGTTCTCTTTTAGAACGGGCTGCCCTGGACACACAAAGGAACGTGACGGAGGTACAAGTCCCATGTAGGACATGAGTCTCGCAGCCCTCCCCACCATGAGATGCCCGTCTTAGACGCTCGTCCAGAGCGCCTGCTGCCCTGGCTGGATTTGGAAGCTGAAGAGCCAGAGTTTTGGGCAAAGAAAGAAAGACTTCTGCTGCTTTCCTTCCATGCAGCCAAAGGCAGAAGCAGCAGAAGTCCTTCTTTCTTTCCCCCAAACTTCGGCTGTTGCGGGAGAGGTTGCTCTTCACCCGGCGGCTTCTGGCTGTCCCGATTCTCCCTTGACGCGTGCAAGTGAGAGAGCAATCGAGAGGCAGCTACCCGCACACCACGCGGGACTGGCTTGGCTGCTCCAGGCTGCCTCCGGCAGCGTTTTGAAACGTGCTCCTGCCTGCGAAGAACAGGAGGCAAGCATCGGGCCCTTTATTGCAGGCAGGAACGCATTTCAGCCTCTTGCTGCCGCCTCCCTCACTTGCTGGACTGGCTCGGCTGCTCTGGGCTGCCTATGTCAGCGTTTTGAAACGCGCTCCTGCCTGCGCGGAGGCAGGGATCAATGCTCGCTCCCTCTTCCTCACGGGCAGAAGTGCATTTTAAATTGCCATGGGCAGAGCCTAGAGGAGCCGAGCTAGTCCCGCGGGGTGTGCACACACCCGCCTCTCGCTTGCTCTCTCTCTCTCTCCCAGCCAAGAGTGGCCGCCAAAAAAAGAGCGGCTCCCGGCATGTCCCCCCCTTTCCCAGGAAGATGTTGGGGGGGCCTATTTTCGGATGGGGCTTATTTCAACGCATGCCCGAAAAGCCCTGTGGGGCTTATTTTCGGGACATGTCTTATTTTCGGGGAAACACAGAAGACACCCCCACTTCCATCAACCATTCTTCATATATTTTAGCCTCCAGTCCCCTAATCATCTTTGTTGCTCTTCTCTGCACTCTTTCAGTGTCTCAAAATCTTTTTTACATTGTGGCGACCAAAGTTGGATGCAGTATTGGTGTGGTCTTACCCAGTCATTATGAAGTGGTATTAATACTTCACACGATCTTGATTCTATCCCTCTGTTAGTTGAGATGGGAAAGCTTGGAAAAATACCCAGAAAAATTGGGAAAAAATAGGTTTGTTTCTGGGTTGTTGTTGTTGTTGTTTTATTTTTTCCCCAAATGGTTTTGGGGGAAAACAGGAAAAAAACGGGGGGGGGGCACTGGTTTTTCCCCAATTTTTCCAGGTTTTTTTCAGGCCTTCTCATGCGGCCTAGGATCGCATTGGCTTTTTTGGCAGCTGCTGCACACTAAAACATAGGTGGCAAAATTAAATCTCTTTAATTCTTTAGAGGATGTATACTTTTAGCTATGTCATATAAGGCTTATTTTTTTAATGCTGTATGGCTTTGATTCCTTTTTTTCTTATAAGTTGTCTAATTTTGATTGTTTGAATTGAGTGGTCATATAAATCTTTGTAATAAAATATATATTCCTCCTCTTTCCAGGATTCTAAAGTGTATTGATATACAGTAGTTGTTCCCCCAGGTAAAAGATTTGATACTGCCACCACCTGTTCTTGGAATAACTTTTCATCTGAAATCTAGGTGGAACTAAAAGGAGATTGCTTTTCCCAAATTCAGCTTCTAAATAAAAGATCCCAATTATTCTTAATAATTGGATTCTCGTGGTTTGGAGTGTATCTTGTATATTTCTTTCCGACAAAAAAAAAGCAGGATCCTATATTAAGCCTCACTTATTATAAAACCCTTAAGAACCATCGACAATTACAGTAATCTATATCCATTTATAGTTATGAGCAAAGCAATTTTTTAAAAAGCAAAATGGTATTTATCTAAACTTCTTTAAAAGAATGCAGGAAAACTTTTTGGGCAAAGAGATGAACTTTAAAAAAATCAGTCTCAGTCTCATTATGGTGCTGGCATAATAGGGTGGTGGGACTAACTTTCTGTCATTTTAAGGAGATGATACGCCAGATATATAAACCTCTTAAAAGACTGAATACTACAATTTTGCTTTTTTCTGCAAAAGCTGTTCTTTTTTAAAATTTCTTATTTCTGCAGTGCAATTGGAAATGGAGGTTTTTAAAGACCAGAAAAAAGTAGCTTTGAAGCCATGTATACCCCTCTGTACAAACAATATTGAACTGAACATTCTCATTAAGTCATTAAGAAATCAAAAAGAGAAATGACTTACAAGCACAATAATTGTAGCTATCAAACGAGTGGGTTCAAACATTCTTTTTAATTGTTTCACTGGTCCCATAAGAAAGATGGTACTGCAGAAGAAAAAGATTAACATAACCTTCAACAAACATATAGAATAAAAATATTTTGACTTAATCACATAGCAGCAGAAATTTACAGAGTTATGTATTCCAAGTATTACTAATGCTAATCTCATTAACACATTTGAAAGTCTTTTATCATCTACAACAGTGTTTCCCAACCTTGGCAACTTGAAGATGTCTGGACTTCAACTCCCAGAATTCCCCAGCCAGCATTCGCTGGCTGGGGAATTCTGGGAGTTGAAGTCCAGACATCTTCAAGTTGCCAAGGTTGGGAAACACTGATCTACTAGTTCAAAATAAGAATCATTTACCTTCCAAGGGAGGAGATATTCCCCAGGGTGTAAAATACTCCAAACAACATAGCTCCTTTCCTGGGAACCCATAGTAGACATGAACCCTAAAAAAGAGAAAATGAAATAAGGAGCCTGTAAAAAAATGTATATATTGTCCTGTAGTTAAAAGTATAAGGGGCTATTAAATTCAGATTCTCTTATTAATTCTCAGAGTCTGTTTGTTAAAGCATCAAATAAAGCAACTTAAGACATTACTATGTATAATGCACAGTCCTGTTTTCAGAGGGAGCAATTATCATATAATAACAAACTCAAACTTCTTGAATGTTAATCCTTACTTAGCCAAAATAGCATAATCCATGTACAAGTGGGTGGAGAGGGAACCTGGCTTTGAGTACACCCCATGGACACAGAAGATTCCCTGATCAGCAATCACAAACAGGGAGGAAAAGAATCTCTAGGAGGCTGAACAGAAATATTCTGCAGGCAGCCTTTGATTCATGCCTTCAGTTACTTTGTGCCTTCAGTTACTTTGTTTATTTTTATTTTATAATAGGTGTAAGTATTGGACATGGACACAGGAAATAAGTACAAATAAATGGGGACAATAGGACAGGGACAGTAGGCACGCTGGTGTGCTTATGCACGCCCCCTTACAGACCTCTTAGGAATGGGGTGAGGTCCACGGTTGACAGTTTAAGGTTAAAGTTTTGGGGGTTTGAGGCAGTGGTAAAATCCAATTTTTTTACTACCGGTTCTGTGGGCGTGGCTTGGTGGGCTTGGTGTGGTGTGGCTTGGTGGGTGTGGCTTGGTGTACGTGGCAGGGGAAGGATACTGCAAAATCTCCATTCCCACCCCACTCCAGGGGAAGGATACTGCAAAATCCCCATTCCCTCCCCACTCCTGGGGGAAGGATATTGCAAAATCTCCATTCCCACCCCACTCTGGGGCCAGCCAGAGGTGGTATTTGCCAGTTCTCCGAACTACTCAAAATTTCCGCTACCAGTTCTCCAGAACCTGTCAGAACCTGTTGGATTTCACCCCTGGTTTGAGGATGTAACAACAGAGTCAGGTAGTGCATTCCAGGCATTGACCACTCTGTTGCTGAAGTCTTATTTTCTGCAATCGAGTTTGGAGCGGTTTACCTTGAGTTTGTATCTATTGTTTGCCCGTGTATTATTGAGGTTAAAGCTGAAGTAGTCATTGATAGGTAGGATGTTGTAGCAGACAATTTTGTGTACTATGCTTAGGTCAGACCGTAGGCGGCGTAGTTCTAGTAATTAATTATTGGGCAATTAATGTAGTTTTCTTCAAGAAACAAAGAGGTATGGTCTGGCTAGGAAAAAATATGCTAAGATGATATACTACAGAGTATACTTACTTGGAAGTATACTCACTGAACTACAATTTATTTTTTGTTTGCTTATAATTTTTTTGTTTATTGAACCTTCAGTACACTACAAGTAAGGATAGCATGTGCTTTATTGCCCTTTCAGTATAGAGAATCCTAATTCCAGGGCATTAAACTTTAAAGTCTTTTAATGTTCAATAAGCAAGTTTTATTTTGACTATTTTATATGGTAATTGCAGTTTAGAATGTAAAAAATAGTAAAAAGAAAGTGGAAAGAAAGAAAAAAGATATTTGGCATTAAAAATAAGAAAAACATCAAGGATATATTTGATGTGGTCTGCTTATGTAGAGTGGAACTCATGAATAAATGCATAGAAGCTAGGGTGTAGGATGAATTAATGAAAAGGCTAAAAGTTATAGAAGTGTGTGTGTATATGTGTGTGTGGATGGGTGGGTGGGTGAATGGGTGTAGGGTCTGTGTGTCAGTGTTATCCAATCCTTATTTGTCAGATTAAACTGATTTCACAGCACCGTTTGGATGAATTCTTACTTTAAGAGATTGCAGGTAGTCCTAAACCTGGAAATTGTGCTATTCTGAGTTAAATTATAAAAGTTGAAAATATATGAATTCTTATATCTCAATGCACATGCATAGGTTTGCAACTGTTTAACCAATATAAAATTATATGGGGAATAAATCAAAACCCATTCGCCAAAACATATGTTACTTCAGTTAGGATATATCCATGTACAGCAGGGGTGTCAAACTCGCAGCCCGCAGGCATCACGCGCTGGCCATGCCCACCTCCATTTTAGTGAAGGGGGGGAAGTTGTGATACGTCATGTGACGGCAACATGTCGTCACAAGTTTGACACCCCTGATGTACAGTAACAAGCAGTTGAGAATAAGTGTCAACATCAATAACTATTTTGCACTGTAGGTGTTAAGTGTCCCAAAAGAGCAGAATTTTATGATAAGAATAAAAGAATTAAAAACTTACCAGAATAGAACACACAACTCCTATTATAAAACAAGCTATGAAGGCTTTCAGTCTGGTACTCCAGCTTAAGGAAGTTGCATCAGCTATCTGGAAATATTAAAAGGTAAAATAAGGATGCTAACAAATCAATTCAGTTCTTGATGAATGCATCTATGAAGCTTTCTTGGCAGCGTTATGCAGAGTTTTGCTACTGTCTTCTTCCAAGGATTGTTTTTCAATTTCCCAGTATAGCCAACAGTGCCCAGTACTCCCATGCATTAACAAGGAGATTCTGTTTAGTTTTGTAATAAGTAAAGATCAGTGTCTGGCAACATAGTAGCTGTTGCTTTCTATTGTCATCCTAGCAGCTTAGTAACAGCAGGAAGTATCGAACATCTTCTTTGAAAAGTTTTTAAAATAAAATGGTTCCATTTTAAGTTTCATCCATGCTAAGGGGTGGTAACCACTGTTCCCTCTAAGCTGCGCGGCCGCGTGGCCACGCACGCGACAACAAACCTCCGCGCAGCACTTTCCAACTGCCACGCAGTCGTGATGTCAAGACTTTCAGTGACTAACCGTGTACATTACTGTAAACATTATACAAGTATTTTAATATTGCAGACTTGCAGTATTATAAGTGATACTGATATATAACACTTTTAATTAAGCAGGTACATTGAATAAACATAACTTTGAGTTTCAAATAACACTGATTTTGTTGTTGTCTTGGGTGACATCTGTGAAAAATATTCAGGTGGTCAGGCATGAAAATGTGACGCTCAAACACTATATTTTTCTGCACACACCGAAAAAAAATTAGAGGGAACTAGTAACACTGGACTGAGTTTTTTTACTAGTGACTTTCTCAGTTCTAAAATACTCATAATTGTTGCCTGGATTTCTTTTCCGCTTTCTCATCAGATTAACGCTTTATCACTTATACACAACCAATGTTCATTAAATTACTCTCTTTGTGCTATTTTACTGCTTATATGCTATGTCCAACCACTGCTGGTTTTAGTTTTTAGCTTAAATTTAAAATCATGCTTTTATAATGCTAGAAGCTACCTGCTAAATAAGTTTTAGGAGTTTCTAATTTTTAATTGAAAAATAAAATATCTTCCAGATAGAGCAGTGGGGAAAACAGGAGGCAGCAGTGTACACCACTTTGAATTGTACAAATATATGTAAGATATAAATCTAGTAATATAGTAAATAAGTTTACAGTATTTTGAAGTAGTCCAAAGTAAGGCTGTTGTGTTTAAAGAAAACACTACTCATTTCTAATTCCTGGCATGAAAAGATATGTGGCCCTTCATATAAGACTGCCCAAAGCCATTTACTATGCTTCCAAAGCTGAAGGCTGACTCAAATCTGGGTTTTCCAGATGCCAGTCAAACTGGTTAATCAGTGCTCCACACTGATTTAATTTTTAAATAACTCTCCTGACTAATCAAACCACAAATTTAGCCATAACTTTCATAACCAATTTAAGTTGCAAAGCCTTTCGTTGTTTGTTTGTTCCTATGTGTTTGCAAATACTACTCAGAGTGATTTGTTTGTTACTGGTACAACCTTTTCATAATTTCTTCCCCTGAGATCCTATCCTGTTTTCAGTGCGTCAGATACCTCTTATATACCAGAGACATATTTTAAATTTGGTAAAAAATTTAAAACTCTTTTTTAATTCTCTAGCCATGATATCTATCAAAATGGGACTTTGCACTTTTTCAGTGCCTGTGAAACTATAAAGACATCCATTTCATCAAAATAAAGTACCAAAGGAGAAATGGCAAATTTTCTAAGACTAAGGAGCAATAATTCTTGTCTTCCTTTAAAAAAAAAACTGTAATGTCAAAGGCTAAAAATGTTGGAAGTATAATAAAGAAACAAGTAAATATTCAAGCATTGACAGAAAGATATGCGTATACAACTCATCCATGTTTACTCTAATTATGATTCCTTCACATTTTTCTGGATTTACACAATACAGTACAATAAACTAACCGGAGGAATTGTTTAATCAGCATGCAAGGCTAAAAGGTGCTTATTAATATATCCTGCTCAATACAGCCATGATGTGTGGGAGCACAGTGCCTTTATTCAAAATTAGGATGATTACACTAGAGTTAAAAGCAGGAGAACTTTGCAGAACGAAGGGAATTTACACCTGTAAATAGGTGTTAGATTACAACTTTCGTCAATCTCAGCCAGAATGACCGTAGTCGCTGGATTAATGTAAATCGTATATACTGCCAGCCTAGTTGGAAAAGCTGTCAGTATCAAGAAGTAAGAAACAGACTCCGAAACATCTCTGGGAAAAGGAGGCGGCGGATGGACAGAAAGAGCTCACTTGGGAGGCTACACGGAGCAGTAGCGGTGGACAGAAACGGCGAAACACGATGAAACAGACAAAGGAGACAGTCCAAAAGAAAACACAACCTAAACGGAAGACGACGAAGCAGGTGGTAACTTGGCATCGCCTTAACCTGTTGAAATAAAGAGAAGCTTACCTCTGCCAGAGGTCCCGGGTCCTCCGCGTCCTGTCCATTGAGAACTCGCTTTAATTTATCCATTCCTCCTGGTCCAGGCACAGCTGAGTTTCGCCAGTTCCGATGTCGATTCTACCCACACCAATCAACCTTCTCTAGCTTCGCAAGACTACAGCTCCCAGCAGGACAGAACATTCAGATGTTCCTTAAGCTTCCGTCTTCCGCCCGCTGCCTTTCAGAGCTACTCATCCAGTCCCGCCGCTGCGATGCAGGTCGGGAAATGTAGTTGGGGTGTTTCCCATTTATGCATGTAGAAGAAGTTTTAGTCCTGAGGACAATGCTCTTTTCTTTAGCTAGGTGTTTCTCAACGTCAGCAACTGTAAGACGTGTGGACTTCAACTCCCAGCATGCCAACAGGTGAATTCTAAGTGCCGGAGTCTGCACATCTTAAAAGTTGCTGAGGTTGAGAAATACTGGTTTGTCTGATGCGGCTTTGCTCGTAAGAGGAAATGGGTACACTGTGCTGTATATATTCTGGAATATATAATTGAGCGCATTTGTCTTGACTGCTTTGGTAAGAGTGAGGTGGGCAAACTACAGCTCTTTGAGGACCTGTGGACTTCAACTCCCAGAATTCCTGACCCAACCATGCAGTCCACCATAGTCCACAGGTCCTCAAAGAGCTGTAGTTTGCCTACCCCCGGCTTATGATAAAGAGAATAAGCTTTATGTTTTATATTAATTGAAGGTTAATTGCAGAATGCTGTGAGAGCTATATATGGAAGAACGTATGAGAATAAATTGAACTGTTAGAAATTGTCAAAAATTTAAGGGGAATATTGGAAGTACAACTGTAAAATGGATACATTTGATCATCTCTGATGATGGAGTTGTTTTTAAGGAGATTGGAAAGCCATTTGTCTGGAATGGTATAGGGTTGAGTAGGGGGTTGGACTAGAAAACCTCCAAGATCCCATCCAATACTGTTATACTGAATCTGTTACTGAATCTTTAATTGAGATTATTAAAATAAATATAAAAGTGAAACCAGAAGCTTTCCTTTTATGTTTGATGGATAAACAACTAGAAAGAAAATTTGGAATTTTATTATCCATTTTTACTGCTTTACTGAAAGAAACTTATATTACTACAAAGATGTAAAGACACACTAATTCTCACAATGGAAAAATAAAGGATAGTAAAGGTGATGGAGTTAGAAGGGGTGGCAAATTGACTTTTAGTTTTTATTTCAACTTAAAAACTTGTTTTGACTTTTCCCAAAATTGAAAAAAAATGAAAATGCTGATTTTAGGTTTCAGTTATTAGACTGATTTTGTAATTCTATGATAAGGATCTGTAAAGATAAACATTTACGAAGAGTGATATTTATGAATTTATAAATCCCTTTATTTAATATGACGATGCATTGTTCAAAACCATCTGGTGTTCGTATAACCTAGTGTTAACTTTTTTTTTCTTATTACATTGTGCAAGGACAAAGTGACATGAGATTTTTCTGTACAAAAATCAAGGATGCTTTTCTCCTTGATGACTACATGCTCAGTTTAAGCATATAGGCAATTGCAGCACCCCAAAAAAACTCCTTAGAGAATCATAAGCAAGCTGTTACATAGATTTTGTGGAACTAAAGTACAGTATTAAAAATATGTCAAGAGCAGGTATATAGAAAAGGGCTTTTATTCTAGATTTGGCAGGAGATATGCTGGAAAGGCAATGGGACAGGACATTAGGGGCAGAGGTGGGATCCTACCTCTGATTGCCGGTGCGGTTAATCGCTGAGTGCGCAGCAGAGCCGAAGATGCTGCTTGAGCCTGCTCCCGTTCGCGGAGCGGGAGCTTTCCCCGGGCGCTTTTCCCGCCCGCATGGATGCCGCCAATTCTGTTCTTTTACCCTCTGCGCATCGGGGCATGCGCAGAGGGCAAAAGAATGCAATTGGCGGCATCCATGCGGGCGGGGAAAGCGCCCGGGGAAAGCTCCCGCTCCGCGAACGGGAGCAGGCTCGAGCAGCGTCTTTGGCTCTGCGGCGCACTCAGCGATTAACCGCACCGGCAATCAGAGGTAGGATCCCACCTCTGATTAGGGGACAGGACTACAGAAAGCAGTTGCTATTTTTTTTCCTGTGCTTTGCTTAACATTATTAACCCTAAAGGGGAATAATGTGATGGGCACGTCTATATTATTCTTAATGAGACTACCAGCATCAAAAATTTACACCATTACTGCTGCAATATAACACTTTTCTGCATTGGTGACAATCACAATAATGGCTGGATCATCCTATAAATTATCAATAAGGCAAAATTATTGTTTTACATATTCATGATTTACCATAATTATGTCATTTTGAAGGAAAGTAAGAACACATGGTCACTAAGCCATGCTTAGCTTTAATATACTTTAATATTCTACTCCCATACAGAATGTATTTTTCCTATGGAGTCCATATTTTTATCTGATTTTATCTTCAATTTTATCTGAAAATTGAAGGAGAGTCCAAGGAAAATAGATAAAATGTGTGCAGTACGTTCAATGTTGAATTTATGTTTACTGACAAAGAAATAAAGGGAGACTAGAACTATTTCAAGCTATTTAGCTCTCATCAGTTAGCCATACCTTTCTGGGATGCGAACCCAAATGTTTCTGTCGGTAAACATAAATTTAACACAAAAATAGTTTATCACGAAAGCAACTGCCTGCAAAGGCTCCTGGATTGGGACTAAAAGGCGAAAGCGGAAGCAGTATGCTCCGTCCCATAATTGGGTAGACCAGGTTGATAGACAGGTCCTACCGGCAAAACACTCATTGCTTTCAATGTTCAAATGCAACTGTGTAGCTGAAATCCCATTGAGTCCCTTCAACGCCCATGTTTTTGAATCAATGATAATGGTGTAAGTTTTCTTCTTGATGTAAACAATAGTTCTAGCATAATTATATATTCATGACTTGTGTATGGGAGAAACAAGTATGGTGGTTTTCCACACCTAGTGTAACCTACCTTCACATATTGTATAAATTCATATCAATAACTACTTGAATATTGTAGAACTAGGAGGTTAGCTACAATTAAGCAAGAGTTCTCCAGAGGATATTAAACACAATTCTACTCTAGCTAGCAGGGTGAAATGGACAAACCAGGGAATGGAATACCATTCTGGAATTAAGGCACAGGTTGGTGGTAATGTATGGCCTTCCCCATCACTGACTTTTCACCAACCTGTCTAGGCTTGTTGAGAATAGCCAGTGAGCAAAATAATATTGATCATCACCCTTAGAAGTTAATGAATTAAGAGTTTCTTCTGCACGGACAGCCAAGGAAGCAAGTCAACTAAAGATCAACCCCACTATTACAGGAATTTTTCCCCCCTTCCATTTCATTGTGTCTAATTCTCAGAGAATTGACTGAGAACATGTCAGATTTCTTGGCAGTTTTTCAAAATTGGTTTACCATTGCTTGCTTCCTTCCTTCCTTGCATGGACAGAAAGTGACCAGCTGAAGGTCACCCAGCTGGCTTCGGGCTGAACTTGGGACTAGAATTCACATCTCCCAGTTTCTAGCCTGATGCTTTAACCATTACACCAAACTGGTTCTCTATTACAGAAATTACATGCCAACAAATCTGAAGAAAATCAAATTGAAGAAAATATTTTTTAAGTTAAAAAAAGGCCTTTCTTATTGTAATATCTAAAATGAAAGTGAGATGCTAAATGCAATTTTTTTATTTTGTGACTGAACACAAACCCATTACATGTTTCTGACTAACAATATAAGCCTTTTTCATGCTGACAAGAGTACAACTTTAGTAAATAGTTCTGTACAAGTGCTATTGAAACGAAGGGGTGTACAATACAGCTTTAATTAACTTCAAAGTTGTAAATATTGATGGTATATTGTACCTTTTGAAGGTATGAATTTGGTTAATTTCACAAAGAAATGTTTACAAGAACAAATCCCACAGGAGATTTCACTACTGTTAAATGTCAAGTAGAACATGCATGAAACAGGAATAAGGATCCAATTTTCTCTCCCTCTCTGGTCTGAATTTGACAGTTATATGCAACTATTTGTTGTAGGACAAATAAATAGAATTCAGCTTAATTTTTTTTAAAAAAATATGACTAATTTTATATTTGTGTTGTTTGTCCTTGCTTTTGAAATCTTTTTGCTTCTTGTTTCTTCTTCTTCTATTTTATCCCAATCACTTTTGTAATCTAATTATCAGTTTTATTTTGTTATACGACCAGCAATCATGACTAGCTATGCAGTACTAACAGTTAAAGCTCTCTCAAGATATAGGATTGATGTATTTTTCTTAATAAATTCTGGAGTCAACCTATGTATTAGAAAACCATACTTTTTTTCAAAGCAAACCAAATCCCTGCCTGGCTGAATTCTTACCTATGCATGTATGTTAAAGTAGTGAACATCCAATATTGTTTCAGGTAAGGCTTAATATGGTTTAAAAACCTAGAAGCTAACTTACATCTTTACTCTTAACACGCTGCATAAGGCCCAATGTAATCTGTTGCTAATACAATGGACACTGAATTAGACTGCCTTATCTTAGTACTTCTGAAAGGGTTAGTTATTTGACTTTTTCAAGTAAGAAAATTGAAATAAAAAATAAAAAAAGACAAAACAAGCAGTGTTATTGATTTTGAAACTCTTCTCCCTTCAGGCAATAGATAAGAAAAATCTTATCAGAGAAATGTATATATTTATACTGTACCAGACTGAGATTTTTTATGAGTCTATAATATATAAAAACAAACCTAAAATTTATTATTCTGTTATTACCAAAATCTCAAATATTTTTTTTCCTCTTGCCAAAAATAGCAGGGTGGATATATCAAAATGTAAGAACTGAAAATGAGTTTTAGAAATAAACTGATGAAACAACTTCTCTACAACAGTTCAGTTTATCTTCTATAAGAAATATATGAATGGTGCAGTTTGCTAACCATTTTATAAATATATGTGCAATCATTTTTATCAAAAATACTGATAACTTAAAGCAGTGGTGGCGAACCTTTTTCGGCTCGCGTGCCAAAAGGGGGGGGGGGCGCGCTCGCGCGCGCTCACGTGCCCACACCCATTCCCTCCCCCCCATGCATGCGCACAACACCCCCCCATGCTGCCCCCTGCGCATGCGCACACACACAAACACCCGCACAAAGGCTTACCGGAGCCTGAAACGACGAAACCGGCAAACCGGAAGTGCGAAAAAACGCACTTCCGGTTTGCCGGTGTGCTGTTTTTTGCACTCCGGAGGGTTCCGGGAAGCTCCCTGAAGCTCCGGAATGCAAAAAACTACAAAACGGACAAACCGGAAGTGCAGAAAAGTGCACTTCCGGTTTGTCCGTTTTGTAGTTTTTTGCATTCCGGAGCTTCAGGGAGCTTCCCGGAACCCTCCGCAGTGCAAAAAACAGCACACCGGCAAACCAGAAGTGCGTTTTTTCGCACTTCCGGTTTGCCGGTGGGAACCCTCGCGTGCCGGCTTCTATGGCTCCGCGTGCCACCTCTGGCACGCGTGCCATAGGTTCACCACCACGGACTTAAAGTATGCATGTCTGTCATAGTTTCAATAGCCCAATACTAATACTTTATATTCTGTTACAAATATTATAAGAATTTAATTTCTGTTAACAATCTAATCAATATAAACTTGCAATATTTTTAAAAGGAGGTAACTTCAGGTTGACAAGAAGGAGCATTAACAATTTCAATCTGTGATACCATATTAACATCTAATTTATGACAGAATGGTAGGAATCAGACAAAAATGGATCCTACTGTTATCTGTACTTAGTCAACTTATTATGTAGCTTGTCTGTTTTACAATTTGTGAAAGATTTAGCTTTGTTTAGAAGGTAACAAAGCTCATATCTGATAAGACGGGCAGCAAGCAAATGAGGATTATTAAGAATACCATTCAATATACATTAAATTTCATGAACTGATCAAGCATCAATGATCCTCAACAAAGTAATCAAATTTAACCTAGAGACGAAACATAATTAATTATTCTCTTTCACACTATATGAAACACAAGCCCTTTTATAACAAAAGACTATGTTAAAACATCCTTAAAAGTTACTGCGCTTATGAAGGACTCTAGTTTTGCTTTGATTTTTGAACATCTATGCAGTCTTTCTTGAAATGTTGCATACTTTAATATAATTGATCCTGATTTGGGGACCTACTCTCCAATATCAGTAACAGCAATTTCCTATTAGATCAGAGCATATTCAAAACAGAGACACAATGAAAGTACAGGAAAAACTTCCAAGTTAGCTTCACCCACCCCAGGCTACAGACATTTTAGCCAGGCCTCCTCTTTATCCAGCATCTTCAGTGCTAAGGGCCAAGAAGATAAGAACAGGATCTGTATCAAGTTCATCAGATTATGCCGATCTCATTAAGTGCCTTCTGGTGCAGCTGCAGATTCATGGCATGAGTTCTCAGGAAATTCCAGCTTCTCGCAAATATTTTCTTTGACAGGCAAATACTGGGCAACCTCATTAGGATCCGTGAAGAGTGCTGGGGGAATGTGCTTGAAATAGCAGAGAGATCAGTATTTAGAGAACAGAAGAGAAAGTATATCTAAATATAAGTGAAAGTTAACATTACATTAACATGTTTGGCAAATATTCTTTTAACTACAGATTTTTGTTTTCCAGTGTTTCCTCTTCTTCTACTCTGAAAACGACAGCTAGAGAAAAGTAAAATGAAATTGCTTACTTATTTATATGGTCTCCCAACTTGCGTTCACAACTTTGAATGCCACTGTACTACATAACAAATTATTACACTAGGGATGGTGGTGTGCTAGAACTGGAATTTCTGGAATTTTTGTGAGGTGAATTTTTGTGAGGTGATTGAAAGCAGAAATGAGCCTCAATGCCTAGCATGCACTGTTCCACAGCCAGTAGACCGAAGCAACAGTGATGGCAATAGACATTTAGCATTAATGGCATAATAGCAATATACACCACTGACTAGAAACAGAATCATATGAATGGTAAGAACTTGTTTACCAAATCTTTTCCCATGTTATATAACTTTAGAGGCTCAGATCTGTGTCTGAGATTAAATAATTGAATAAATAATTACAACAGGAAATGAAGTTTAATCTTTTGAATAAGTAGAAATTTTTGTCATTAAAAATATGTTTTAGTGGTTAACAGGAATATCTGAATTTAATGTGATAAGGTTTTTACTTACTAGCCCTGCACACCCAAATACACACAAGAATGAGGAGCTACTATCCATGTTTCCCCGAAAATAAGACCCGGTCTTATTATTTTTGGGACTCCAAAATAAGCACTAAGGCTTATTTTGGGGGGATGTCTTATTTTTTTTCCAATGTTCAGGAGGCCCACTTCTTCTGCTTACTCGCAGCCACAACGGGGCAGGAGGCCGCGCGGCGTGCCAGTTACTACACAAAAGTGAACAAACTAGAAGAGGAAATGGTCGAATTGTTCAAGTCATACAAATAGACCCACTGAGTAATCTCAATAAAATATAACTAGAAGTTTTAAGATATCAGGGTAGAATATATATTTGTATTTTTCCAAAATAGTAATACCTTTAGATTTGATATTTTGCTTTCCCTAGAGGTATATTCCCGCAATATGTATGATTTGGTGGCCTATTAAAAAGAAAGCAGATAAAATGTATTTTCATAACATTGAAACAGATTTAATATGTACATATAGTTTCAAATAAAATGAAACTTCTGTAGTACAAAAGTAATCTATTGCAATACTAACACAGAATCCTGTTATGATATCCAATAAAGATGCTGTAAATCTAGTATTATTTACAGATAGTAATAAGCCAATTACACTCATGCTGGAAATAACATAATATATGTGAATCACATGCCATCTTAAATTTGGCAAGATCCATACAGGATGTACTTGGGTAGTATATATCTATATACTGAATATTTGTATTTTGAAATATACTGTTCTACACAGTACAGATGGAATGCACACAGTATTACAATAATTGTACTACAGACAGTATATAAATTAAAAAATTTAATAGCTGCATATCTCATTCCTAATATTTTTAGGTCTACTCAACAAAAGCCATGTACAGAGAACAAGGCAGAGAGATCTTTGGGATTTTTAGAAGATTGTTCGACTAGCTGTACAGAGAACAGCTAACAAAGCTGCAACTATCATATTTCTAAAATTAGAGACAATAGCATACGTGTATTAGCAAATAAAATGTCATTTCTATACATCAATGTATACCCTGTTTTTTATGACTTTTCAACCAAATGTTCACATTAAGATTTTCTTACCTCATGATAAACTCTTGTATCATTCATCCGAATAAGAACTCCATCAACTCGCAAGAAAAATCTCAACAGCACAAAAAAACTGGAAGGCATTACTCTCTGTCAAACATAATCAAGAATAATTTGCACTTGCAAACATTTAAAACAGATTACTCTAACAGGTAATTAAAAACATGGTAAATGTCTTAAAAGCCTTCATTAGTCAATAATATTACCTTTGCAATAACTTTTAGGAAGATAATCTTAATAGATGTTAATTTCCTGCAGGCACAAATACATGATCAGGAAAATCTGTAAGCTAATCAGTTTTGTATTTTTACAAGTCTGGGAAACAGTCAGCAATGAAGACATTATTTTTACAGGTAGTCTTCAACTTACATGAGTCTTCAACTTAGATGAGCCGAGGTGGCGCAGTGGTTAAAATGCAGCACTGCAGTTCAGCAGTTCAGCTGTTCAAATCTCACCGGCTCAAGGTTGACTCAGTCTGTCATCCTTCTGAGGTCAGTAAAATGAGGACCCAGATTGTTGGGGGCAATATGCTGAACTCTGTAAACCGCTTAGAGAGGGCTGTAAAGCACTATGAAGCGGTATATAAGTCTAAGTGCTAGTGCTATTGCTACAAGAGTTTGTTTATTGACCACTCCGTTACAATGGCACTGAAGAAAGTGACTTATGACCATTTTTCACTCTTATGGCTATTGCAGGATCCCCGTGATCATGTGATTTACATTTGGATGCTTGACAACTGGTTCATGTTTATGACGGTTGCAGTATCCCAGGGTCATTTGATCCCCTTTTGCAAACTTCTGACAGATTCACTTAACAACCATATTACTAACTTAACAACTGCAGTGATTCACTTAAGAGTGGCAAGGAAAGTCGTAAAATGAGGCAAAACTCACTTAACAAATTTCTCACTTAGTCACATAAATTTTGGGATCAACTATGGTTATAATTCAGGGGTATCAAACTCGAGGCCCAGATGCACCATGCATTGGCTACACCCACCCATTTTAGCAAGGGGGGGGAGTTGCGATATATGTCACGTGACGTGTCGTCACGAGTTTGACACCCCTATTGTAAGACACCCCTAGTGTATAAAGCACATAAAATTTTGCTCTCTTGTATAAGGAAACATTTTCCCTACAAAAGGAATGTTAACAAAATTAAAAACTCTCCTACGCTCACTCTGAATAAAAAGCCTTACAAAATAAAATGTAACCTGATCACCATGTGCATGTATGATATATATATTTTGTATATAAAGTATTTCCTGTATCATTTTAAAATCAATCTATTGCATTTTTGCAATGGCTTGTTTATATCCTCATTATATAATGTAATTAATTATTTAATTATATAATTCCAACTAAATAAAAGGTTATTTGAAATTTAAACAGGAAAAACGCCCAAAAGAAACAAATTTAAGGGATATTACTAATAGGTTTGTGATTCTCTCAGTTCTGTGTCTTTCTGCATTTTATACAATTATGGAAGAAGCACGTAAAAGATTACTGGACTCACAATTTTGACACTCAGACTTGAAACCCCATGATCATGAAGTTCATCTTCAAACAAGAGCACTTCTTCAAAAAACATTATCTGTTCTCTGGCTTTTAATTTCTCTGTATCTATATGTTCTGTTGTGGAAGAAACCTAGAACAACACAGTAGAAATTAAATGTTCTTTCTTATTGATTCCCCAATTGTTCAACAAATTCATTCCTGCAAATAGTTGACCAACACAATCATACTTTTAACTTTAGTGTTTCACCGAGCAGAGTTCCTTTATAGTCTGTTGTGTAAGTCCAATCATATGGTTTAACAACCTCCTTTGTGTGTTCGGGCTCAGACCTACAGGAAAAGACAAATATAGCATGTCAGGTACAGGACCAGGCAAAAAGTATTTTTACACGTCTATTTTACAAAATACATCAATGATGATTCTATAAATCAATATGCATCTGTAAACTGCTAGATTTAATGTGCTAAGTGAGAAAATGTGGTAAGGAATTACAGTATTTTTTTTAAATACTATAAAAAATTCCTATTTTTCCCCTCAAAAGATGTTAGCTACAGAAGCAATGTAGCCTCCTTCACTTCTTCCTGCTTTTATGCTTATTCTTATAATCATGTGCATTATGACCTTGAAGTACATTCAGTTTCAATCACCTAGACCGTGATGGCGAACCTATTGCATGCGTTCCTAAAGTGGCACGCGGAGCCATGTCGCCTGGCATGCACGGTGTCGCCCATTCCTCTTCCGGGTTTCCGGTGCATGCATGCGCACCGGCCAGCTAGTCTTCTGGTTACTGGTGCGCATGCGCGCGCAACAATCAACTGGCCTTCAAATGTGCGGCAGTGCCAGAAACCGGAAGATCAGCCAGCCAGCTGATCATCGTGCAGGCATGTGTGCCAGTAACCAGAAGACTAGCTGGCCAGTACACATGCGTGCCCCGGAACATCCACCCACTTTCCAGCCAAGAGTGTTGCTGCCAGTTGCTCCCCTGCGCCCGTCCGCCTTGTCACCGCGAGAAAAGGCCCAAAGCTGTGCTGCCTGGGAACCACATGGACTGCTGCAGGGGGAGGCCAGGGGCAGATGGGGAATTGCCTATTTCTCTGCCCCCCCCCTTTTTCAGCGCAGATTCTCACTCCGGCTCCTCCGAAGTTCAAAAGCGCTCTCCGCCGGAGGAAGCCACATTCCCAATCCTCCTGTCCCTCAGAAGCCCCCTTTCATTTTGTTTCGCTTCCCTTCATTCCTTCCTTTCCATTCCCCCCACTCTGTGTGTGTTGTGTGTTTGCACAAGGATCCAAGTGCTTTGCTCCGGCCAAGAGAGGGGGGGAGGGCGGCCCACCAAATAGCAGCGGGACAAGATTTCCTGCCCTTCTCCATGGGGATGCTCGTCCAGCCACCCGCTGCAGAAAGCGGTTTGCTGTTTTCTCCGCACACCGGTGGAGAGGAAGGTTGGGGAGAGGGGGAGCCGCGCCTAACCCTAACCCTAACCCTCTGCCCCTGGTGCCACTCACCCTCTCCCCAACCTTCCTCTCCATCGGTGTGCGGGGAAAACAGCAAACCGCTTCCCACAGCGGGTGGCTGGACTAGCATCCCCACGGAGAAGGGGGGAATTCTTCTCCCATTGCTATTCGGTTGGCCACCCTCCCCCCCTTTCACGGCAGGAGCAAAGCACTTGGATCCTCGTGCAAACACACAACACACACAGAGGGGGGGGAATGGAAAGGAATGAATGAATGGAAGTGAAATGAAACGAAATGAAATTCGGGGGCTTCTGAGGAACAGGACGATTGGGAATGGGGCTTCCTCCGGTGGAGAGCACTTTTGAACCTTGGAGGAGCCGGAGTGAGAATCTGCGCTGCAGGTGGGGAAGCGAGACAGGCAGTTCCCCACCTGCCCCACAACGCCCCCCTGCAAGATCCCCCGTGCTTCCACAGACTGCCGCCGCCCTCTCTGCTCTGCCACCTGCTCCTGCCACTGTCAGGGAAGCACCACCGCCAGGGGCGACGAGGTGGCTGCTGCAAGGACAGGCGGGCCAGGGCTTCCCTATCTCCCCCCCCGAGTGGGCTTCTGCTGTGGCCCCATGCCTTTGGCAGGGAGGGAGGGAAACCCCAGCCTGCTGTTCCTGCCGTCCACACCCCCTTGCGCCTGGCGGTGGCTATTCTCACACTGCCGTTTCCCCGGCGGCTGTAGAACAGCAGGCTGGTTTCCCTCCCTCCCTGAGGCTTCTCCTCCTCGAAAAGGCTTCTGCTGCGGCCCCAAGCCTTTGGCGGGATGGGAGGGAAACCCCAGCCTGCTGTTCCTGCAGCCGCCGTGGAAACGGCAGTGTGAGAACAGCCACCGCCAAGCGCAAGGGGGTGGGGGCGGCAGGAACAGCGCGCTGGGGTTTCCCTGCCCGGAGCGCGAGGCTGGCAGGAAGAGGAGCAGCAGCGGTGGCAGACCATTCACGTTAGCAAAGTTTGGTGCAGGAGGCTTTCCAGGCCCAAAACAGGCTGGGGGGCATGTGATGGTGCATGTGCGGCGATGTGCGCATGCGCCATATGGGGCACATGCATGGGGAGCGTGGGGGAGCATGCGTGCAAGCGCAGGTGGGGGCGCATTGCATTGTGGGTGCTGGCACACGCGCGTGCTATCGCGCGTGCACACACATACACTTTTGGACGCAACCAGAAAAAGGTTTGCCATCACTGACCTAGAAGTAACATGTATAGGATCAGATCGTAGCTGTTCAAAGATGAAGCAAAATATTGGATATTTCATCAGGATTCTTCTTCTGACAATCTGATAGAACAATTATTTTTGTACAAGACCACATGTGCTTCAGAGTTAACCATAATTTCAAAATCATAGTCAACCATAATGTCAAAAAAATTAAAGGTAAAGTTTAAAGATTAATTTTAAAAAGTACAAGTACGATTCATAACATAGGAAAAACAGGAAGGCTAAATAACTGTCAAGATCACATATCAAGTGAACAATATAAATACAGATTATATGTATTAAGGTACTGCAACCCTTCAGAACTGATTGCCAAAAGATGCTTCAGAGTACACTAGTGCACAGGTAGCACCTGCCTACCACTCTTTAACCTAATAGTCTTATAAGGATTACATGTCTTATCTGCTTCAATGAGATGGGACAAAATAAACAAAATAAGAATTTGCTTTAAAAGAATTTCAGACAAGTATAAGATCTGAAACAGTTTTGGGGAATCAAATCTGAAGCACAGCTTCCAAAATCATTCCTTAGGGCCCATCAAGCTATACTATTTTAAAAAACCCACAAATAAAAATGCTATTACCTGCTTTCTTGCCACTCTTCTGCACAAGCAACTTTAACCATTCCTTGGGAGTTATTTACGCATTTTAAAGCATCAGTTGCATTGAACTCAATGCCGAAAAGCAGTTCATGCTGAATTCTTAGGATATTGTCACCAAACATCATTTCCGGAACACATGGCATGCGCAGTTCTTCAGCTAACCTACACAGACACAAGATTAGATTATTTTGGAGCTGATTTTATAATTTAATTTTATAACTTAAAATAAAGATGTATATTTTACCATAGAATATTTTAGTATACATTTATTACATATTTGAAATTGGCAGTTGGACGGCTTCCCTCTTTTCTCCCAAAACCGGCCTAGACAGTTGTGAGTCACTTTTAGGGATTATGGAAGGTAAGAATGCTGTGGATATAGCAGGTAATTCTAATAACAAATATGAAATCAGAACAGCAATCTAATACGGTTTGTCAAATACAAGCCAATCACAGCTTAACAGGAAACAGACACAAAAACATATATGCAAAGTTATTCATTTATTTGGAGCACTCCTTAGAAAGCATTGTTAAATAGAGTGAAAAGTACGGTATATTGAAAATAGATTGATATGGGAATATCAGTAAGAGAAACTGTGATTTTATAGAGTTATATAACAAAACAGCTTGATTTTAAAAGTCTGAAAAGTATTCTGCAAAGGAACCACTAATCATACTAAATACTCCACTGCTAACTTTGTAGATGAGAAGGGGGGGAATCAATATCTTGGTAGTAGACTGCACTCTGCAATCGCCATACCTCAACTTTACATTTGCTTCATATTATTACAAATCTTTGGCAGAATTACAATGGTGGAGGGAGGGGATTGTCTGCATCTGTAACAGGGATTCTTCAACATTTTGCCATCACACCTCTTTTTTGTGTAATCTTAAGGTACACACTTCCCCTAAAAATCCAAAGACCAAAATGTACACACATGAATAATGGGGGGGGGAAAGCAATGACATCTTGGGAAAGGTAATTTATGAAACTAAAAGGTTCTTCACAACTCCCCTGCACTCTGCCTATTCCTCCCTAAGGGTGGTACACCTCATATTTGGGAAGCTCCTGCTTTAACAACCCAAACTATTCCTGCAACTATGACTACAAACCTGGACTGCATAATTCCAAACTTCAGCACCCTTAACTGAGAGCAGAGACCCAGAAAACGTGATTCTCTGTTGCCGTTTAACAATTGCCCATATTTTTGAAGCCCAGATATGGAAGGCACCCGATACCCTCTGATGTGTTGAGCTACAAAATCTACATTATCTGTCTCAGGGCCATTAAGCATCAAAGACTGAGCCAAACCACTACAGGTAGTCCTCTACTTACAACCACAATTGAGCCCAATATTTGTGTTGCTAAGTGAGAAACTTGGTTGAGTTTTGCCCCGTTTTACAACTTTTCTTGCCACAGGTGTTAGGTGAAACACTGCAGCTATTAAATTAGTCACCCGGTTGTTAAGTGAATCTGGTTTCCCCATTGACTTTGCTTGTCAGGAGGTTGCAAAAGGGGACCACAATGACCCAGGGATCCCTGCCACCTTCATAAATGTGAGTCAGTAGCCAAGTAGATCTGAATTTTGATCACGCGCCCATGGGGATGCTCCAACCTTCGTAAGTGTGAAAAACGGTCATAAGTCACTTTTTTTCAGTGCCGTTGCAACTTTGGACGGTCACGAAGAGAACTGTGAGATAAAACTCACAAAAAAAAATCTCACAAAAAATATCACAAATAAACTGTTGGAAGTCGAGGACTACCTGTACTTAGGCTAAAAGCAGCGAGCGGCTTTCTTGTGACGTTTGCCGAGCCCAAGGCAAGCGCCCAGCCCACCGTCCTTTGGACCCCGCTCCCTCTTAGCAGCGGTCGCCCCCACCCGGGCCCTCCAACAATCACGCTCAATCGCACCTCTCGGCATCGGCCGACTTGATGATGTGGGTCCGAGCGGCCGTTAGCTTCCACGGCCCGAAGGGGAAGTCGCGGCGGCTGCTTTTGAAGACAGGCATCATAATGGCGGCGTCAATCCCAAGGCGGCCAGCATAGAGACGGGAAAGCTTCCTTCGGCAAATGACAAGAATAAACCCCCAAGATAGGAACCTGGCAAACAAACGACCTCGAGCTCCTCTTCCACACTTAGCAGCAGCAGCAGCAGCAGCAGCAGCAGCAGCAGCAGCAGCAGCGCCGCCACCGTCAAACACGCCACTTCCGCTTCCGGGTTTTCATGCCTCCGTATGAAATGAAAAGGCTTCAGAAAACTCGACTTCCGGTTCCTGGTCTCCGTAGGGCAGGGGTCCCCAAACTTGACAACTTTATGACTTGTGGACTTCAACTCCCAGAATTCTCCAGCCAGCTATGTATGCTATGCTGGCTGGAGAATTCTGGGAGTTGAAGTCTACAAGTCTTAAAGTTGCCAAGTTTGAAGACCTCTGCCGTAGGGGATGCTTTTTAGGACCGGAGCACGTGTTTAAAAGTTAACTCAAAAGAAGTCGTCAGTTTTTTTTCCTATTGTACTTGTTGCAGGGCATTGAAATAATTAAGGAACCTCCGCGGGAAAAACTGCAAGCAAATACTTGTAAGCATTTATGCAGCGAAAGGGCAATTACCGTAGATTATTTCTCCAGCAAGGCGTACACGTTTTCTTTCAGATATTGTAAGAGGAAAGCCGTGCTGGTCTCTGGTCATCAAAACCCAGAAAGAAAGAAAATTAAAACTTCAAAAAGGGGAAAATTCAGAAATGACAGGGAATCAAACCCTGCGTTATCTAGCGTTGAAATCAGAGTGCAATCTGTATGCATCCCTACCGTTAAAATGGGCTTTAATGATACCTTCTCTAGATAATAAGTCATATAAGGGTTTGAAAAGGTTTGGGGTTTTTTGTGTTTTCTTGGAGAATGGAAAAAATGGTTTCTATGTCTTTTTAAAAAGTGGACAAACAGAATCTTCTCAACTTTCTTGCACCGTCGAGCTAGCCATTCATGACTTAGAAACAATACTGTACAATAGCAGGAATTCAATCGGGATAGTCCTGTTCCATGTAAATAATTGGAAAAATTGCACATATTTTATTTTTGCACATACTTTATGAAGGGTGGACTTGTCTCTTTTTTATCTTTCATTTTAGTTAAAAATTAACATTAACTAAATTGAACATTAACAAATTGATTACTAAATTGTAATTTAGTAAACTAAATTGTTTACACTAAATTACAATTTAAAGTGGGGAACAATAAAGGATATGTAATCAATTGGTTTCTTAAGAAGTAAAATTTGTTTAAGACAAGAGAAAAAACACTAAGAATACACTTTACAGCAGTGGTTCCCAACCTGGGGGTCGGGACCCCTTTGGGGGTCGAATGACCATTTCCCAGGGGTTGCCCCAGCATCCTCAGCTCCCCCCCCCCACTGCCACAAGCCTGGCCATATCGACTCAACTCGCCCGAGCCCTCCAATTGGTCGGGAGAGGTGCCATTCGGTGAGAGGCGTTTGTGACGCTTGGCAGCATCAGCTAAGGGGCCAGCTTTGCTTTGAATTCTGGGAGTTGAAGTCCAGGCACCTTAAAAGTTGCTGAGATTGAGAAATATTGCTGTACACTTGTTGGTTATCAAGTCTAAATACAGAAGTAGACTTGTTGTGGAAGATGATATTCCTTGTGCTCTTGCAAAGACTGGCCCGAGAATTTCTGATCTGGCATAATTACATATTGTTTTTGTGATTAATCGCTATGCTTTAATTATGTTCAATTTGTAACAATGAAAATACATCCTGCATATTAGATATTTACATTACGATTCATAACAGTAACAAAATTACAGTTATGAAGTAGCAACAAAAATAATTTTATGGTTGGGGTCACCACAACATGAGGAACTATATTAAGGGGTCGCGGCATTAGAAAGGTCGGGAACCACTGCTTTACAGTATACAAGTCCAGTTACTGAGAACTTCTGGGTTTTGCTATGTTAGAATACTTACATTATATTACTTAATGTTAACAATGTTACCTAATGGTACTAGGAATTGTTCAGGAACATCTGGAAATCCACTTGTTCTTTGCACTAGGATCATATCTTTATATCAGTTATTTTTTAATACAAATAATTTTAAAGTTGGCTCTTTTATTGTTCCAGAGAGAATACAGTAGATAACTGAGCAATCGCTGCTTTTTCTCTTTTCATTATAACTTGTAGACTAAGCAGACTACCTTACTTCTCTGAGTCAGTAAGAAGCAGCTTCTAAGACTAAGACTACACAGTCATACAAAACTTGGATTTAGTTTGCTAAATTTGTCTTTCCGCTCAATTCCACCCTTCAACTATGTTTGTTCAATACATTAAAAAAGCTCATTAAAAAGCATGTTAGATGGCATTTTATACTTACTGTCATATATATTGCTTTATAACTAAATTGTGGCTTCCTATTCTTAATGAGCCACTACTGGCAGAGTCTGTTTTCTTGAAATGCAACACATTTGCCCTCATGAGTTTGGTTGTAAAGTAACACACAAAACTTGGCTAAAGAAATGTTCATAATAGGAGTAACTTGCCATACATATTTTAACTTAAATTTTTACATTACCATGAAATGTGAATGTACAATGTTTTCTGTTTCTTGAGTAAATGCACCTTCTATGATTCTAATAATAATAATATAAAGATTTCTATCACTTAAATAGCATTATTTGGATTAAAAAGAAGAAAGAAGAAAATTGACTTTCTCTCTGTTTTATTTTGTTTTCTGTTTTTTACATACTGTCCCGTATATTGTGGTTTTCCTTTTCATCTATATAACAATAAATATATTTTAAAAGGAAGGAAATTGAATTTCAGCGATGTATACTATATTCATTATAAGTGTTATATATAAACAAAAGCCAAGCAAGCTTTCTTACCGATGCCATTGCGCTGCGCGTGCAACTCCACGCTTTGGGTGCACATGCACTCGCACTCGCTATGCGCGCGCGCCCCCTTGTGCGATTTTGCTTCTGTGCATGCGTGGAAGCAAAATTGTGCCGAAATCTTGTGAGGGGATGCACGTGCGAGAGAGATTTTGGCGCGATTTTGCTTCCGCGCATGCGCAGAAGCAAAATCTCACTGAAATATCTCTCTCTCGCGCGTCCCCTCGCGAGATTTCGGTGCAATTTTGCTTCCGTGCATGTGCAGAAGCAAAATCACTGGGAAAAAATGGTGATGCACGCGGTGGACCGGCAGAGAGGGCTCCAGAGTGGTCGCGCACAAATTGCACAATCGGCCGCTCCCTACCAGGGCTGTGTACTAGGCAGCTCCGGCAGGAACCCACCTCTGGATAAAACCATAATAAAATCACAATATGGAGCCATAGAATTGCACTGGAATAGATGTTATATATATTTGGTGAGACTTTATTTAAACTAAATTTGTATATCAGTTATTGTACGACTTCTGTAAATGCCATATGGTTAATTTTAAAAAAATCTATATCTCTTCATATTAACCAGAAATGTAATTACTTTTTGCTAAAAAAATATGTTATAACCCATACCATGTTCACATTCATCAATATTTCACATGTTACAACAAGAACATTCTTAAACAGAAGGGCAAGATGAGTAGACTTATAGTATATAGAAGAGGATGTGATGGCTCAGGGTTAAAGACACTGAGCTTATCAACTGGAAAGCTGATAGCCTGGGTTCAAGACTTGAGCACTGCATGACGTTGTGAGCTCCCATTATCTACCACAGCTCTTGCCAACCTAGCAGTTCGAAAGAATGCAAATGCAAGTAGATAAATAGGTACCACTTCATTGGGAAGGTTCCTAGGCATTCCATGCACCTAGGCGTACAGTCATGTTGGCCACATGATCACAGAAATGTCTTTGGACAACTCTGGCTCCCTTGGTTAAGAAATGGAGATGAGTACCAGCCCCTAGAGTCGGACCTCACTTGGCAGGAAACTTACCTTTACCTACCTTTTTACACATCACTACTATTTATTTATTTTATTTTGTGAGATTTATATACCACCTCACAGTGCAAGCACACTCTAAGCGGTTTACACCAGTAAGCAATGTGTATTTATATTGCCCCCAACAATCTGGGTCCTCATTTTACCTACCTATGTAGTGCAGTTATTTAAAAAAAAAAACATTTCCTATCAAAATATCTTCAATTTTCTGTCATATAATTATTGTACTCGGTGTCAAATTCACGGTGTCACAGCAGCCTCACGTGACATATCGGGACTTTTTTCCCCTTCGCTAAACTGGGCATGGGTGTGGCCAGCGCGTAACGCATCTGGCCCGTGGGCCAGGAGTTAGACAACCCTGCTGTAGCTCAACCACATTCTGCAATAATTACACGTGTTCATTCATTCTGTCAACTTAGAGTGTAGTTTATCTGATTGTAGCTTGGCATGTTATATGAACCTGGTCATTTGGTGCCAGAGATATGAAATATATTTTATAACTTGGTATATGTGAGTCTGGCCAGTTGTGGCTTATTCAAGAAACCACTCAAAAATAAAGTATGGCTACATCTAAAGTTGAACCAAAGTTGGGAATGGTGAAAAGAATGCAATTTTTAAAAATTAGTTATTTGTCTCTGCTCTAATAAAGACTTTCTAAGGAAAAAAAACAGTGTTGGAAGAAATGTCCATCTGGGTTCAGTTCCAAGTGGGGAGAAACACTGGAAACATGGAGACTGCTTGAAAAGATGGTTTAATGGTGGGCAGGACCACATGGTTTGAGGTCCTGGGCAAAAAGAGCACATGGGTGAGAGGGTGAGAGGGGGGGGGAGAGATATTTATACCCTCTCTTGGGCCCCACCTTGGAGCTTCCTGTTCCTGTGTAAGAAATGTATTCTGATTGGCTGTCAGACTCCCATGGGGCCATGCAGGGGTAACTTTGTAGTGTCTTGCGTCCCAAGCTTGGTTGAATCTTGCTGGATGATGTAATCTCCCCAGGTGCCATGTGGTGAGTTCTGTTGCTAGATGGTAGAGGGGTATCCTATCATGTCCTGAGAGCCAAGTCTTTTGTGTTGTAGATCAGCTGGCCCAGCCTTTCTGGGGCTATTAGCAAAGGTGGGGGCTGCTTTCCAAGAGCATGTTTCTCCTTTTCTCATCCAGGGAGGTATAATATTCTGCCTTTTTAATATTTCCTAGAATGTTTCATTTTTCTAGGAGAGGGGTGGGTGCTAACTTCCTACAAGAGCATGTGCATTATCTCAGCAATGGTATAATAATATAAATAATTGGGCCTGAGATTTATTTGAAAGATTTATTACTGTTCTTGTTCTACATGTGGAAGATTTTAATAGGAACCAAAAATTAGGGTTATGTGCAGTGGTGGGATTCAATTTTTTTTAACTACTGGTTATGTGGGCGTGGCTTGGTGGTCGTGGTATGGCTTGGTGAGCATGGCAGGGGAAGGATACTGTAAAATCTCCATTCTCTCCCCACTCCAGGGGAAGGTTACTGCAAAATCCCCATTTCTTCCTGATCAGCTGGGACTCGGGAGGCAGAGAATAGATGGGGGTGGGGCCAGTCAGAGTTGGTATTTACCGGTTCTCTGAACTACTCAAAATTTCCGCTACTGGTTCTCCAGAACTGGTCAGAACCTGCTGAATCCCACCTCTGGTTATGCGTAACCTACAATTTGTGGAAATTTCAGAGTGCTGCTATTGCTTTGTATAATCAAACTTTTCCATTGACTCTATCGGTTGCCAGGTCCAGTCTGTAAGAAATATGTCAAGAAAAGTTGCCATTAAGCCATCCTGACCCGGTTTTAATGAAAACAGCAAGAAAACTGACATTATTTTATAGCCTATATACAGTAGGCCATCTTTTGCATTCCTGTTCTTTCATTAATTATTTTGCTTTGTCCAGACAAGTTAAACATATTTTCTTTGTAGCACTTTAGAATGTACAATGTGCCCAACACTATTTTGTCCCAAAGCAATGAAAAGACTTTATAGGTGATAGCAGCTATAATTTCCTATTAGATCAAAACTTAAGAGAGAGAAAAGTAGTAAATTTGTTTAGATTGGCATGCAGTTCTGATATCTTTATGTGTAGCATTGGCAAATAATTAGTTTTTAAAAATTTTAAAGGCTGATGTTCACCTAGAGATGGATGACAAATAGTTTGACTCAAGTCTGAGTACTTCCATTGTACTAAGACATGGTTTACTTGATCGCATTCTGCTAAATAAATTGCAGTCAGTGGGCTCAAATTTATTAGTGACATTTATATACCGCCTCACAGTGCAAGCACTCTCTAAGCGGTTTACACCAGTAAGCAATGTATATCTACATTGCCCCCAACAATCTGGGTCCTCATTTTACCTACCTCGGAAGGATGGAAGGCTGAGTCAACTTTGAAATAATGTAGCAAAACAATAATTCTTTATAAACTTCTGATTTATGTCTGCTTATATGACTGTATATGATTGGTTGCTATGTTCTGTGAAATTTTATTTGAAATAAAATTTACAAATAATACATCACATTTTAACATTATGCAATACTGTAGTTTAAGTTACAATCTCTCACCATTTAACTGAAAGTACATTCTACCGATTTCCATTTTAAACATGTAGAATTGCAGTGTAAAACAAACAGATTTATTACTAATTTGAAGCCGGATGTATCCAAATTAGCCAATATAGATATAAACTGTTGAAAGAATGGTTGCACTCATGATTTATTTAAACAATATTCCTTTATTTAAAATGTGATTTTTTAAATCTAAATCTTTAAATCTTATCCCTTTATACTGAATTTGTCTGCTATAGGAGTTGTCTGCTATAGAAACAAACCATGTCTTCATTTTTGTTTTGCTTTTGTGCAAGTGATACTCTTCAACTGAGGAAAGAAAAATTTAATTTAATTTAATTTAATAGATTTGTATGCCGCCCAACTCCCGCGGGACCCTGGGCGGCTCACAGCATGTCAAATCCATTACAATAAAACATATAACAATTAAAAAATATAAAAATTAAAAGAAGATCTCCAACATTCATAACTAAAGCGGGGGAGACCCCGGGATAATCTACTCGGTCTCAAATGATATACAGTAAAGCAGAGGGCAGCATGAAAGTTTTTCGAAGGGTGAAGAAATGGAATGTTGGTGGGCCGGACTAACTAACAAAAATTATTTTCTTAGTATTGGTGGAGAAAATTTGCCTTTGAAAATTTCATGCCACTATCTCTATAGACCAGGTTTTCCCGCATAGAGACAGCTTGTTAAAGCTGTTTTCTAACTGTAAGGGAATTACAAAAAAAAGTAAAAAAAAAGTTAATTATGATGGAAACATGAAGTGGGGGAATGAGCTGCTGAAGAACAAAAGCGCAGCGGAGCAAAAAAGACAGGGTGGGAAAGTGGGAGGAGTAAAACGGGGATGGAGGGAGTGTTTCAAGGAAGGAGGAATGTAAAAAAGTAGATGAGGGGATGGACGAGAAAGAAGGGGGGGTCGGACTATTTTTCTGGGCCTCGACTGGCGGCGACCGTAGGGGGCCCGGGGGCCCATAATCTGAACTCCCTCTACCGCATCGGTAACGGGGTAGCAGGGCTACCGGACAGCAGTTTGGTCAAAGGTGAATGGGTCATCTCACCCCCGCGGAAGGTCCCCGAGACCTTGTGGTGCAGCACAGAGTGCAAGGGACCCGCGGCATAAAGAAGAGCAGGGTCCTCGCTTCCTCGGAGGGATCCCGGAGAGCCTGCGCTGCAAAAGGAAATCTTGCTTTGCCTCTAGGCGACGATGGGACTGGTATGTTGGGCGAGGGTGGTGCCCGGGACGGGAGACGCCTGGCTACTCAGCCACGATTCTCCATGCCTCGGCAGCGGAGAGAAAGGCTGGCTGAATATTCTGGTACCGAGCCAGGTTAAGCTTTTTTTTTCAACCCGCGACGAGGCATCTCGGCTTTCTGATTTCGATCTACTGTACAGCCGACCGAGGGCGAAAAAGCAGACGAGAGTAAGCAGATGGTTATCCCTCCACTTTTCAGGGTGGTGTCTGGAGCATCCGGGCGGGGACTTGTAGAATGCGGACCACTTCAGCTGCAGTTACTGCGAGCCTGGAATAAAATTCTGGGTAAATCTTGCATCCAAGTCCAGCTGTGCAGGCCCACCGTAAAAAAAAAAAAAAGCGGGTGTGGGAGGGTGTGGGGAGATAGGAAAACTGAGTGGTCTGAATCCAACATTTAATAAGAGCTCTTCTAGGCCTACTTACCTGGCATTTCCAAGACACCTTCCTTGTCCATCTTCCAATCATGTGTGGGTACCCAACAAACTACTGTGTTGTAATTCAGTAGCCCTGGCGAATGTAATTAAGAGTCAGGTCACGTGGAGAAAAAAGTTTTAATTCCTGCTTAAAAAGTGATAGATTCGTGGAATAAAGCGGTTATGAAATCAAAACATTAAGAAAAGTGTACACGGAAAGTAACTTAATATCGTTTTAAATCACACAGAGACTCTGGAAAAGAAGTTTAAAGGACAAAAAGCAAATGTATAAATCAATGTATGGAGGTGATGGAAGCAAAGATGACTTGCAAGGATAGAAAGGTAGGAGACGTATAGTGAATGATGCTGATAAAAGGTAGATTTAGCGATGTTTCCTTTTTATCTTGTGCCTTAATTTCTTTGGTTTATTTAATTTTTTCTTGTTCTTTGCGTAATGTTGCTTACTTTAAATGGGCCTTATGCATATAGATTTTGTCCTTGTGTTGCTGTTTTATTTGTTGTTTTGTTTTTTATTATAGAATGCATTTGGCTTTGTTGTGTGTTAGGTTTGAACTCTATAAAATAAACCCCTGCAGGGAGCATTTAGATATGTTCAGTGCCATTAGTGGTGCTATATAGAACTCATAGGACAGTGATGGCGAACCTTTTTTGGTTCGCGTGCCAAAAGGGGGGGGAATGCGGGGGATCACGTGTGTGCGTGCCCACACTCATAATTCCATGCACCCCCGCACATGCACGCATGACCCCCCTGCTCCCAGCATACAATGGCACGCCCATTTTTCGCTCTCCCCAGGCTCCAGAGCCTTTCTAGGAGCCTGGGGAGGGCGAAAATGGCCTTCCCCACCCCCTCTGGAGGCTGGAAACAGCCTGTTTCCCGACTCCCAGTGGGCCCAGAAGGCCCGAAAATCAGCCGGATGGTGCACACATGCACGCCGGACCTGAGCTCGCGTGCCCACCGATATGGCTCCGCGTGCCACTTGTGGCACCCGTGCCATAGGTTCGCCATCACGGTCATAGGACATGAAAGGCATCAAGTTCAATGTTGCTAATTTGTGTCAATTCATTCAACATGTTAATATTCAACAATTCATACAACATGGATAGATTTGGGGCATTATCTGTCCTAATGTGATTTTTCAGATCTTCCAGTAGTGCACCAATTGCCATTGTAACTGAGTCCATCCACCTTGCTTCTGGACATCCTTTTCTTTAATTTACTTCTACCTTTTCCAGCATTAGAGCTTTGTCAGAAAGCTAGATCTTCACATAATATATCCAAAATAGGATAATTTGATTCTGGTTATTTCTGATTGAGAACTCTGGTTTGATTTGTTCGATGAGTCCTTTTTCTTGTCTGTCCACAGTGTTGTCAGAAGTCTTCTCCAACGGCAAAAGCAAATAATACTCTTCCCATCATGCTTCTTCAGGATCCAACTTTTGTTTCCATAAAGTGTCACAGACAATACATTGCTTACACCAATCTTTGTAGATACAGTACATCAAAGAACCTAAATATCTTTCCAAAGGCTTTCATGGATATTCCACCATGCTAGTCTGTGATTTATTTCTGCTTGTGAATTTTGTATCGAACAGCATGGCAAAGATATCCTACTTTAAGAATATCTTTCCTCCAGAAATTGTTTGCTCTCCCACTTCACTCTCTCCAAAAAATTGTATTCTGAAAGTTTCTAAGGATAGGTTATTCCGTTGTGCACTTTCAGGTCAAAGTGAGATGCTCTTGAGCAGAGGTCTTCAAACTTGGCAACTTTAAGACTTGTGGACTTCAATTCCCAGAATTCTCCAGCCAGCTATGCTGTAGTTGAAGTCCACAAGTCTTAAAATTGCCAAGTTTGGGGACCCCTGCTCTTGAGCATCCCATGCTCTACATGAAGCCGGTGGGCATTCAGTAATTCCCCATAGCTATGCTATGCTTTGAATGACAGCAGTGGTGGTCTCTTTTTCAAGAATAGTCCACTTCCATTACTGTGATCTTATTAGAGGTTTTAGTTAAAGTTTGTAGGAACATTTGGATCTCTATATATTATTATAATTGACATTCTTGAAGTGTAATAGACAGAAATATTATGAGATTTAATTATTAACAAATTATTGACGTTCATTGAATATTTCATAAACATGGGATAAATCATGGGATATATCACCCTAAGGTGATATAGGTAGCAATGTGACTATGTTGCTAATCTTTAGGGAGACCAAATATATAAAAATGAGTTTTTTATATATACATATATACATAGGAGTTATTTGTTCTGTCTGCCTTTGGAAAATGCCTTGCATATCATTGCACATATCCATGAAGTTCATGTGACCTTTTATGACTTGATAAGCCTTATGCATGTACGGTAGTGTTTGTAATATTTTGACTAACACAATGCAGCCAAATCCGTACATTGACAATTCTGGAATTAGTAACTTTGTTTATGGAAATATAAGTAGCATTCGTTGATGTAATACGTGTATCAACTGTTTTTGTATTTCTTTAGCAGACGCTCAGCATGTCTTGGTTGCTCTGACAATGAGCATCAACTTGTCCCTCAGTAAGGAGAATGTCTCAGAAAACCTCACACGGCTGGAAGAGGGAGCAGGCAGAGTCACCGAGTCAATTGCGATCATCATTATTGCTATTTTCATCTGTTTAGGGAATCTGGTGATCGTCCTCACTCTTTATAAGAAGTCATACCTGCTCACCTTAAGCAACAAGTTTGTTTTCAGCCTCACTCTGTCCAACTTCCTTCTTTCGGTGCTGGTGCTTCCTTTCGTTGTTACCAGCTCCATCCGTCGGGAATGGATCTTCGGAGTCGTTTGGTGCAACTTCTCTGCCCTACTCTATATGCTCATCAGCTCTGCCAGTATGCTCACACTTGGACTCATTGCTATCGACCGGTATGCCATCCGTTTTTTCATGAGCTGAATATGGCCGCATGGAGAGAAAAAGTTTTTAACATGTACCAGCATTGAATATGCAGTGACAGAGAAATATGTTTTAAATAACAATGCCACCAAGTCCATACATTGAGATTGTGGAACAAATAACTTTGTTTATTCATATGTAAGCAGCATCTGAATATTTAAGCAGCAAAGAGAAAGTGTGTTTCCATGAGACCACCCAGGTTCTCCAATTTAATGTGATCCAATTTTAAAAAGACAAACTCATTCCTTTAATTTTTTTTTCATGTTTTTCATTATTCAATTTCCTATGTATTGCATATACTCTAACATTACTGCATACTCCTTTTATGTTTTTCAGATACTATGCTGTCTTGTACCCCATGGTTTACCCTATGAAGATTACGGGTAACAGAGCTGTTGTTGCCATTGTGTATGTGTGGCTTCATTCTCTAATTGGATGCCTTCCACCCCTCTTTGGTTGGTCATCTTTAGAATTTGATCAGTTCAAATGGATGTGTGTAGCTGCATGGCATAAGCAGGCAGGTTACACCGCTTTTTGGCAGATATGGTGTGCTTTGCTACCATTTATAGTCATGATCATTTGCTACGGTTTCATATTTCGCGTGGCCAGGATTAAGGCACGGAAGATTCACTGTGGCAGCGTGGTCATTGCAGCGGAAGACACGCAAAGGAATGGGAGAAAGAACTCGAGTACTTCAACGTCCTCATCAGGCAGCCGAAGGAATGCTTTCCAAGGGGTCGTTTATTCTGCCAATCAGTGCAAAGCTTTGGTCACAATTTTAGTTGTGATCGGGGCTTTTGTCGTCACATGGGGGCCTTACATGGTGGTTATCACATCTGAGGCACTTTGGGGTAAAAACGTCATTTCCCCTGCCTTTGAGACATTAGCAACATGGTTATCTTTTACAAGTGCTATTTGCCACCCTTTGATTTATGGACTCTGGAATAAAACTGTACGCAAGGAGTTACTGGGAATGTGCTTTGGAGATCGGTACTACAGAGAATCGTTTGTTCAAAGGCAAAGGACATCCAGATTATTTAGTATTTCTAATAGGATCACAGGTAATTTTTAAAAAATTATTAAAGTGCCTCTAGAAGATACTGTAAGTTGCTAGGGCAGAGTGACCACTATTTAATTAATCTGGTGTTCACCTTTTATCATGTGGTTTCTTTGTCTGCTTCATGATTGAGAATTTTTGGACATGGACATGGCCACAATTCTTGCGTATACTCAAGGCAGGCAGGAGACCTTGGAGATTCATTTTGTCCAATTATCCATTTTATTCTGATGAACTTCACTGAACGGATAAGATGGAATTGGAAAATTGGAAAAGACATTCTTTGCATAATGTATGTTTTTGTGATATCCTAGAACAGACGTCTTCAAACTTGGCAACTTTAAGACTTGTGGACTTGCCATGCTATGCTGGCTGGAGAATTCTGGTAGTTGAAGTCCACAAGTCTTAAAGTTGCCAAGTTTGGGGACCCCTGTCCTAGAATCTAGAGCCTCTTGCAATTCCTCTGTTTTCAGTTTGTTTGTTTGTTTGTTTGTTTGTTTGTTTGTTTGTTTGTTTGTTTTAAAAAAATTTATCCTCAGTTTAAGTTTTCTGGGTAATGGTTTGCTATTAAAGCTGAACAAGGGGCTTCAACCTATGGTATAGATTAATTTATCACTACCATTACAATTCCAATTGCTTTTACACCGTTCTTTGTCTGTGATTGATTCTCCTTACAGTTAGCTGCCTCCCCCTTTCATCACAATCAGCACAAGCATTATCACGTTATAACGTAGAAAAATATAAATGCTGAAAGCGTTTCTTCAGAATAAATAACAGAATTGGAAGGGACCTTGGAGGTCTTCTAGTCCTGCCCTGGGGGCGTTGGATGGCTCCAGGACTGACCAGCTCAATGGACACTGTAGTCCGAACTGTGCCTTCGCTCTCTTTAATTTTTATTATTTTTGAGATATTCAAACTCTAATACCAAGCTAAAAAGAATATAAAGATTGTTTTTCATTGACTTCATTAGATACAGGTTCCCAATGATATGAATTTTAATTCTGAATTATTCAAGAGTCATGTTTAATAAAATCAGATGTTAAAAACTGTTTTTTATTCCATTCGATCATGACTAGTGCTTGGAGACTGGATAAGTTTTCTTGGCAAGGGTTTTGAGAAGTGAATTGCCATTGCCTCTTTCCCAGGGCTGAGAGAAAGTAACTGGCCCAAAGGTACCCAGTTGGCTTTGTGCCCAAGGCAGGACTAGAATTCACGTTCTCCCAGTTTCTAGCCTGATCTCTTCACCATTACATTAATGGTTAATGTAATGGCTCTTGTTACAGACTTAGCCATGATTAAATCAAGCAATGTTAATAAAATGCACGGAGGATATTTGGAGATGTTTGGCTATGAATCCAGAAGTTAATTTGTTTGATTCTGAAATTCTTTTACAGATCTAGGATTGTCTCCACATCTGACAGCTCTCATGGCAGGGGAGCGGACTTTAGGACACAGCAGCAGCACAGGAGATACAGGCTTCAGTTTCTCTCAGGATTCAGGTAACTGTTTCTTTGAGTTATGTTGCAACGAACAAGAGCCAGCAGTATGATACAGGCGCTAAAAAAAGAAGAAGCTTGCAATAAACCTGAAATGCAACTTCTTAGTACTATCCTAGTGCTATCCATGAAAAAATATGCAATTATTATTGGATTTCCACCCCACCCCCCTGCCCCAGTAGGTTTTGTGTGTGTGTCTGTGTTGTCAATGAAATAAATCCCTACAAATAAGTTTAGTGATTAGTTAAGTCAAATGCAATTTAAAATAAAATTCATAACCAAAGATGGCTTGGTTACAAGAAAAAGTGTGCAAAAGAAAGTTGAAGCATTCTTCCCATTCACTTGCTTCCTAGCTCTAGAATTAGCATCATAAAGCAAAAGACATTCTCGTGTCCTCACTTTTCTGCATTGTAAAACAGGATTCCAGCTATAGAGGTGCCATCTGCTGCTTTCTAGATGTGAGGGAAGAATACAGCTGCTATATTGCCCATATCACAAAAATACCATTTTTGCATGTATCCATTAAATGAATTCTCCCCTTAGTCAACTGTCTAAGCCATGATCTCTTTTTAGGGACAGATGTTATGCTGCTTGAAGATTATAGTTCTGATGGATTTAATCACCCACATTGTGTTTATCCTCATCGACGGAGTTCTGTAACTTTTGAAGATGAAGTGGAACAAATTAAAGGTATATTGAGGCTAGGCATGCCATTACTGAACTGTGTATAAGAGGAGACTGCTGGCATCAAGAATTTGGTCCTAAGCTGCTATTTGATTTTTACTTAATTTTAGTTTGAATTTAATTAACATTTTAATTTAATTTATTTAATATAAAATTAGAAGTTATGAAAGACTTGAAAATGAAATAAACACTGGAAAGTCTTATAGCTGAGAGATACATATAATCTAAAAGGGAAAATTAAGAGGGAGGAAATAAATTCATTTTACATAAAAAGTTGATGCTTAATTAAGAAACGAGTTCTGTGCATGCGCAGAAGAATTTTTTTTAAAAAAATTCCAAAATAAAAAAATTCCAAAAAAATATGGCAGCGCCCACGGACCGGCACCAACCGAACCGGTTCCGTGATGTCATTGTGACATCACCAGCGGGTTGCTACCAGTTCGGGCGAACCGGGAGGAACCCACCTCTGATGCATACGCTTGACCCAGCTCTTCATTTTGTTAGATTTATAACACTACTATCCTACATAGAAATCCCAAAGCCACAACAGGATGAATCTTCTTTGAATGTATTTCATTACAGGAGAGATGACTACAATGTTCAAATTAACACTAATGTATGAGGCATTCATATTGGACTAATATCTCTCTTTTCTTTGTTCAGAAGTGGCAAAGAACTCAATCCTTCATGTAAAGGCTGAAGTTCACAAATCTCTGGATAGTTATGCATCCAGCTTGGCCAAAGCAATTGAAACGGATGTGAGGATCACCTTGTTTGGAGGAGATGCCCTGTCTGGCTCTTTGTTCCCAGCACGAACTGTGTCAGGCAACAATGGAAGCGCACGGCGTGGCAGCAGGGTCCACATTGGACAAAAAATACAACTACAGAGCATTGAAGAAGGCAACACTTAAAATTGCTTCAATAAAACAACTAAGGGAAAAATATACTGAAAACTGTTGCACAGCCACAATTCTTTGCAAGGAAAGCAAAACAAGTCCCAGTGTTTTAAGCAAAGCTTTAAAAATTCCCAAAGAATCATCTTAACACGGTATTAGAGAACAAAGTAACTCAAAATATTGGGAAATCAAAAGTATGAAAGGGTTCATTGATCCCTAAATAATAAAGCACAAGTTATTTCACTTTCGGTGGCATACAGCAGCATTTCCCAAGTTGGACACTATCCAGAAGTATAGACTTCAGCTGCAAGTTCTGCAAACAGCATGGCTGTGTGACTGAGAATTCTAAAAATTAAAGCAACAGGAACACTCAGGTTGGGAACAGCAGCCATAGTGTTTCTGGCTGGATCCTTTTTTTGCTTTTTAAAAACTTTATAAACACAGTTCACTGTTAAAGTAATCCCATCCCTCCAATACTTTAACAATTTTGTCCAGGTACTTATAGAATGAGGCCTATCAAATATGGTATTTGTTAAAGGCTGAGAATTAGGGTACTTTCACACTAGTATTTTAATGTGAATAGTCACGTTTTGCTAAATCATTTTATAGTGATCCTCTACAAGGTTACATTCTCCGTTTACTGTCTTCTTGTAGTTTCTATATTGTTCCTTTTCTAAAGTTGCAGAATGTCCGTCTTTAACACATAACCCTCAGAAAAGATACACTTTCCACAGCTAACGCTGCTCAGGAGAAATTCATTATAAACACTGCAATAGCTACCATTTAAAAACTTTTATTCCTCAGTTGTTAAACTGATGGTGATCAAAAAATGTTTTAATCTTTATATTAGTTGAAATACAACTTGTATTAATCAGCTTACAAAACACAACGAGTACAAAATATTTTTTCTCTCTAACTTTATAATGTCTGTGGGGTTGTTGTTTTTTGAAAAAAGTCAAGATACGTTTTTAAAAAATAACGTGCCAAAGTGACATCCCTTGCAAAAATATACAAAGGTATGCTGAGTTTTAAGTGTCCAAATAGGTAATCTGTTTTCCTTCCACAAAAACTGGCAGATCATATGGAATGAATATAGGTGTAACTTTCTTGATAGTGTGGAAAGCCAGTTGTGATTTTACTTGCACCTTGCAGAGAAAATGCAATGTTTGTAAAGCATTAGGAATCATACTTGGAATACTTTAGTATACCAATTAAGGAAGCGGGAAAGGGAGTAATTTATTTGGGTAATTAGGATTAACAATTTCATTAATATGGAACAATTTCATTAGTATAGTGCCCTCCAAACATGTTGGATTGTGGCTTCCACAATTTTATTTGTCCTTGCTATATGACAATTGTAGAAACTATTACCGGTATATAGACCCATAGTTCAGCTGTATGGCCTTCTCCATTTCTGTGGGGAATCATTGGAATTCAGTGCTTCATTCTTTCAGCAATGATCTTTTGGGTTCACAAAAAAGGTGAGTTATATTCCCCAAGCAAGTAGATAACATTGCCTCAGTCCAATTATAACTGGTATTAATGATAAACAGTATTCCATGAATGAGGATAGATTAAGATGACCAGATTTTCTTTTTTTAAAGCGGGACACCATTGACGGGGGGTGGGTTTCTAGGGGAGCCACCATTTGAGTTTTGTCCTCTGCGCATGCGCAGAACGCTGTGCGCATGCGCAGAGGGCAAAAGAACGCAAATGTCGGTGTCCAGGTGGGTGGGTGGGAGGCGGGAGGCCTTTCCTCGCCTCCCCTTCGGGAGCCGGCAGTGGCTTGGGCTGGCTGGCTGGCAAGCGAGCAAGCAGGGCTGGCTTGGGAAGGGGAGCAGCCCGGAGATGGTGCTCCAACCCAGCGTCTCTTGGCTCTCCTGCTCCCCTTCCGCCGGCGCTGGGCTGCTGGAGTGACGGGGAGAAAGATCAGGAGGCGGCGGCGGCGGCGGATCACAACAACCCCAGCGGCAGCTCCAGGCAGAGAGAGAGAGAGAAGCGAGCGAGCAAGTCACTCCGCCCCGCGCGCTCACAAACACACACACAAGCGTGCGCAGCTCCCCGAGAGGCCGACACTTCTGCAGCGACACCAAGCTGCAAACCCCTCCCCTAGCCGCCGCCGCTCCCAGCCCAGACACTCCGCCTGCTACGCTTACTGTTGCTTTCTGCCCAGGAGTCCGGAGTGGAGTGTCTGGCTGGGAGCAGCTTGGCGTCGCTGCAGAAGTGTCGGCCTCTCGGGGAGCTGCGCGCTTGTGTGTGTGTGTGTGTGTTTGTGAGCGCACGCGGCGGAGAGACTTGCTCGCTCGCTTCTCTCTCTCTGCCTGGAGCTGCCGCTGGGGTGGTTGTGATCCGCTGCCGCCTCCTGATCTCCTTTCTCCCCCTGTCACTCCAGCAGCCCAGCGCTGGTGGAGGGGGAGCAGGAGAGCCAAGAGTAAGGTGACCAGACGTCCCGCTGTTTCTTTTCAAAATTTGTTTGTTGTCAGGCATTCTTTCCAAAAAAGCGTGACTTTTTGGAAACAATGCGGGACGCGGGACACATGCTTGAAAAGCGTGTCTGTCCCGCCAAAAGCGGGACGTCTGATCACCTTAGGATAGATGTTCACTAGTTAAACAGATTCCATTTCCATGTACAGGTAGACCTCGACTTATGACCACAATTGAACCCAAAATTTGTATTGCTAAGTAAGACAGTTGTTCAGTGAGTTTTTCCCCAGTTTACAACCTTCCTTGCCAGAGTTAAATGAAACACTGCACTTGTTAAGTTAGTCACATGGTTAAGTGAATCTGGCTTCCGCATTGACTGCTTGTCAGGAGGTCACAAAAGGTGATCACATGACCCCAGATACACCCCAAATATAAATCAGTTGCCAAGTGCCTGAATTTTGATCATATGATCCAGGGGTAGGTTCCTCCCGGTTCGGAACGGATCGCCCGAACTGGTAACGATCCGCTGGTGACATCTCTGTCGGTGCCGTTCCGTGCGCGCCGCCATCTTTGTGGATTCCCCCCTTACGCAGCTTGAAAAAGCCCGCCCGCCCGCAGGTGAATACCGACCTTTATTTCTTTGCCTGAAGCAAATCTGATGAGCTCCTCAGCTGTGTTTCAGGCTAATTCCTGCTTCTGAGCATGCACGGAAGTGAAATAGTGTGATGGGACGCGCGCGCATGCGTGCACATGCACAAGCGGAGCACACGTGCGTGAAACATTGCAATGCGAACTGGTGGCAAAGGTAAGTGGAACCCACCCCTGATATGATCATGGGTATACTGCAGTGTAAGTGTGAAAAGCGGTCATAAGTTAATTTTTCCAGTGCTGTTGTAACTGAATGGTCACTAAATGAACAGTTGTAAGTTGAGGGCTACCTGTATGGTGACAGAGCTATAACTGAACTTAAATTCTGCACCACCCTTTCTCTTGTTATCTACCATCACCTTGTTTACACACTGGACTTGTTCTAAATTCTGTATTTAGAATAAATTCTGTAAAATAGAGGAGTTTTTTGTTAATTATATTTAAACATATACTACTTGCACTTTTACAGAAAAGGTGATACTTTTAATACTTTTCCTTAGTTATAAACTGAATGCTGACACTCAAAGCAACATAAATGTAATGCAGAAGAACATTTTTAAAAAATTCTAAACTCTCTTGCCAGTGAATTGGCACCTTAGAATATTGTTGTAAACTACTTAGTGCGTATACAAGCAGAAATGTGGGTTATAAATTCAATAATAAACATACAAACATATTGCATCTATGGTGTTGCATCCATGATGTATCCTCAGATTAGTTGTTAGGAGTTCGAGTAATGTTAAGCTGTAGCATGTTTTGATTGTATGAATCCATCAATTTCTTCAAATTAATATATAGCTGCAATTGTGGCTTATTTAAAAAGCAAGACAAGTTATTATTTAGTTAAGACATCAGATTAGAAACTGAGACTGTGAGTTCTACTTCAACCATAGGCACAAAGTCAGCTAGGTGACCTTTGGCCAGTCACTCTCTCTCAGCCCTAGTAAGCAGACATTGGCAAACTGCTTCGCAAAAACTTTGCCAAGTAAACTTCAGGAATTTCTCCAGGCAGTCACCAGCCTCGCAAAAATTAACTAGAAGATACACACACACCAAAACAAAAAACCATATATTACAATATTGTGGAAACCTGGTAATGGAAATTTATTTGATGGGTCAAAAAATAAAATACAGTGCATTTTTCAAGATTATTATGCCATTAATGAGATCTTGATACTGGTCAGAGAAAGGAATAGATGAAGTGGGAAGATGTAAAGAATACCATCATAGTGCAAATTTTTGTAGAACAACATTGAGGTATCTGCAAAGTGAGAAATGCAACCTGACACAAAATCACTATTGATTTGCATCAGATGTCACAATGACAGTTCATAAGTTTGTGTCGTGACATTAACACATGTACATGATGTAATCTCACTTTTGCTGTTAATAACTTGTGTTCAATTAAAACAAATTTAAATAACGGGCCCATTCAGTACTGTGTACTGGAGTTATTTATAAAATTAATAAAGACAGGATACAACTAAATATAACTAAAATAAATACATTCCAGAATAGCCTGCTGTGTTTTATTTTTGTATTCTGTCCATAAGTGTTAGATTATATACCATTATTCTTGGTATAATAATTATGAAGGCTACTGTAAATATGTGCCTGTAGCAAAGAAAACCGCAAGGGGGAAAACTAGGGACAGGAGCCAGCGTTTACTTCAGCGTGTTACAACAACCGTTGACCAGAAATCCAAGCACATTCCTATTTATGGGAAAGCGAGAGTCGGTATCATGACCTGACTCTCTGTCAAGCAATTCCTGTTCCATTGAATTGCCAAGGGGGCGCTACCCTTTTTACCCAACTGTTCTAAGGCCAACTCGACGGAGCTTGCTTTTTCGCGCTAATGCGTAAAGTAGCGAAGTATGAACGTATTGGCTTGTCTCTCTGACCAATTGCGTTCCTCTCTTCTCTTGGAGGCGTTCCCATCTCTTCCGCAATTGGGCAAAAACTCCTTAGCTCCTTAGTAAAACTCGGCTCTTCGTGGGCGGGAGAGGAATTGTGATTGGTTCCACCAGGAGAGGAAAACAAGGGGATTGGCAGCTTTGAAGCCAAGTGGGCGTGACGATTCCCGGGAAAGCGACGGCGTCTTTCCCTTTCCTCCGGTTAGGATTTGATTGCTGTGAAGGGAACCCCTAGAGAGCATTAGAGATTGAGCCATGGAGAAAGTATTGTGCTCTGCTCACGGTGAGGTCGTAGGAGGGTGGACGGGGTGATGAGCAGGAAACCTTGACCCCAGGTGTCAAGAATGGCTTGTAAAATTCGATGATTTTGGGCTTTCCACCAGTCAGTTTTTTCTAATAGTAACTACTTATGCAGTGCCAGGAAAAAAGGCAGGTAGATTAATGCATACGTAAATGTGCAAGTGAAAAAATGGTTTGGTTCTTAGAGTAGGTTTAAAACATTTGCTTCCTGATTTGAAGCAATAAATGCCCCCCGTCCTCCCTCCCCCGCCCCATTTACAGAAAGTAAAAGCCTTTCCTAGTCACACGTGGCACCATAAGCAGAAAAGCTCAGCAATCTTTTTTTTTCTGCTTTAGGGCACTACTGTGATGCAAATAAGCTTCATTTTATGAAATAAAATCGTGATATTGATCAAGGGAATTCTTGCTTGTTAAAAAAGGGTTTAAAATAATGTAGTTGAAAGATTTCATATAGGGCAGAATACAGCTCAGAACTCGAGGGTGCCTTTTGTTATCAATAAAGCAAAAATCAGTGTCCCAAGAATCCTCAGAGTTATATTCACAATATGGCACAGATAAATATTTCTCTGTAATGATAGTCCTTCTGGTCTGTTTGTTTTTTCTCTCAATCTAACTCTCCTCACAAGATGATAAATGGGGAGCTGAGTAAAATTGGAAATTCTGGGTGGATGCTATTGATTGCAATAAGTTTCTAAAGGGTGTTATATGGGAAAAGACCACCAGCCTTGTCTCAATTATTCTTGAAAGCCAGACCCAGAAAATATATTTGTGTCTGTGTATGTCTGTATTAAGTCAAGGATATTAAAGTTACTAAAATCAATTTGATTGTAGAATCATTTAACTACTGTGATTTATGCTTCCTTTCATTGGATATGTTCAATGTGTCTGGATAAACATTTGGAGGGAAAAGTTACAGTTTGGATTCCTGCTTTGAACAGGATGGGCTTGGTAATCTAAGCAGCATTTTCTATTTAAGAACCACATAGAAAATATAAAATTGATATATGAGCCTTCTGAATACTTGAAGTGAGGTGTGTTTTTTTTTAATTAGTTGGCTTGGTACTTTTCTATCTCTGATTGAACTTCATACTTTCATTTCCTTCCCATTCAGGGTTTCCCTGTTTTTTGAAGACTGGAAACAGAGATGGCCCAAATAAAGGCAAAAGCTTTTATATGTGTGGAGTCCAAAACCAGGAGTCATGTGGCTTTGTGCTCCCCACTGAGTAAGTTGGATTTTAAAAATACAAGTTTGGAGAATTATCAGTTGCTCACCTACTGTTCAGCAGTTGTTTATCAGAACGTAATACCTATGCCACTTTAACATAGAAAACTATTTCTAAATATGTAGCACGCCATATCCATTCATAACTGAAATAGTTTTATATTTAGTTTATAATTTTAGCTTGAGTGACAATAAGGTATCATTGGATAATACATTTATGCCATAATTATACAATATCTTCTTTGAAGTTGAAATGCTAGTTGCCTGCTTCTGCAGACGCTTAAAGGCTCTACTAAAGGCTTAAATATTCTAAACATTTAAGCCTTTAATAGATTTTTGTGCTGTTTATTTTACATCTTACTATACTTTTCCGGCCCTTTTTATAAAACATTTTACTATAGTTGGATTGACAAGTACTTGTCCCAAAGGCAGGATAGAAGAATGCCATTAATTCTTGTATCTGCCTTACAATACTGAGAGGGTAGTCAGGTTTAAATACTTTTCACCATATTTGATACCACTGAGGTAGCATAGACATTTTTTTGTGACAAATATTTATGTAAATAATTGCCTTTTCTTTCTACAGTCTTTCTCCTTCTCATTGCTTGGTGCATGAAGACTATATAGTGGAGCTGCAAATTTTGATTAAGCAAGCAAAAACAGACCTGTACAGGTATATTTTCAGAGGGACATTTGATGCTTTGACAGAATAGTGTCAATTAATTAATATTCAGCATTTATACCCAGTGTGATAATCCATGTTTTGTTTTCTAAACTAGATTGTTTTATCGATGCAGTAAAGGTAAAACCGAAGGGAAGAAAATGTGTGGAGATGTCCCTTGGCAGGTATACCATGACTATTTAAGGTTTACATCTTTATAATAATCTTGTACCTTGATTTATTACTATTTCTTTCTATTCATCATGATATGAACTACTATTCCAGATTAACTGGGAAGTTCTAAAAAAAAATAGCAGAATAAAATTTGCTTTTCGGGAAAGAACTAGTATTTTTGTTAAAGCTATTTAGTGGGTATTGGTGAAAACTGAAGACAATATTAATAAAAGATCATCTAAATATTCACCAAGGTGGTATTTATAACTGGGGATTTCCAACAGATTGTATTGCTTTGGAATTGGACCCAAGAGCCCAAGGTAATAGTGAAAAGAAAAAGAGAGAATGTTGGGTTGGTTATAATAGTCTGAATTAGGATAATAATATAGAACCACATAATGTAGAAAAGTCATATAATTAGTATTTGCATAACTTATGAATGATCAATAATTGCTATTTTATTATAGTTAGAGACTTTGCAAGATATATAAAAATTAAGGGGCTTCTTAATTTGCATGTTAAAAAAAACTAGAGCAGTTACTCTAATTTAAATGTATACTAATATTTCATGTGGCTGTTTTATAGGATTCAAATACCAGTGAACTGCCAGATAATCCACAGTCTCGGCATACTTTGGAATTGCTGCATGATCATACAAATGAAATAAACCCATTCAAAGTTTCCAGCAGGAATCACACAAAATTTTCTTACAAACAAATGAATGAAGATAGAGACAGAAATTCAGGAGAAAAAGAAAATCAGAAAATAAATGTTCAGACCTCTGATGGAGAACAGCCGCCCAATTTACAGACTTTGTCTATCAAGAAAGAAGTTTCATCAGCCATGCACACAAAAAACAAAGTTTTTGAAGACAAACATGAACGTTTATCCAGAGAAGAAACAAAAACTCAAATAAAATCAAGTGAGCCTCAGACTGAAAGCAGAAAAATATTAGATAGACATAAAAGCAATTCTAGCAAAAGATTTGAGATGTCTTCTAGCCACATGCAAAAGGATTCATGTTTGGGATTTACTGAACATGATTTGCTGAAAAATGAAAATCCAAAACAATCATTGTCAAGCTTCAGTTGCCACACATCAAGCATAAAACCAATTAATGGAGAAAAACTTGGAAAAGATGAATCAGAAACCTGTAGAAGCAAAATAGTTACAATGGAAAAAAGTAGCAACTGGAAAACAGAAGAAAAAACACTGACACCCAAAGAGTTTGTGATTCTTCAGGAACCAAGAAGCTTCTCAGTGGAACATGCTGGAAACAGTATAGCAAAAACACCAATACTATTTCAGATGGGGAAAACTCCGGAAGAGCAAAAGTGTACAGAGAAACATTTGGACAGTGATAAACAAGAAACACTTGTGTCGTTCAATGGGCAGACAATTGATTCCCAGCGAGGAAAGGATTGCATTCAGAAAAAAACACCTTCCATATTGTCTGAAGTAGCTTCTTTGCAGATGACTAACAGCCTGGATAACAAAACTCTTCACAGCCAACTTTCAGCTCAGCTGAATCAGAAGCAGGTCTAATCTCTTCTTGCATCTGAGTATTAATTTTTCAGTGAACCAAACTATTTTCTGTATCAAAATATTAGTTTCTTACTCTGTACTAAACTGCTAAGGCAGATTGGTCTATTCAAAGCCCTTTAAAAGTTCTTTTATTACAAATTTCCAGCAGTCTAAAGGTCCTAGGTGGTCCACTTGAGAACGAAGGCATAAGGTTTAATAGTTGCATTTCCTTAGGAATAATTTGCTGAAGGCTAGATTTCTAAGTAAAGCTGAAACAAGTAATACATGGGGCCAGAGCCCAAAGGGTGTGACTGCTTTATCCTTTTTTCCTTCTTTCAGAAGCTGTATTTTCCCCCAGGCAGTAGATTGCACAGAAAATACTGGTAGTTTTTAGGGTTAGAGAGGAAGGAAAACATAGACATGAATAAGAGTTTGGGCATATTAACCATTATTCTGATAAACACATTTCATTTATGGTACAGTTCTTAAATATTTCACCTATGGAGAAAATAAAAGTGAGTTAAATCTATTTAATTAAATTAAATGACTTAACCTATTGGTAAGTAATTGGTAACATAGCATCTCTTCTTCCCCTCTGTTTTTTTTTAAAATATTGTCTATAGAGGACTTTGAAAACAGTGAATGTGCAAGCTCTCCCAGATAAGGGTGAACGATTATTAAAGCAAGTGCAGGAACTGGAAGCTGCCCTTAGCTCTTTGAACCTGGAAGCAGAAGAATGTACAGAGGAAGGTAAGCCTTTTTAATAACAGAATGGTAGCATTATGCAATTTCTCTTAAGCTTTCACAATAGTTGGCTACAGAGACAAATCCTTGGAAAGCAGGAAGGGTAATATTGGATGAGGTGTTTGCTGTTAAATTATCTTGAACTATATTTCAGAAGTCTTCAAACTTGGCAACTTTAAGACTTGTGGACTTCAACTCCCAGAATTCTCCAGCCAGCTCTGGGAGTTGAAGTCCACAAGTCTTAAAGTTGCCAAGTTTGGGGACCCCTGATCTATTTAGATAGTCAAAAACATTTTTTGAGTTGTGCCCATCACTAATACAACACCTGAATCCATGTTACAGAATAAAACCATGGTTGATATGTGACTAGTAGGACCCACTTTTCCATTTGCATTCTGAAATTCGCCTATCCAGCAAAGACAGCTCAAATTATTTTCTTCACGTTTCAGACAATTTTTGCAGAACAGCAGATGTGAGGCATAAGAAGATGCAGCCTAATCTGTTCACCAAAGTCAACCTAAGGCAGCCAGGTGCTGTCATGGGGAAAGAGCCACAGTTTTTCAAGAAGAATCCTGCGCCTAGTTCTTTGGAACTCCATCTTCCTTGGGGATCTGGTCAGTTTTGCCATAATACTTTTAAAAATATGTGGGGAAAGGGATAACCTGACGGATATAAAAAATGAATGCGGAATATATGCTTAATAACGAAGGAAATCAAAACTCATGATTTAATTGACTCAAGTTTGCAAATGGAAAAAGGAAAAAAAAAGCATAAATGCAATATAGGATTTTGTGCATCAGTCTTCATGAAATAACATTTTCATGGAGACCCTGTCTTGATTTATTTGATGGCTGATCCTATGTGAATCACTTTGGCACAAGTTTAAAGTTGCTAATTGTATAACTTCTGAAATTGACTTCTAGATCATTTTAAAAGGAAGATGCTTTATGGAGGCCCAATGACTAATGATCAGCTTCAGGCAGTACAAAATGCTACAAGTGAGGCAATTAATCAGCTCCACAAATCTCTTGAAAGTTGCCCCACAGAGACGTCCATCAGTGAAGATCCCCCTGGATTGAAAGTAAGTGAAAACAAAAGGAAAACATAAAGCTTTACTTCCTGTAATGTTCTCAATCAATGTGTCACCAGTTCCACTTAAAGAGCATTCAGAAAGTGCCCTAAAATTCAAGATGAGTTTTTGCACAAAGGAGGAGAAAATGGAATTTAAATAGTTTGCTTACAATATTCTGGTTTCAATAAAGCCTACTTACTAAAGCTTTGTTTTCATTTCCGATAAGTTTAAAAATTGTGCAGGCATCTAATGTTAAAGAGTGTGAGGTCTCATAAAATTGTTAGGGCTGCAACAGCAGCATTAAATATGAATTTTAATAAATTGTAGAGATGGCATGATCCAAATTAAACATAACAAATGGCACATTTATTTCATAAACTTAATTTCCAAGCTACTTCTGTCTGTATGCATTATTTCTATCATTAATCCAATGCAAACACTTGGCTATATTGAACAATCATCATTCATATCATATATATTTGTGTTATATGGAAAAACAAAAACAAGTATACATACAGGTAGTCCGCATTTAGCAATTGCTTGTTTGTGACCCTTCATAGTTATGATAGTGATGAAAAAGTAACATAACTATTGGTCGTTACATTTATGAACTTTTTAGGTCTCTAAAGTAAAGGAAAACTGAAGTAAGATTATAAGCACAGTAAGTTGCCAGTCCCAATTGTAGTTGCTAACCTAGGACTACATGTATTATACAACTTTAACTTAAAATTATTAATACATAAAATTATAGAATTTTATAGAAGAATTAAAAATCTTAACAATATAAACTGATAAATGCAGTCCAGCATCGTAAATATTCATGGGATTTTTTTTGTATTGTTTGTGATGTGTTGTTGGCCATCCAAAATTTCATCTACAGGGTGGGCATTAATCTAAATCGGTTTAATAAAAATAATCCTATAAGTTGGGTTCATAATAGAATATTTCTTTATTCTGGAATACTTGAGATAGAGAGGTGAACTCTTGAGACTATTGTATAATTGAGAGAAAATGGACATATTTAATATTAATTATATTATTAATTTTTTAGGAGAAGCTACTTTTTTGATTTAATGTAACAGGATGTCTGCCATTAATAAGGAAAAATGAATTGAGTTGACTAGACCACTGTGGGCTTTAAAAGAGTCACTAAGTACCACAGATTCCTAATACTTACTATATTTATGTATAACTACAAAATAACATTAGATCTTATAATAGCAGTTGATTCGCTTTTGTTTTTCAGGTCCCTCTATTGCTGCATCAAAAGCAAGCCCTTAGTTGGCTTTTGTGGAGGGAGAATCAGAAGCCATGTGGAGGAATTATGGGTAACGTGTATAGCAAAATAGCTGTGCCCATAGGTTAAAAAGCGGGAGCCCTGAAAGCCCAGAGTTCATGGTTTTCATATCATAGCCCCATGTTCTACACCATGGCTTGGTAGTTCATGCTGCCATTACTAATCTCCAATCCTGGTGTGTGTATAAGAGAGTGGGATTTCAAACTTGTGCAACCCTCCAATTAAAACAGGTGTCAAACTTGATTTCATTGAGGGCCACATCAGGGTTGTGTTTGACCTTGGGGGGCGGGGGGCGTGGCCAGCTTGACGTCATTCATGTCGGGGGCGCCTGTGGTGGCCCAAGTGCTCTGCTAGTGAAAAGGGCTCCCTAGCTCCGTTTTCAGCTGGGATGGCCTCCTGCAACCCACTGCCAGAGAAAATGCTCGGGGGACCCACACGTTGCCCTTGTGAGCTCCATTTTCGCTGGCAGAGCACCGCGGGCCGGTCCTTCGCTGTTTCCAGGGTGGCCCTACGGGCCAGATCCCGGCCTTGAGTTTGACATCCCTTAATTATAAAACCAAACTGCAAAAAGAAAAAAAAGGGCAATGATATGTCAATCTCGCAGGAGATAAAATAAATGCAATTTAATTTTTTAAACAACTGAAACAATAAGTCCGAATTTCTAACTGTAAACAGCCAAAATACAAACATTCAGTGTTGATTGCTTTGTTTAAAAAATCAAAATGCAACAGAAAATATAATGCTCCAAGACTCACAGGATGAAACTGGTTTGTTGTAAATAGTGAGCTCTGTCTAGATCTTAGAAGAGATATTGCAAAGATCCTAATGTACAAGTCAGATCATAGACTCTTCTAAATAAAGCAAGTACCTTCATGTCCAGCCTGAAGAAGAATGAGGAAAGCTGACAAACTAATTTGATAATCTTTTTCAGAGAATTAGACACAATTAGGCTTAGAACCTCAGTGAAAATAAACAATCGAGCAGAAAAAAATAGTTTTTTTATATTGAAAATTTATGTTCTCTCTATTTCTTCCTTGAAATTTTCTGCTGTTTATAGCAGTATTAAACTCCACCCTTTTTAGGCCTTGGTTCCTCAAGTTCCATCTTGAATATTCTGCCTTTAAGTTTTTAAAAGGACTAAACTTTTCCTGTTTCCACCTACTCTCTGGAGATATAATTTACAGTAGGGTTTTAATTTTAATGCTCAGAAGTAGATTTGGTTTCAGCTCCAATCAGCACTTTAGCCACTTTTCCAGACAAAATTTAATCCATCCATTTTTCTTTAATTATTTTTACATAAAAGTGGAAAAATGTAGAATTATTAGTGGAAAACAGGATCCATATGGAAGATGAGAAGACTCAAAGATGAATCAGAGTTAAGATACCCATGTACTATACATAAATCCATATTTTTGTTTTGTTCCGGGTTTTTTTCCAGCTGATGATATGGGCTTAGGGAAGACTTTAACAATGATTGCCCTCATCCTGGCCCAAAAGTGTACAGAAAAAGAAAAAGAGAAGAAATTAGAGCTTTGGGTATCCAAACCAGGTACAAAAATAAAAATCACTATCTGTCAATTCATTTACATAGCATAATTAGATTGGATTGTTTCTGATTGTTTAGAAAAGAAATATGGAAGCATTTTAAGTGTTTAAAAATATTTCCATGAACTGTTTATGTAAGTAAGTTTGGTATTGGCAGAATTGATCGATAGATTAGGTGAACTATTAAAACTTTGGGGGGGGGGGGAATCCTAAAGAAAAGAGTTCCTTCTCGTCTCCACGAACAGGATTAGCCATGATCTGTGGCCATGAAATACTGACCATTAGGAAAGATCTAAAGCTGATGTTAGGGAGGGAAAATATGAGGGGCCAGAATAGAGTCATAGTATGCACTGTGGTACTTTGTTTAAGTCCCATTTCACCTAGTAACTTTTGCATTTTCAGGTTCTATTGATACCTGTTCATACGGCACCTTAATTGTCTGTCCTGCATCTTTGATTCATCACTGGAAAAAGGAAGTGGAAAAATATGTAAAACGTGGCAAGTTGAGAGTGTGCTTATACCATGGACCTGACCGAATGAAGAATGCTAGTGTGTAAGTGGAAAGATAATTTTAAGATGTAATGTACTTTGCCCTATGCTATTGCTTTGATATGTTTGGATACTGAAAGACAAGCATGGCTGTAAAGCCATTTAAGAATAAAAGCACAAACTGACACTTCAGCTCTTACTTAGGCCTACAATCTCAGCAGTCATCTTCAGCCCTCATTAGTTAGTGATGAGTATCTCAGCTTACTCTACAGACAGTGCTTTTGTCAGGGCTATTCAGGAATATAACTAAGGATATAGATTTATTCAGTGCAGAGTTTCCTTAGAAAACTGATCTGGAATACCCTAAATTTATCATAAAAATATTTGTGATCTACTCAGCTGTGTACTTGTTCTTAGCAGTTGTGCTACGGTACATCTTTGTGAAGCTGGTAAAAATATGGTCCCAGTTACCTTAAGTTGAGGACTGTAATTTTGTGGTGGAACTAGAAGCAGCTGTCTGCTGATTTGTTTGTCGTTTTCCCCATGTTTGGAAGAAAAGAGTGGGTGGAAACATAATTCATTAGAAACTTTGAAAGCAGACACACTTATTATTCATCAACATTAACATTAAAAACATAAAAGCAATTCTGATTTGCCAGGTTCTTAACTATTTTTCCTTCTCTTTGCAGCCTTTCTCAATATGAGATTGTTATCACTACTTATAGTATTCTAGCCAAGGAAATTCCTATACAAAAGGAAGAAATAGATGTTGCTGAAGATTGTCTAGTACAGGTGACGGAAATGTGCAAAAATGATTTTAAAACAGAAACAAGGAATTTGTTGCGATAAAGAACTATATTTAAAGATAGACAGATCTGTGAACCTTGATATTTGTACTGGAGTGGTTACAGATTCATTTGTTACAATTCAATGGATTATCTTTATGACATTTCTGGCTTATCTGTATTTGTACCGAAATAATTCTCAATGTAGCCTTAATTATATGACGCAAAAGCAAGTAGTAAAAGTTATTTTAAAGATTAATTTAAAGATTAATTTTATTTATGTCTATTTTAATGTGAACTTTATAACATTACATTCATACTCCAAGTAAACTTCATGGCATTTAATTGAAGGAATGAAATGATTTCTTAATGTTTCTGATCAAGATACTTTTGATCTTTAAAAAAAAGTCTTTACATATTGAGCTGATCTACAATTTTCAGACAAATCGGTGGATCCAGTTAATTTCATACTTTTAATGTTCTGATGTCTTTAGTTAAAAAAAACATTACAGTACATTTTAGAACATGTATGTTGCGAAAAGATAGTCTTACATGTATTCTGCTAGATACATTAAATTCAAATGTGCTAGCATTTTTGCAAACATCACAGACTAATGCTGAAATCTATTTCTCTAGGATAAATCATTTCCCTTAAGTCCTCTGGTATGCATATGCTGGGCTCGAATTATACTGGATGAAGCCCACAATATTAAAAACCCCAAGGTGCAGGCCTCAATAGCTGCTTGTAAACTGAAAGCTACTGCCAGATGGGCTGTAACTGGAACACCCATTCAGAACAACCTCTTGGATATGTACTCTTTGCTTAGGTAAGTTAATCTCATTAAGGAGCAGACAAAGGCTTTGTAAATTAAGCGTGCTTCTTTCTTTCTTAAATGGATGTTGTCTTCCTCATATTTTGTAATTGTAAAGGAGAGATCTATGGATATTCTCAGTCATCCAGGTCATGGTTCTCCCAAAGGTGCTTTTTCAAGAGGCAACTGGACTTTCTGGTTTTTCTTTGAAGATGTTTCGCTTCTCATCCAAGAAGCTTCTTCAGCTCTGTCACCCCCCCATACCCTCACCATCCAGTCAGAGCTGAAGAAGCTTCTTGGATGAGAAGCAAAACGTCTTCAAAGAAAAGAAAAAGAAAAACCAGAAAGTTTTTCCAGTTGCTTCTTGAAAAAAAGCACATTTGAAAAGGAGAGGTTCGGTAAAGGGTAAAGGTCCCCCTCACACATATATGCTAGTCATTCCCGACTCTAGGGAGCGGTGCTCATCTCCGTTTCAAAGCCGAAGAGCCAGCGCTGTCCGAAGATGTCTCCGTGGTCATGTGGCCAGCATGACTAAACGCCAAAGGCGCATGGAACGCTGTTACCTTCCCACCAAAGGTGGTCCCTATTTTTCTATTTGCATTTTTTACGTGCTTTCAAACTGCTAGGTTGGCAGCTTCTTAAATGAGAAGTGAAACGTCTTAAAGAAAAACCAGAAAGTCCAGTTGCCTCTTGAAAAGAAGCACCTTTGAAAAGGAGAGGCTCACTTAATATATGTTGTGGTCCGCCACCAGCCCCTGCAGCTGATAGCTGATTCCAGCAGCGAAGAGGCTGATGTGATGCACCAGTGGCCTGTGCAGCTGGCACACGAATCAGACAGTGAGGAGGCTGGAGGGGACTCTGTGCCAGAGGCAGAGATTCAGCCAGGGCTTTCAGAACCTCCAGAAGCTCCCATCAGTGACAAGGAAGAAGAGGAGGAGCCTATTCTTAATGCACAGGCACGCAGAGCTGCCAAAAGGCAGGAATGGTTCCTCAGGAGGAGGTTTCCTCAGGAGTAAGGCTTGGGGCTAATTGGCCACTCCCCTAGCCTATTTAAGGGATGACGACGAAGGAGCCAATTTGCAGGAAACAACATTCGTTCATATTCCTTCGTGTCTCGATTCCAGAAACGTCTGATCGGCTCTTGTTCTCTCTCTTGCCATTTTTCCTGCAAATTGCTTCTGAGCATTTTGCCAACCACTGTAAGATTGCGGTTATCTACAAGACTGTTGACTCAGAACTGAGTTATTTCGTGGACTGGTGCTGGCTGTTAATGAAGTTGAATTAACAGCTGGTGTTCAGAAAAGACTGCTTTAAACTGTATTTGTGTTTTGACGACTACTAAGAAAACTCATTAGTAGTCCTTAATTTAGTAAACTAAGGTTTGCACAGACTTTGTGTGTGCTGCATTCTTTGTGGTCCAAAGCTGGGGCAGAACAATATAAGCCTAACACCAGTATTTTGTTGACATGTTGAGTTTACATTTTGCCAGTAACTTTAAATGTAAAGTGATTTGTCCTGAATCTGTTAATCCTCAACAGCAGTGTCTCATCTGTCTCTACTGCCTTCCTCTTACTGCCTTTTACCCACAGGTTTCTTCGTTGTTCTCCTTTTGATGAGTTTAAGGTGTGGAAGAGCCAAGTTGATAATAACACAAGAAAAGGAGGAGAGAGATTGATTATTTTAACCAAGAGTCTCTTACTACGAAGAACTAAAGACCAGCTTGATTCATCTGGCAAGCCTTTAGTAATAACATCTCTCCGTTTATTTTTGCTATTATTCTTTCCTTAATAAATCACAGAATTATAGTTTTTCTTGCCCAAATGTGAAAATAGAGTATATTGCTTTTTAATTAATTAGACAAATATTTTCTTTTTATACAATTCCATGTATGAAAAACTGAATGTTACTTAAATATTGGTGACAAAGAGCAGCTCTGTGTATCAGTGTAGCTAAAAGAAAGTAGAACAAAATCACATATACGCTCCATTCCTCACTCCTCAGCATTTTTGCCCAGCATCAACCAGATCTTCCCCTAGCAATAAAAGTTTAATTTTAAAAAATGCCATATTTTAAAACAAGATGTTTACATTGTTTGCTTCTGCCAAACTGAGATTTTAAATTTTGTACTATGTGCTCCTGGTCTCCAAGTTTTATTATACTTGACTATTGATAGGATTTTGAGGGGGGGAAATTGGTAAGGCAACAGACTTCTGAATCATTTATGCACAACACTGTTGTTCCATTGCTTAGATAAATCTATGTTGAATATGTTAAATATTCTGCAAAATTTCCTTATTTGATGTATTATTATCTGGCTGGGCTTCAGGGATTTTTTTTTATGTTCTGTTGGCACAAAACAGCATATAATGTATCAGTATTTTGTTCACATAGCATTTGTATAGTTCTAGGCCTGGGAATGGAATGAAAAATGAGTCGTCTGAATTTTTCATAGAACAAAACGGTCTTCTACTTTATTAATTTTGAGTACTTGAATTGCACTAATCCTGTTGATACAGTCCTTAAAATTGTTCTGGTTCTTCCTTCCCTTTAGATATCTCTGCCTCAGCGTTGTGTTCAGGTGCACAAATTGAAACTCTCTGAAGATGAACAGTCAGTATATGATGTACTTTTCAAACGATCAAGGTGTGATGCCTATAAATTTATAAATGTATCTGTAAACTTAGTTTCAGTGATTAGCTCTGTTTTGAGAGTGCAGTTAACAGTGCTTCTTTCTTTCTTTCTTTCTTTCTTTCTTTCTTTCTTTCTTTCTTTCTTTCTTTCTTTCTTTCTTTCTTTCGACAGTTTCTTACCTTGCTCTGTTTTCTTTCTGATGTGAGTTATGTATTTCCATCTGTTTAAAAGTACAGAGAAATCAGTTGTCTGCATGGCAGAGTTACCATCTCAGTGACACATTTCCATAAAAGGTTGATGTTTAGATGTATGGATACAGTATAGAAATAATGAATATCTTAATAATGAGTAATGAAATAGATACAATGAAGAACGTTAGACCCTGAATCATTTTCTCATACTATGTATTTGCTTTCCCTTTTAATTTAACATTTAGTCTTATGATGTCATAAATTAAAGGTATTTTTTATTTTTGTATATCTTCCCTAGTATAGTTAACATCTTGTCATTTTAGAGCCGAGATGGTGCAGTGGTTAAATGCAGCACTGCAGGCTACTGCTAGTTCAGCAGTTCAGCTGTTCAAATCTCACCGGCTCAAGGTTGACTCAGCCTTCCATCCTTCTGAGGTCGGTAAAATGAGGACCGAGATTGTTGGGGGCAATATGCTGAACTCTGTAAACCGCTTAGAGAGGGCTGTAAAGCACTATGAAGCGGTATATAAGTCTAAGTGCTATTGCCATTGCTATTTAATATTTAGACTGTTTAGTTTCATCCAAAGACAAGAGCCTTGGAAAGAAACATCATTATTATATAAATTAACTGTAAGGTTTAGGATGGGAAGTGATCAGTTTTGTCTTATAGCTTCTGCCTAAATTCTATCTGTTGGTTTAAAATGATCAGAATTTTGCCATATTCCAAAAGGTTGGGATTGTTTGCTTTTTTTTTATGTTACAAGGTATCAAAATCGATCTGTCTTTATAATATAGGGGGAGGCTACATTTACAACAGGGTTTCTAAGGACCATATGTACCGTAGCACAACTGCTAAGAACAAGTACACAGGTCAGCCCCAACCCTCTTGAGCTTCAACAACAGCTTAAAGTCCAGCTCTGCCAATTGGCTTGGGGCTCCAAAGGAGGGACTTCATGTCGGTGATAGTTGATAGATGAATATCAGATCCCACCTGCTCATCCTGCTCCCTTCCTCCCCATCTTTTAGCAATTTTATTTTGTATTTTTATATTTTTGTAGTATTTTATATAGTTTTACCTTTTAATATTGTAAGCCGCCCAGAGTTACCCTGTGCTAAGATGGGCAGCCAATTAATTTAATAAATAAAATAAATACATAATGAAAGAGAGAAAAATAGTTGCATTCGCTTTTTATCTTTGGTCTGCACCACCATCATTCTATGGCTCCTGAGAGGTTTTTTTTTTTTCAAAAGGTTATGGCTTCCAACATATTCTCTGCTCTTTCCTTAAAATATGAAATTACTAAATGATACGTGTTAATCTCTCTGCTTACCACAGATACCGTATTTTTCGGAGTATAAGACGCACCCTTTTACCCCCCAAAAGAGGGTGAAAACTTTGGTGCGTCTTATACACCAAATGTAGCCCCACCCAGCCACCCCCACCCTTTGGCCTCTGCCTGCCAGAAATTTACCTCTTTGCAGCAAACAGGGCAAAGCACAAGAAGAGCACAAGAAGAGATGATCTGCCTCCCGACCTACAGCTGACTGAGGCTTACAAGCCACGTGGTAAAATGAAACTGAAACTAAGGTGGCTGTGATGAGACATATTGCTGGGAGATAAACTGCTGGCAATATTAGACTGCTAAAATTGCAAGAAGGCAAGCTAGAGCTGCTGTGGCTCAAGAGATAGAGCTCTTGCCTCACAATCAGGATTGTGAGTTCTATCCTAGGTAGAGGCAGATTCTGTTAATATGTTAAATGTTTGTAGAGTGTTCAAATTATTAGACTTATTTTTTAAAGACTGCTTTATTATTGTTCTAGACAACTTAACAAAATGAAGAAGCTTTTTAAAAATAAATGCTTGCTCTGAAGAGGCCCAGTGCTATTGTATCTTCTTTTAAATAGCAGAGAATACTTCCAGAAAGCCACATCAATTTTAAAGATCTGTAAAAGTATAACCTGAAATGTCCTGTTTTAGTATTAAGTATTAGTATTAAATATTAGTATTAAAATAAGCCAGTGTATATCATCTGTGCTGTTTGCTGTTTGGCAAATTGCTGGGAGGCAGAGGCCTTTTTTCCTTGTTTTCCTCCCCCAAAACTAAGGTGCGTCTTATACTTCGGTGCGTCTTATACTCCGAAAAATACGGTAATTCTCAACTTACAATCACAACTGAGCCCAAAATTTATTTGGTAAGCGAGTTCTGCCCCATTTTACAACCTTTCTTGTCACAGTTGTTGAGTGAATCGCTGCAGTTGTTAAGTTAGTAACACAGTTAAGTGAATCTGACTTCCCCATTGACTTTGCTTGTCAGAAGGTCACAAAAGATAATCACATGATCCTTGGACACAGCCAACGTCATAAATATGAGTCAGTTGCCAAGTGTCTGAATTTTGATCACGTGACCATGGGGATGCTGCAGTGGTTGTAAGTGTGAAAAACTGTCGTAAGTCATTCTTCAGTGCTGTTGTAACTTTGAACCATCACTAGACGAACCGCTGCAAGTTGAGGACTACCTGTACTTCAAATATTTTCACTTGCTCACTGTAGGTTAATTATCGATATCTGCCAAGAATGTGGAATGCCCTCTAGTTGATATGACTAAGCAACCTACATTTTAATCAGTTTAAGGAAATGATTATTTGCTCAGCTGCTGTTTACCTAAGTTAATTAAAACTGTTCTCTTTTTCTAGGGTAAAAGTTAATTAGACATTCCTCTGTTTAGTTAGCAATCATACCTTGACAGGATTTGTCTGTATACTATGTGTCATATATTAACCATTTATTCATTGTAACTAAATTAGTAAAGTTAATCTTTTATACTTGTATACACAAGAAACTTGTTATAAATAATAAACTGCAAGTCCAGTGAGCCAGAGCTTCTGAATACGAGGCTCCATAGCTCAGAGAGATTTCCAACTTGGGCAAGCTTTGCTCAAGTAATCATGTCTCTGTGTCTGTGATTCCTTCAGCTCACCATATTATGTTCATTATATTATAGTGATTTGCGATCAATCCCTTAATAAACTGCATTTTCTTTTTGGCCAAGGGTTTCTTGGTGGCACCAGATTAGCTGGCTGACCCACCTCCTGTTTAGTCATTGCATCTGTGTTTGTTTGTCTTGGGTTTGTATAAAAACAGGGAAAGACACCTGCATTCAAGCTGCTTTGTTATGCTTTCTTGATGCTTAGGTCAACACTGCAGTCTTTTCTCAAACACCAGGAAACTTTGTATACAGGCCGTTCTGGAGACAGCCCATTTAATATAGGTAAGGTATTAAATTTCTCTTGTACGCTGTGTAGAAATGTGTTGATAGGAATCTGATCAGGCTGTTCAACATTTTTGTTGCTGTTTTTGTAACCTTGTAACCTGGTAAGGAAACCTATTAACAGGAAACCCAATTCTCCTATCCACTGGTTTGGCTTCCCACCCTCAAATTTATTTTTTATTTATTTATTTGGCAGTTTTTCTATGCCGCCCTACTCCCTCAGGACTCAGGGCGGCGTACAACATTTTATGAAAACTCCAAACCAATCATTAAAAAAGCAATTTTTAAAAACAGTTTAAAAAACATATGAACAACATACATACATGGGGGAGACATCAGATATAAAGTCGTCTCAGACTCACCCCGCTTGTAGGAAGAGCCATGTCTTAATGGGTTTTCGGAAGGCCAGCAGGGTGGGGATAATTCGGATCTCTGGGGGCAGTTGGTTCCAGAGAGCAGGGGCCCCTACCAAGAAGGCCCTCCCCCTAGGCCCCGCCAGTCGACACTGTTTGGCTGACGGGACCTGGAGGAGACCCTCTCTGTGGGACCTGACCGGTCAAAGGGAAGAATGAGGCAGAATGCGGTCCCGGAGATAGCCTGGTCCTAAGCCATGTAGGGCTTTAAAGATGATGATCAGCACCTTGAATTGTACCCGGAGACTAATGGGCAACCAATGCAGCTGGCGGAGTATAGGTGTAACAATAGCTTTCAGAAATCAGATTGCACACTTCTGAAATAAAATAAATTCTGTTTTTAGCCTGAGAGTTTTGTCGTTGATACATATGCAGTTTCATCTTTGATAGGAGCACAGCAGTTTAAAATGTGTCAGCAGGATTCCTCAGGAAAGATGGTGAAAGACCGGTCTCCCGTCTCCACCACTATTCACATCCTGTCTCTCTTGCTGAGGCTTCGTCAGTGCTGCTGCCATCTTTCTTTGCTGAAAGTGGTAATTATGGCAGGCTTACGGTTATTCATCCCTTCTGATGGAGATTGTTTGAGTTCAGAAACTGTAGATCCTATCCTCCATATTCTTTTTCTTTCAGGCTCTTGACCAGGCTAACATGAATAGCGAAGGTATCTCTCTGTCAATGGAAGAACAGCTCAGTGCTTTAACTCTGTCTGAACCTGATAGCAGTGATCCACTCTCGATGGTGAATCTCTTTGGCACAGCTTTTGGTGCTGATCTTTTTGAAATGACCAAGCAGAGCACCAAGGTAGGAAGACACTGGCAGTCCTTTCAAGGGAATCCCAGATTTGGTGTCATTTTTCACAAAAGTAAGGAGGGAAAAAGGAATACACATACACACTACATTCCTAGTGGGCTGTTAAAGAACCTCTTTATTTTTTTATTAGTGAGATTTATATACCGCCTCACAGTGCAAGCACTCTCTAAGCCAGTGATGGCGAACCTTTTTTCCCTCGTGTGCCGAAAGTGTGTGCGCGTGCGCTATCATGCACGTGCGAGTGCCCACACCCATAATTCAATGCCTGGGGAGGGCAAAAACGGCCTCCCCCGCCCCCACAGAGGTCCTCTGGAGGCCAGAAACAGCCCATTTTCCGACTTCTGGTGTCCCGATAGGCCTGTTTTTCTCCCTCCCAGGCTCCAGAGGCTTCCCTGGAGCCTGGGGAAGGCGAAAATGCCCTCCCAAAGCCTCCGTGTGAGCCAAAAATCAGCTGGCCGATGCACACATGCACGCTGGAGCTGAGCTAGGGCAACGGCTCGCATGCCGGCAGATATGGCTCCACGTGCCACCTGTGGCACGCGTGCCATAGGTTCGCCATCACTGCTCTAAGCGGTTTACACCAGTAAGCAATGTATATTTATATTGCCCCCAACAATCTGGGTCCTCATTTTACCTACCTCGGAAGGATGGAAGGCTGAGTCAACCCTGAGCCGGTGAGATTTGAACCGCTGACCTGCGGATCACAGTCAGCTAAAGTGGCCTGCAGTACTACACTCTAACCGCTGCGCCACCTCGGCTCTCTTTATGGGGAGAGAGATGAGTTTTACCACAGTAGTTTTGACTCTATGCTCTGCATCAGCACCGACTCTTCATTTCAGACTCCTGATTGCCATTTTGAATGGCCAGGTCTCCAAGGAATGTGACTTTGATTTCTTTAACTAAGTAGAACTTCGTACAGTTGGGAGTCCTCATCAGCTCCTGATCGTGCATTGTATTCACCTGAGTAGGAACTAAAGAGTTTGTGCATGCTTTGCTGCTCAACGTGGCAAAGGGGCTGGATTTTACTGAGTCATCTGTATGACATATGGTTCTTTGGTCAGGTGCTCCCTGTGATTTGATAAGTAAGTTAAAAGGAATTTTACTTTCATTTCTTTAACTAAATAAAACTTTGTGCAGTAGAGTGTCCTTGTGGGCTCCTAAGTAAGTTAAAGTTAACTAAAGAGATTCCAATAATGCACAAGGTGAGTAAATATGGCATGGAGTGAGATGAAAAAATGCATATTTGGGGGGAAAAAGGTTGCAATTTAAAATGAAAAAAAAATGGTTTCTATGCTGCACATATTTTTTGTATATGAAAGCCAGTTTGCTCTGGTGGTTAAGGCCCAGGCTAGAAACCAGGAGACCATGAGTTATAGTCTTGCCTTAGCCATGAAAGCTAGCTAGGTGACCTTGGGCCAGTCACTCTCTTTCAGCCCAGCTCACCTCACAGAGGAGTAGTTGTGGAGAAAATAAGAGAAGGATGGTGTATTGGATATGTTCATCTTGCATTATTTGTAAAAAATACAAATAAAATATGCTACTTTCTGCATTGACCATACATACTTTTCTCATTATGGCCCTGCTACAGTCACATATGACTTTTAACCCAAAAGCAAGATTGTGTATCAGTGCTTTAAATAATGTATTTGTGTTCATAGATAAAAGTCGAATACTGTATATTACCGTCTTGGTTTAATACTTCAATTGCTTCAGGCAGCAAAATAGAATGGGGGTGGGGGGTTTAAGGGTCATTTTTTTTTTACTTGAGTTATACATGTGTTATTATAGCTAGGTTGGCACTAGAGTCCTCTCTAATTACAATAGAGAAAGTAAGGTTGGCTGAAGTACAGGTAGAAAAGTGAATAGTTCTGCTGAGAAACCCATTTTCCAGAACAGCTTGCAGTCAAACTGATGATTGCAATTATGCAGTTTTAAGAACTAGTTACTTATTTAGCTTGTTTTCCTTTCCCCTCCCATTCCTTTCTCATTTGTTACCTTTTTTAAATTAGTAAACCTAATGGAGAGATTGTCTTATTTCCTATTGAACTTATTTAAGCTCATTAATAGTCTTTTCAGATAACGGCAAAATAAAAATGCTTTAAAACAATAAAGCTCCAGTTTTGAGGTTTAAGTTCTATGGAACTTGTTTCTAACTGAACAGGTTTAATGTTGGGCAGGCTCACTCTTTCCTCTCTCATCCTTTTAGATTTCGCATCTGTTAGAAGAACTGAAGGGAATTCAAAATCATTCTCAAAAATGGTGAGTATAGCCATAGTAAGGAATGTTGTGTCAAGTCACCTCAGTATCTGAGCATACAGTAAAGCCTCAGTTAACCTCCTTTCCGCTGGCCTTGCTGGGCCCAACTGACCTTTGCTGTCTTTTTTTTCTCCCTCTGCTGATGAGACTTGTTCAGTCTGGCCCTATGTGAGGCAGCTCCTGGTCATGCTCATCCTTTTCTAAATTGCCTCTGCCTTCCTACAGTGTTTTGGAAGGCTTTGCAAGAAGGCCACACCTTCCCTTCTCCAAATCACACGGGCAATTTCACAGATAGATTCCAAAAAGCAGAGTCAGTGGAGAAACTGGCAATAAAATCTCAAGTTTCAGTCATGTGGTATCTTCGCTTAATGACAACAGCAGAAGTGAAATTATGGTCATGTGACATCTCACTTCATGAGCACATCACTTAATGATGGAGTTGTCCATCCCAGTTGTGGTTGTGAAGCAAAGACTAGCTGTAGAATAACATATTTGCCTTCAGAGGTTCATGTGTGGTATTCCAAATGTTTTTGAATGTTAATATGTAATAAACATTTTAATAGTAATTTCATTAATAAACATTTTAATAGTAATTTCATTAAAAAATACAATGACAAAAATAAAAATTGCTAAAATATAAAAAATAATAAACAATGGGAAGTACAGAAAAGAAAAAAATTACAAACAAAAAAACAAAAAATAAGAATACAGTAAGGAAAAACAAAGCAAGTATATAATGAAATGACTTCCTTCACATCAAATGTAAACAATTTTAATAACTTACCAACTTCTCTTAAAATATAACAGACAATCTCTTTCCATATGCTCTTATCTTTAAAATCTTTAAAACTTCATCAGTTCTGATCACCAAAAGTCCATTAAAAGTTACCAGATATATCAACATGTCTATTTTAACCGTGATCAAATAAACCAACTTTTATATTCCTTTTTTTTACTTTTAACAATCTTGATCATTTTATCTCTTCAAATAATGACCTAGAACCTGATTTCTTTTTATTTTTTTCTTTGTCCAAAGCTTTGGCATGCCTCTTTAGTAAATCCAATATAGGAAGAATATTGAAGTCACTTTCTGGGTTTATTATATGTATAGTCCTTTTAATTATTAAGTCAGCACTTGGCTTCTTTTGTCAAGTGTAAAATCTTTTTTTGTGGCCTGTTCTTCCTAAATCCATTTTCAGATCAATCTCAGTCTTGTCCAGTACTAACTGTTCCTCTTCAATAACAGTTTTTAAACTCAGTGTATTTATAGATGCATCAGTCTTAAATTAATTCTTCAAAAGTAACCTTTAATATGTCCGATATTAAAATACTTTGCTGCCTTTTCTATTAGTAAGTGTAACGTGTAAAAATGTAAGTGTTCTTCTCCTTTAATTATTTATTTCCTTCTGGTTCCCTCTAGGGCAGGGATCCCCAACCTCCGGCCTGTGGCCCACTACTAGACCTTGAGCTTTTCAGAATTGGGCTGTGGGAGTGGCAAGCATGTATGTGCATGCATTCCCACTCCAGGGGTGGGTTCTACTTACCTCCCCTACCAGTTCGGGGTTGCGTTAAACTGGTCTGTGCATGCACAGGAGGCTTTACGCATGCGGCGCAGATGGTTATTTTCGCATAAATTTGGCTCCGGTGGACGGATTTCAAGCCTGAGGACTGGTTCGGGAGGGTTGTCCAGCCGGCCTTTGCTGCCGGTTTGGCGAGCAGGGGGAAATTCCCGCTACCGGTTCTAGCGAACCGGCCCGAACCGGCAGGAACCCACCTCTGCCCCACTCGCGCGAGCAGTGGGCAAGTGTGTACATGCGTGCTTTCCCGCCATGTGCACAGAACCAGCCCCTCTCCCCCATCAGTCCGCAAAGCCAAAAAGGTTGGGGAATTCTGCTCTAATGACCAACTTTCTAAGTCTCATCCTGCCATTAAAAAAAAAAGAATTCAAAACAAAAGCATTTTCCCATGGATAGCCTTATAATTAATTCCAAAGTATTATTTCAAATCCATCTGGACACTCCATTTTTAATGTTCCAAAATCAAAGTTCTAATCACCCTTTTGTTGTTTATTCCACCCCCCCCCCCCAAAAAAAATTACGTTCTTAAGCTCGTATTTAAAATGTCTTTCTCTAACATTGAAGGAAGCTTACATTGTATAGTAAAACGTGTTGATCCAAAGGTTCTTAACAGCCGGAAAATAGTTAATAAGCAATTTCTGAAAGTGATTAGAAAAGGAAGTATGCAAACCCAGTGTCCTTTTAAAGGTCCCAGCTGCCCAATCCTCGAACTCTAAACCCAGCAGAAACCAAGTCATACACTGTGTGGAACACTCTAATCCAGACAGGAATTATCTACTTACTGGCTCTTCATTCCATCACAATTGTCCAAGTTGTTTTTAGTTGAGACATCTTCAGTTTGCCATTTCCCCCCCAGCATCATAATAACAATTTCCATTGTGTTACAAAATATCTCTCTCTGTGTGTATTTATTGTTACAGTTATATATAGTTACAGTTACAATCAGTTATGCTAGAATAATTCAGGGGTGGCCAAACTATGGTTCTTTGAGGACCTGTGGACTTCAACTCCCAGAATTCCTGAGCCAGCCATGCATGCATTGTCCAGCATTGTGTGAATATTGAAGAAGATGGGTGAACGTTTCTGAAACATAAGGTTTGAACCAGAAACAAGGTTGCTTTTGCCTTGCTTTTCTACCTTTATAGTGTTGTTGTATCTCAGTGGACAAGTATGCTGAAAATTGTGGCAAAACATGTTGACAAGCTTGGCCTGAAACATGCCACAGTGGATGGTTCAGTGAACCCGAAACAGAGGATGGATATCGTTGAAGAATTCAATAATAATCCTAAAGGAACCAAGGTATGAAAAAAGAACTCCAAGGGAATTATTTTTCACCGCTGCTGCTTCAGAAAAACTATTTCTAACTGTTAGGTATACACCTTAATGGGTTGATTTATACATCATTAAGGCAAAGAAAAATTCCCCTGGTAACTTAGTGAACTTTGTGGGAATTTTGATTTATATCTTCCCCATCTGGCACACCAGATGTGTTGGATTACAACTTCCAATATTTCCAGTCATCATAGCCAAATTATAATATATATTTCAATGGCAGTATAAATCAACCCTTAAATATACGTATAGTATATCAACAGCTTGTGAAATAATAAACCAACGATCCCTCTTATTCTTCTCATAGGTAATCTTGATTTCACTTCTGGCTGGAGGTATTGGCCTTAATCTGGTTGGAGGAAACCACCTCTTCCTTCTAGACATGCACTGGTAAGATATAGTAATTTTTTATCTCCATGTTAGAAAAAAAATATTGTTCCAAGTTACAGTAATTAAATGTTATTAACAGAATTGCATTATTAATTGAGGCTTCCAAATTATGTTCTTAATTCTTTTGTCATTTGCCATTCAAAATAACATGTTATATCTATACCCATTGGCTGTTTAATGAAATAAATCTAACATCTCCCTATATTTGCCAATTACTTTCTGAATTATTATTATATTTTCATCCTGCCTTATTTTATTTGTTCAACTGAAGATGGCAAACATACCTAAAACTACTGGCTCCTATTTTCCCTACAACAACAACACCTTGTGAGATGGGTTGGGCTGAGAGTGAGTGATTGGCCAAAGCCATCCAAATGGTTTTCATCCCTAAGAGAGCTTAAAGTTTTCTATGCCAGCACCTTAACTACCATACTGTGATGGCACAGTGGTTAGAATACAGTACTGCAGGGTAATTCTGCTGACTGCCGACTGCCAGCAGTTCGGCAGTTCGATTCTCACTGGCTCAAGGTTGACTCAGCCTTCCATCCTTCTGAGGTCGGTAAACTGAGGACCCAGATTATTGGGGGCAATATGCTGACTCTGTAAACCACTTAGAGAGGGCTGTAAAGCATTGTGAAGTGGTATATAAGTCTGTGCTATTGCTATATCATCTGGCTTTTCAATTATCTTTTAATTGCTGCCCCAGGTGGTGAGCTGCCAATGGCTAATCTTATCCATTACATATTGCATATTCACTGTATTGAACAGGATTTTAGGGGTGCAATAGAACAAATAGAGAGGAAGAGGCAGATGAATAGATATTTGGGGAAATGCGGGATGCTATTACTGATTCTTTCAAGGAAAAGATGGATCTAACAAGGTAGAAAGGGAAATATTGCTTGCTATTTGGCTGTGAAGTTAATTTGTGTGAGAAATGTTTTCACTTTTTTCCTGTTGGTCATAAGTGCTTCGTTACTTTTCCCTTAAATATCAGGAATCCAGCACTAGAAGACCAAGCCTGTGACCGCATTTACCGGATGGGGCAGCAGAAGGACGTTAAGATCCATAGGTAGTGCTTCACAAAATGTCTTGCACCGTTGCTATAAGTCTTGACAGAGGAATTGTGTCAAGTACTGAATAACAGCTGAAAATTGCATGAGTAAAAATTTTTCAGTTTGGCTACTGTCTTTAAAGATTTATAGGAATTTCAATTTAAGATGTTTCAACTAGTTCAGTCACTTGATCCGATGAAGAATTATCACTTTGCTGAAAACCATCTGGCCATGTGTCAGAATTCATAGGAAGGATGGTTTAAAAACTGACCTAATTGTACGTTGTGCTTGGGTTTAGGTTTGTCTGTGAAGGAACTGTGGAAGAAAAGATCGCAGAGCTGCAAACCAAGAAAAAAGAATTAGCCCAGAAGGTGTTGTCAGGAAAAGGAGAGTCCTTCACCAAGCTCACTCTGGATGATCTCAGACTTCTGTTTGGCATTTAGCTGTTCATTTTTTTAAAATTTCTTCCAATGCGCAGAATAAGTGTGCATTTAAAAAGTTCACTATTCTTTATTAATAAAATGGCTGAATATTATGCTACAGCTCTTTTTGTGTGTAAATAACATTTCCATGAAAAGAAGCACTTACTTATTTATTAAATTTAGGTACCACCCAGGGTGAAATCCAGCAGGTTCTGACAGGTTCTGGAGAACCGGTAGCGGAAATTTTGAGTAGTTTGGAGAACCGGTGGCGGAAATTTTGAGTAGTTCAGAGAACCGGCAAATACCATCTCTGGCTGGCCCCAGAGTGGGGTGGGAATGGAGATTTTGCAGTATCCTTCCCCTGCCACACCCGCCAAGCCACGTCCACAGAACCGGTAGTAAAAAAAAAATTGGATTTCACCACTGGTACCACCTATATCATTGTCAGAGTAATTGTGAGCAATATTCAGTTAAAAGCATAAATAAAAGTGCACTTCATCAGTAAAAGTAGCTGGGTGTAGAAACAAAATAAGTTATAAGGCAGGAGAAGGGCCTTAAGGTGCCAACTATCCCCAGGGTGTCAGGTTCCAGAAAGCCGATGGAAGAAAAGCTCGAACACAGCAGATTGTAAATGAAGTCTTTTAATCCGAAGCTCCTGGCACTCACCAACAATCATTCGCCCGAACGTGTTCGTTGTTAGTAGCAAACATCCAGTGCTCCCGCCACCTATTTAAACAGTGCGCCCCACCCTGCAACTCCACCCCTCTCCTGACGTCACTCAAGGCAAACCATGATCCATTCTGTGCTTTGCGCAGGCGCCTGATGATGCCTGCTAGCCAGCTGGGCGTTGTTGACTACACTGGCGAGCTCTGACGGCGTCCTCAGGCACCGCACCACTTGTAACGAGTCCGTAGGCTGGTGAGCGACGAGAGGCTCCCCCGTGCCCGAATGGCAGCCCCAATAAGCTGGAGCTGACAGGGTTGCATGCTGCTTTGTGAGCCCCATGTGAGTTGACAGAGCCAAGTCTTCAAACTCTTTTGAAAGGCCAGGAGAGGGGTTTCCCACCTCACCTCCAGGAGAAGATATTCCACAGGGCGGGGGCAATGGCAGAGAAAGCTGTCTTCATATCCTGGCAAATTCTTTAGCTGATGAGGTCTGTAACACCTTCCCTGCCTGACCAAGTAGGAAGGACTGATGTGACAGGGATAACATGGCTCCATGTCATGTTGGCTTTAAAGGTAATAACATCCTTGAACTGGAACTAGAAACAAACCAGTACCCAATGCAGCTCATGCAGCTGTTCTGTCCCCACGAATCACACAACCACACAAGCAGTTTGTACACACTTATTTAATGAAACAAAGGCTACTAATAAAACGTCTTAATAAACAAGATGCACACACCAATTTACAAACGAACTGTTATCAGCAAGCAACCATCTATCAATTAAGCTTCATTAATAGCTGGTATCAGTTCAAAGCGTTCGAAGACAATGACGAGCAATTGAGTCTGTTTATCTTACGGGTTTCCAAGAGTTGGCAAAGTTTCTAGAAATTAGTTCTTGATAATCCAAGCCAACACAGAATGCCAAAACAAGAGTCATGGAGCAAGCTATGATCAGACAGGTCTCTTTTTCAAATGATGTTCTCTGCAGCTTGTTAGCTGCAACTGATGACCTTAAATAGACTAGGGGAGTGGCCAATTAGCCCCAAGTCTTACTCCCGAGTAGACCTCCTCCGGAGTAAACCTTCCTGCCTCTTGGCAGCCCTGCGTGCTCTTGCATTCAGGAAAGGAGTAGCCCCTCCTTTCTCAGCACTGCCAAGAGGTACTGAAGGTTCCAAAGGCCCAGGCTGCACAAGCTGCGGGCGGGCCACAACAGCAGCAGAAGTGTTACATGTGTCATCCTTGGGGTACCTAAGATTGCTTTGCAACCACATTCTGCACCAATTGATGCTTCGGATATTCTTCAGGGTAGCGCATTGCAATGGTCAGATGGAGATGACCAGGACATAAGTGACTGACGGGTTTCCTGATCCAGGAAGAGGCCTATCTGGCATGCCACGCAGGTTGGCAAAAGTCCTTTTTGTCTCAACTACTGCCTGCTCCTTGAGCAGGAGTCATGATTCCAGGATTCCCCCCAGATTATGCACCAGGTCTACCTGAGCCAGTGCAAGCTCATCCATGATGAAGATGATAAACCCCGGGATACAGAGGAGCCCACTACTCACAGCCATTCTGTCTCACCTGGGTTCAGTAGAAGACTTGTTCCCCACCCAGGCCCCCACAATATGCCTTGTCTACAAAACCAAGTTTCTGGTAACACATATTCATATGCTACAAGATACTTACTGCACCAGAAATTGAATTATCGCATTGTGATTTTAATGCAATATGATTTATTATATAACTGTACTTTCATTTTACTGTTTTGTATTGGCTTTTGCTGTAGCTCTTGTATGGTTCTTAGTCTTCAGATTGTTCATAAATTCCATAAATAAATAAGCACATTGTGGATAGAAACGCAGAAAAATGGACATTTCTGCATGCAAATGTGGCTCAAATATTCTTCAATGTTCAGGTGAGGACTGGTCATCCTGATGTTGATAAGATTAACAATTCTCAATAACAGTTGAGTGCTTTTCCATTCAATTGTACTAGTTAATGATAGATCTTCAGTAGAAGCTCTTATATACATTCCTATGGCAACTCCAGTTTCCCCCATGTTTTGTCAGACATCCACAGAAAAATCAGCTGAAGGAAAGAGCACAATAGCTGTCCAATGTGTGGATTATCAGTACTTGACAAAAGAGGTCCAGTGCAGTAGTTTAGACATTTTACTGAATAATCCAAGAAACCAATAGCTAGTAATATGAAAAGCTGATATTAAGAATGGTGTGGTCCTTTAAATTTGCTCCTTTACTATACTATGTATGATTCAGCTAACCTTTCTTAATGCTGTGTCTTGGTGAAAAAACAAAGCTTATTTCAAGTTGTAATTGGATACTGTACAAAATGTATAACTTTGGATAAATTCTGAAATGCATCACTTTAAAAAATTGAGTTTGCTACATTCTAAAGACAGTTCAAAATAGTTAAAATACAGAGCAGTGTTTAATCTTAAAGTGTGGTCCTAGGACCTCAATTGGATTCCCCAAGACTCTCTGAAGTCCATAAAATCAAAATTATTGGCTAGCCAATGTTGAAAAGTATTATAATATTAAAACTCAATCAAACAATTGTGAGGAGTGAAAGTGGCAGTTAATGCATCAATTTTAATTTTTCATATGATAAATATAATCCATACAAACATATCGGTTCTTCATAACTTTTAAAAATGGGAAGAGTCCTGAGAGAATTTTTTTTTTAAAGAAACATTGATAAAGAGGAACTTTTGCATCTGTTTTGAATGGTGAATTTAAGGCTGATACAGAAACAGCCACTGGTAACTTGTTTGATACTGAGATACTGTAATTTATCTAAAGCAGTGTTTCCCAAAGTGTGGTACGCGTACTCCCAGGGGTACGGGAAGAGTTTGGTGGGGGTACGCGTTGCACCGGAGTTTGGTGGGGATCACGTGGGAATATCCACTGCACCGTGCTTGGCTGCGCCCACAGAACAAGGAAAGAAATAGGCGTGTATCACAGTTTTTACATGGGAACTGGGGCCATCGTACATCGTATCACAACTCATTATGGCGGGAACTTCTGCGCATCCTTCGCGCAGCTCAGGTTCGGCCATTTTTAAACTGCGGGAACATTAACAGTTGATGTAGAGCCGCGGAGCTGTTTAAACGCCGGAGAATTGCAGTGTTATCTAACAGTTAGACAGTCTTGTGAGGCGTGACACGGCATGAATATACTGCACTTCGTTACAGAGACAACTTACTTCTTTAATAGTTAGTTCCGGGCGCCTGTTATCGTGCTTTAGTAAGTTCCACTGATTTTGATTATTTTTATAAAATACAATTTTTATCCCTAACCAAATTATGATGATCTGTCATCTCAACATAAACAATTTCATCCTTCTCATTGAATCAAATAAATGTTCTTTATAATATAATATAATATAATATAATATAATATAATATAATATAATATAATATAATATAATATAATATAATATAATATAATATAATATAATATAATATAATATAATATAATATAATATAATATAATATAATATAATATAACTTTCGTTTATTTTGCGTATGTACCAAAAAAAGAAAAAATAAATATATTTTGATTTTTATTAAAGCATATGTTTTTTATGAGGGGTATTCAGCATTACGAAAATTATAGAAGGGGTACACATATGTCAAAAGTTTGGGAAACACTGATCTAAAGGTAATGGCCATAGGAACATTGGTAAACTTAACTCCCATATATTCAGTTTGAGACGTGAGAAAATGTTGTGCATGGTAATCCATGTAGCAATGGAAACATCAGAATCCCTTGAATAAAATCTAAAATGTTCTGAATTGAACAGGACTATAAAATTATGAACCTAAAGCAGCCTTTTAGAATTTTAAGTGTGCACCTCTCATCTGTTGTAATTCATTACTAATAATAGTTTAGGAAAACCTTACATGAGTGTCAGGATGGCCGAGCGGTCTAAGGCGCTGCGTTCAGGTCGCAGTCTCCCCTGGAGGCGTGGGTTCGAATCCCACTTCTGACAAAAATCTCCTTTTATTTCCTGCCAGGTTAATATATAAGACTTCTTGCAAAGAGCCCGCTGTTTTGCAAATTGGAAGGCGATCGCTTCATTCAAAGCATATCCTAGGCTGCTCTTTAGCATCGACGAACATGTAACAAGCATTCCCCTCTATATCCCAAGAAGGTGGCCGCTGCTGCGCGCAGGAGACACGAGGGCTTGATGTAAAGAACTGAGGCCGCCCCTCGCGCCGGTTTGGTATCGCTCCGTGAGTAAAGGGGCAGATTCAGAGCCAAGATCAGAAGCGCTGGAAACCCGACAAATCTTTCGGAGGGCAACCTGCACGAGCCACAAGGTATTTTTTGTTTTGTTTTTTTGCAAACGGGTTCTTGTGAATGCGTTTGCTGGAGAACTTGCTGGCTGTTCTTGCTTCTAGGCTAGGCTCATAATTCAGGGGTCCCCAAACTTGGCAACTTTAAGACTTGTGGACTTCAACTCCCAGAATGCTCCAGCCAGCTATGCTATGCTGGCTGGAGCATTCTGGGAGTTGAAGTCCACAAGTCTTAAAGTTGCCAAATTTGAAGACCTCTTCTCTATTCTCTTTCATCTTGTGGTTGTTCAAAATTTCTTGAAAAGAATCTTACTCTGCAGAAGCTCACGTGCCCTTTTGTACAATGGCTTCAGACGATCTGTAGCACACCAAATGCTACGGCTAGAGAGGTACATTTGAGCACCAAATCTAGGAAAAAGGACCGCCAAAAGACGAGATGTTTAGTTTGATTCTATTTCATTCTTACAAACCGCGGTAAATTGGCTTTCGTTTTTCGGTTTATATTAATAAACAGAGTGGTAATTTAAACAACCTGCTGAAAATCCCAACAAATGGGAGAAATTAAATACATTGTGCAGTGGGTCAAATATAAATATTCCGCTTTGCCTCATATTGTGTTTTCGATTTTACATCTGATTCTTTCATTGGGCTTGAGCTCATTCTTTCTGAAGAAAAATATTTTGCCCTACAATGCAAAAGCATGTTCTATGTGACGCAGAACATGTATGGCAATAAATACATTACAGGAGTTCAAAACTAAAGCCTTATTCACCCTGAGAGAGACACCCATAGGCACCGCTGGGATTCGAACCCAGGATCTCCTGTTTACTAGACAGGCGCTTTAACCAACTAAGCCACGGCGCCCAAACTTGACCACAAATTCTTCCAGCAGACTCTCTAAAGAATAAAATCATTTTAATTTTTTTTAATAATAGGTGAATAAATTACTTCGGAGAAATCTATCCTGCATCCTAGAGTGGCAAGCCTATATTTATTTCCATATTTTGGTCAGATGAACCCAACCACAATGCTATCATGAACTGATTTCAAACAGACTTTATCTTTACAGTTGTCAGTTTAAAAAAACCCAGAGCGCTGCTTTTTCATATCATTTTGTCATATATTAAATAAAAAAAATTATGAACTGATTTTGCTACATTCTTGTGTTCTCCTTAAGTACACAGAATCTTGCTAACGCAAGACTTCTCTGCATATAGACTTCTCTGCATATATAATGTTGGCAGCATTAACCTTGTTAAACAACATAAACAAATAATTCCCTCACCGCTGTCAAACTATTCATTAAGGCGGCATTACTATTATTATTAGTCTTCTCATCGTTCCTATCACCCATTTCCTCCCACTTATGACTGTATGATTGTAATTTGTTGCTTGTATCCTTACGATTTATATTGTTTCCTGATTGCTTATTTGTACCCTATGACAATCATTAAGTGTTGCACCTCATGATTCTTGACAAATGTATCTTTTCTTTTGTGTACACTGAGAGCATATGCACCAAAGACAAATTCCTTGTGTGTCCAATCACACTTGGCCAATAAAGAATTCTATTCTATTCTATTCTATTCTATTCTATTCTATTCTATTCTATTCTATTCTATTCTATATAATGTAAAACTCCCATTATAGTTGTTTTTGGCTTTAAGGAGTGCCAAAGGAAAGAAAAATACAATATTCTTCAAAGCACAGATGGTAAGTTCAGCTACTGTCACTTTGCTCCTAATTTTGAGGTAAGACTGCTAGAAAGAAGCTCCAAGTTGCTCATAAGGAGAACATAAACAACCAGCTGCAAAACTAAACTAAAGAACACTCATAAAGTAAAAACTAACTTTTTGCAATGTTTTAACTAATTTTACTTCAGAGATAGCCATTGTCCTGATACCCTGCCCTCAGTTCTATCCGGTTGCCCTTTCCAGCCCCTACAGCAGAGTTTCTCAGTCCTAGCAACCTTAAAATTTGTCCCAGGGAATTCTGGGATTTCATGAGTTAAGGAAGGGATTTTTTAACTACAGTACTCGACTCAGTTGTGACTTGGAATAGTTAACTGGATATCCTATTTTCTCGAATAAGTTTATCAAATACATTAGAATGGCATGTACACATATATAATAGAATATAATCGTCATATTTTATATTGTCTTTCTCACCAATCAGAATTTGTATGGCACACCTAGTGCATTTTGTATATTGCACTGTGATTTAGGACTTAATGCAGACTCAGCCAGCAATTCATGGTTAATAAAATTATGGTCAGAAATGGCAAGATATTTCAGTATAAACAGAAAATCTATGTTTCAGCTTCTGCAAATTAGGGCAGAGCTGGGAAGCACCTCCAAAATCCAGACAAAGTATTCTCACAATTAAAATATTTAACTATTGGCTGAAGAGCCAATGAATGTGTTCTAAGGAATATTTTTCTGGGTTCAGTTCCAAGTGAGAGAAAAGATACTAGATTCATGGAAGTTGCTTGGAAAGAAGGTTTAATGGAGGACAGGACCACATGGCATGAGCTCCTGAACCGAAAAGGTGGATCACATGCTTCCAGATGTTGGATGAAGAGAAAAGGACAGATGCTGAGAGTTCCTTGTTTTAATGCCCTCTCTTGGGTCCCATCCCAGGGGCCTCCTGCTCCTGTGCAAGAAATGCACTCTGATTGGCTGTCAGATTCCCATGGGGCCATGCAGGGGCAACTCTATAGGCTGTGTTTTTGAGTTCAAGTTTGGCTGAGCCCTGCTGGGTTATGGTGTAATGAAAGCGCTTTGGGCAATTCCTAATATGGCTCTATCTGAAGGAGGTAGATCTTTGTTATGTAGAATAGACTGGTCCAGGCTATTAACAAAGGTGGGGGGGATGAGTGAGCTGGGCCATTCCTTGATGGCACATTGACAAAGGTGGGGGCTACTAAGAGTGAGTCTTTTTTCTGCCTAAAAGCATGTTTCCCGGGATATTCTATATAATATTCTGCCTTTTTAATATTTCCTAGGATATTTCATTTTTCTAAGAGAGGGGTGGGTGCTAACTTCCTACAATTGATCACCTAAACCAGTGTTTTTCAACCTTGGCAGTTTGAAGATGTGTGGACTTCAACTCCCAGAATTCCCCAGCCAGCGTTGCTGGCTGGGGAATTCTGGGAGTTGAAGTCCACACATCTTCAAACTGCCAAGGTTGAGAAACACTGACCTAAACTATGCTTTGAAGAATAAACTTTCAACTAATCCTCTCGCATTTGAGCTGTCTGTATTATAAACACCATTCTACAATATGGATTTTATTTTCAGCTTCCAGTTGAAACATGAAATTGTGAAAGAGCATGAAAATGGTTTTTCTCTGTGATGGCTCCCTCCTTTTGGAATATCATCCCTGCAGAGCTTGCACTGGCCTACACTTCGACACTCTTCCGTAATGCCCTCAAGCCAATGGGCCTGGGGAACCCAGAGTGGGATGGAGCCCATATGTCCATTTAAATGAAGTCTGAGAAAAGCAGAAGCGTAAAAATTAAGATGTTAATGAGAGAGAAAAGTCATAAGGTTGTTTGGAGTTCAAGAGAGACAAACTTACCAATTAGTGCTAACAAGCTTTGTCTTATCAGAAGACAAACTCCATAATCCTCTCCTGACCTGGAGAAAAAACTTTTTTTAAATCTTTTCAGTTTAGTCTGCAACCCAACAAGACAGACACAGACTTCAGAGGATAATCAGAACTGAAAAAAAAAAAAAAACCCAATTGCTGCCAACCTGCCTTCCATTGAGGACCTGTATACTGCAGGTCCTCAATGGAGTTGAGTCCTCAATGGAGTCCTCAATGGAGTAAAAAAGAAGGCCGTGAAAATATTTACTGACCCCTCGCATCCTGGACATAAATTGTTTGAACTCCTACCCTCAAAACAATGCTATAGAGCACTGCACACCAAGACAACTAGAAACAAGAACAGTTTGTTCCCGAACGCCATCACTCTGCTAAACAAATAATTCCCTCACCACTGTCAAACTATTCACTAAGGCTGCATTACTATTACTATTAGTCTTCTCATTGTTCCTATCACCTCCCACTTATAACTTGTTGCTTGTATCCTTACGATTTATATCAATATTGATTGTTTCCTGATTGCTTATTTGTACCCTATGGCAATCATTAAGCGTTGTACCTCATGATTCTTGACAAATGTATCTTTTCTTTTATGTACACTGAGAGCATATGCACCAAAGACAAATTCCTTGTGTGTCCAATCACACTTGGCCAATAAAGAATTCTATTCTATTCTATTTAGCAATGTTAGAAGCTATGAATTAATCCATACCGTAACAGGATAAAGAGTTTTCTACATTCCAGTCTGCAATGGTTTGCAGATCACTTAAAAAAGAGAGAAAATAGTCAAACTATAAGATAACTCTGTTAGTTAGGAAGTACAATACTACAAAGTCCATCTTGTGTGGCTCTCATTTGCAGAAATATTATATATATTAGTGCTTCAGCTGTTGATACCTTATTTGACTGTAAACTCAATGGCCAGGAACAATTGCTTAAAATCTAAGAAATCGTGAGACCCACACAGAATAAATTGCTGTATACTGCTTGCGGAGAATGAACTTGGATTACTAGAAGGGCTGTACCTTTCACACCAGAGACTATCCAAAAAAGAATGAACCATTTAAACAGAACTTGATTACAGGGCTGAAGATATATTGTGACAATTGTGTGTTTGTGTGTGTTGTTTTACAGCTTCTTGGTATGGTCAAATAATTAATCAAATAAACTCTTCTGCTTGAATTGAAAACTCTTAGTTTTCCTTCAATATTTATATGAATTCTAGTTTGGAGAAGGTCTTGAACATATTTAATTAATACGTTTGCTTTCCTAATGAAAAATCTGTGTGTTAAATAGTAATCTGAAGACATTTAAAACAATTTCATTTTAGAATTGATTTTCTGAACGAGAGAAAACTCACAGCCATGTCTCACATCGGGCCGGTTAGCTCAGTTGGTTAGAGCGTGGTGCTAATAACGCCAAGGTCGCGGGTTCGATCCCCGTACGGGCCAACTCTTTTCTGTTTCTTTGAACGGAAACACAATTTTTTCGCATTTTCTCACGTTCTTCAGTTTGCTTTCCAGTGTATAATTTAGGTTTTCCAGATATTTCAAATAGCCTTCTGCATCAGATTCGTAATGTCCAGCATCTGAATTGTGCATTTTGAATCACCTATATTGCCTATTTAATAGTGGAAAAAAAAACCCTCAAGTTTTGTTCCACCGAAGAAGGAATCATTACAGAAAAAAATGAAGTTAGTTTTAATATTGTTTTATCATATTTATTAAATGGGACAAATACATTTAAATTTATTAATTTTAATTAAATTTAAATGAAATTAAAGGCCGAGAAAAATTAAAGAAAGAACCTGCCGTGACTCGGATTCGAACCGAGGTTGCTGCGGCCACAACGCAGAGTACTAACCACTATACGATCACGGCGCGCCACTGGAGGACCGATCAGCTGTCTCGTTAAAGTGATATATAACAGACTTGCTAAACGGACAACTAACAGTGCAGCATAACCCTGATTGGTATTTCTCCCTTCCGAGATACTTTCTCTGGAGCTTTAAAACTCTCTTGCTTTATTTTTGGTTTTTGTTTTTAATCAGCAGAATAAAAGGGGAAAAAAAAGAGGGTTAACCAGCAAAGGGAAGCAAAGGAGAGTGAACCAGCCGGCAAGATTCCGTTTCTTCCCACGTGCTGAGCCTTGAGCAACCCGACGCTGGGTGAGCGAGCGCGGCTTTTCAAACCCAGGCAACCGACCAGCTTTCTTCTGCACGTTTCAAGGAACTGGAAAAAATAAAATAAAGACTATATAACTTCAGAAAGGTATGTCCATAAATGTGGGTTTTTAAATTCGGGTATTAAACAGCGGACTGAATTCAAAGCCCTTCTTGTCGAGGAACGGGCTGTATCAGCTGAGCTATATCAGCTGGAGCTTATTGGGAAGTGAAATTTGCTGTTAAGAAAGTTGTCCAGAAGTCTTCAAACTTGGCAACTTTTAAGGCTTGTGGACTTCAACTCCCGGAGTTGGCTGGAGAATTCTGGGAGTTGAAGTCCACAAGTCTTAAAGTTGCCAAGTTTTGGGGACCCCTAAGCAAATGCATTAGGAATACGTGGTTTCGATTAAATGGATTTAATACTGAGCGTGCCTTCCCCCCCCCTCTGATTCTTGTGTACAGCGGGCTACCTATAAACTGCCCGTTCTTTGCAGACTTCGCACTAGCAAGACATCCTCAAGCCAACATTTTAATAGGTTGGAAGATTTTGGGAAAGCGCCGGAACTGAATCCTGATGCTTTACGCAGGTTTTATCATGCCCCAAAATTGTATATGTTATACATGGCGACGGGCTTCTTAGACTTGAGATACTGTATTGCCCTTAAAATGACACATGATTATGGGTGGCTCTTCAGTGGTGAAATCCAATTTTTTAAAACTACGGGTTCTGTGGGCATGGCGTGGCGGGCGTGGTGTGGCTTGGTGGGCATGACGGGAAGGATATTGCAAAATCTCCATTCCCACCCCACTCTGGGGCCAGCCAGAGGTGGTATTTGCCGGTTCTCCAAACTACTCAAAATTTACGCTACCAGTTTTCCGAACTACTCAAAATTTCTGCTACCAGTTTTCCGAACTACTCAAAATTTCCGCTACCGGTTCTCCAGAACCTGTTGGAACCTGGCTCTCCATAGATAAAACGAAGCATTTATTTGGGGCTGGGAGTACTCATAGGTCTAAACTTGACTACCATTCTCAAGGCAACGTAGGAAATTTGGAAGATCTCAGCTTAAGTTCACAACAGCCCAAAGTCTGAAAAGACCCGAATAGTCATGTTAGTTTGACTCTGCTGGGGACTTTTGACTTTAATTTTACCCTTCTCCAAGAAGCTTATTGGAGAATCTTGGAACAATCACTGTTTCTGATCTCCGCCTACTCCCCTAGATTGAATTTAATTTTAAAGGATAAAACAAGGGAAGAACCCTTTTGAGTCTTTGTGGACGGACATGAGGGATAGATGGTCATGTCTCTTAATGGCCAGGAAGTGTTTGTGCAGTCTGGTTGATAGTTTTCTTCCTGTTTGTCCGACATAGTTCACACAACTTGTGAGAAGAAGAAGGATCAAGAGACATGATCCTCTATCCAGGGGTGAAATCCAGGGGTGACAGGTTCTGGAGAACTGGTAGCAGAAATTTTGAGTAGTTCGGAGAACCGGCAAATACCACCTCTGGCTGGCCCCAGAGTGGGGTGGGAATGGGGATTTTGCAGTATCCTTCCCCTGGAGTGGGTTGGGAATGGAGATTTTATTGTATCCTTCCCCTGCCATGCCCACCAAGCCACACCCACCAAGCCACACCACGCCCACCAAGCCATGCCCACAGAACCGGTAGTAAAAAAAATTGGATTTCACCACTGCCTCTATCCCTCATGTCCATCCACAAAGACTCAAAGGGCACAAATTTGATCTAACTGGGACCACAGTTGCAACCCAGGCAAAGTCAAGGAGAGAAAGGGAATTCCTGAAAGCTTGGTTTTCCACCAATAAATCAATAAAGAGACACATTGACATCGACCCAATCTATCAACCACTTAGAATGAAAGAACAACATCAACCACAATCCCGAAGGCAGCATTTAAAGACCAACGAACAGCCATGCTGCAAACAAAGTTTATTTATTTATTATTTATTATTTGCATTTGTATGCCGCCCACTCCACAGAGACTCTGGGCGGCTCACAACAGTAAAAATTCACATGCAACAACAAGTTATAACTCGACAGATCACAAGTAATCAGACATCACACGCAGCTGATCAAATCAACCGGAAACCAGACCTTGACATCATCATAAGACATCCGAACAACACCAGCACTAATTTACATCACACAGATGGTACTTAAAACCAAGGACTATGACAGCCAATCATACAAGCCGAAATCAGACCAGGACTCAGAAAGGTATTTAAAGGCCAGTGCTCCCCAAGACAAGCACAATCCAAAGTTCACTGAAGATGTCTCCTCGAATGGGAACGAAATGTTTGCAACCAAATCGCCAAGCTCGGAGCTCAAACCAACAACATAACTACCAACCTGAGCTACTAATATTCAAAGACATTTCATCAGTAACTGGATGAAAAACGAAAAAAAAAACCACAGTCCAATTGCCTTTTGAAAAAGCACCTTTGAGTCACCTTCCCTGTCTTTAACAAGGAAACCAAGGCTATGGTTTCTTTGTATGAGTTACGATTTTGACTTCTGGGAAAAGTTCCAAATTAATATCTGGCTTCACTATTATCATAAAAAAAATTATATCCAGATTTTTTATAGAAGCATGTCTCCAGCCTCAGTGTTTTGGCTGGCTGGGAGACTATCAAGTTTGCCAATGGCGAGAAAGAAATAGGAACAAGGCAAGGTAAATAGGCTTTGGATTGTCAGAGCACTATCTTCTTTATGTCAGATAAGAATAACTCTCATCAGAGGCGAAAATAGATTTTTCCCTGGAACTCTGACATTAGAAAAGAAACCGCAGTTTAAAGTTCTAAGTAGAAAATATTTATTTCGGTAGAAAAACAATAAATTTTCATTAATCACATCTTAGCTATAAAAACACGTCTTGCTTCTTACAGAAGTTGAAATAGAAGGACGGATCAAAGAAAGGAATGTACACATGCGTACTGGGAACATATTAATCACGTGCTCAGGAATAAACCATTATATTTGATAGGGATGCGGCTCCCTGCATATACATGTAACAGGCAATATAAAATCACTGTGTGACACTTTACCCTTAAATGCCAGATAAAGCCCAATACCATGTACAGTGCAGTTTCTAAAAACTTCTTCAGGTCAATGGTACAAACGTAATGGTTATCACACCACCTGATTTTTGGACATCCCTGTTTATTCCCCATTCTTTATTTTTTGTCAATTCTTCCTGAGTGAGAGATCTGAAAACCATGGATACTTGCAGATATTTGGGTCCCAAGTACAGTAATTGAATTTATTAATGGTGTGATGTGTAACGGAATCCAAGATTTTGTTTACACAACAGCTAACGTATTTAAACTTTGCCTCTTATTTGTTTTGATTATGCTGAATTAGTTACAGAATCACTTAAGTTAGAAGACCCATTTCGGCCACTGAGTCTAACTCCATGTTTGGGGTAGAAATATCTCCAACAGGAGGGATTATTCAGCCCAGCCACTATTTGAATGCACCCAACAAAGGGTAGCACACTATCCTCCTGTAATTGATTCCCCTCTCAAACTGATATTATAGTTAGAATTTTTCTCAACTTTTACGCAGCATCAGCCATTCTTTAAGATTATTTTATGGTCTGAAGTCTAGAGTGATGAAGAGTTAAAATTTCTCAACATGAACTGAAATGCTTTATCAGAAATGTTTGCACTACAATGCTTGAAATAAAAATGCTACACAAATGTGTTTGTAGATCCAAATCTTTTATTCAGTTTTGGTTTTACAATACAGAAAAAAATAAAGATCCCGCTATCAAAAATAATATATCAATAACATACTGTGACAGTACAGAAAACATTTTCCATTTTTCAAAACTCTGAAACAAAATTAAAAGCAAAAATTGAGACAATCCTCATTCTTTTTCAAAATTGAAACATGTTTTAAAATGCTGCTGCAAATCAGAGGTCTAAAAATTTAAAAGTAATCATGTTAATGCCTCCTGCATATTTATTAACAGCACTCTTAGGAACATGAATGTGGAACAAGCATATAAGGAATATCTGATCAAAGATAACATTTGTAGCTCAGGTTTGAACTGGGGGGGTGTTCTCTGGTGCTCTCTGAAGATGGTTTTCTTTTGGACATTTCATTACCAAAGTAGGTAACATCATCAGTGCACTGATGCCCAGCAGTAATGTTATCTAATTTGGTAATGAAAACCACCAGGGAGTCCACAGTAAGGAACATCTTTAGCACACTAACTGGGAATTTACCAATCATATTAAAGCATTGCCTGCAACAGCTTGAAATGCCTGTTTGTCTATACCATAGTCCTAGATTTCTATTTTTCTGCACCAATAAACACTGACAAAAGTTTAAAGATGCACACAAATAATGAAGAAATAGTATGAAAAAGTTGTTTTTCACTTTTATTATTCTTTGCCAATATTCAAAACACAAAGTTGAACTTAAGCTTAAGCACAGTGGTTCAGATTCAAAGATATCTTTTAGAAGCAGGAACACTTTCATTTCCTCATTCTAATGCAGCCCATTATCTCCTTAGAAGCAGACCGGGCTGAACCCAGGCGGCTTGCTGAGAAGTAATCTGGTTACTCCAGCTGTGATGTGAGTTTTACATTTCTCCAAACCGTTGTTAATATGTAGCAGTTTGCAATTCCATCCAGTTCTGCAAACCCTTTTTATTGACTTGGTTTCAAAAAAACATTTATGGGATTAGCTGGGAATTTAAGTCTCTGTTGACAAAAATGCAAAAAGTTGGCCAAAATTAAGCATCAGATATCTCTGTTCCTCAGCTTATTTCTGTCCTTCCCATTACTTAATTCTTAAAACTTTAATTTGGACTATCCCAGTACATAGTTTACTGAAGGAAACCCTTCTCTATGACTGCCTCAGCAAAGATTGTATGTTTGTGCACGTACATGCAGATACTTTATATAGAATTGATTATTAGCTTGGTATAGCACTGCTACCTTCTCCCAAACATGTCTGCTGAGAAACATATTTCAAAAGAGTATATGAGAAAAATATTGGTAACCTGAGGTACAATACCACCTTATACTCTTCCTGAATTTAAGTTCCAATGTGTTCAACTATTCAAACATTATGGATTTACACTTTTATGAATCTACGTTTATCAAAATTACCTACAGAAATATAATTTGTTTCATTAAAAACTCTGTGCCAGATGCTGTACAAATGCAAAACCAGGAGCTTGCGACCCTGATAAAAGGCTAGGCTGCATTTCAACTGCAGTCAACAACTGTGCTACTAAGATAATTTATCCACTTGTTCCACCATAACTGATAGTAGCCAAAACAAGCATTTTTTTTTGAAATTTAACAGATGATCACAAGTCAAATGGACTAGCATTTCAGTTTAAATTACAAAAATCATTCTACTGGCAACTGATCGGCAAGAAGTCAGAAAGACTGCGTGCAACGGAAGGCTGAACTGAGTCTGTAAACAATTGTTTCTTTTGTGAATAGGAAGAAATTGTGTTTAAGTCCCTGAAAGAGGGGCATGTAGTCTACACCTCAGTAACTTGCAGCACTTCACTACAGTCTGTTGTTCAGTGCATGTCCTCTTGCCTTACTAGATCTTTACAGTTACACTAATACAAATGACCAAGAATCAACAAAGGAGCAATAGGTGGGCTCTAAGAGAACATTCACAGAGGATAGAATCTAATACTATTCCCAAGGCATGAGGTGAGAGAATAGATAAACATTCATTAACTGTCATGCAGTGACAGGTGGATTTTGGAGTGGGCAGCAGAACAAGTCCTTTCCTCATTGCTGAACACAGCCAGCATTCTATTCACTGTGCCCAGTCTTTGGGATGGCGCAAAACTTCTAGGATTTCTGCTTCCTTGGAGTTCTCTGGTGGTGAATGCATATACTCCCATCTGAAAAGTGGATGTGTGCAAAACAGCTGTTAGTACTTTTCTCCCCATACACTATTTACGATGTCAGGTTTTAAAGTACAAAGCAAAAAAAAACCAACAACAATCTGTCCATTTCATACTTACCTTATTGTGAATTTACCCCGTAACACTGTAAAACTTACCCAATAAAAATCTGCATTGCAGAGGAAAAGATTTCCTTTGTATTATTTTCCCTAAAATATCAACACATAATTTCTAAAGCAAACTGCAGCTGAACTTGAAAGACAAGGCAAAGCAGGCCATGCAGGTAAGACAGAAATAGGAAATTTCCAGAATGTCCTATTTTCATTTATGTCTTTTGAATATTCTCCAACTTGGCCACAGCATATTTCACTGCCTTCTGTTGTTCAGCAATAATTGCAGCTTCTCTCAGAACCAGTAATTACATTAGTCACTGGGAAAAAATGAATTTGGATAAGGCATGCTGAATACAAAAACTCCTACCTGGTGGTCTTTCTCTCCCTTTCTTTTTCAATTTAGTGCCCATTTTAGTTATTTCCCGTTGTTGTGGCCAAATTGCTTTCATCTCCTTTTCTTTCTGGTCTTGCCACGCAGAGACTTATTTATTTATAAGATTTATATGGCTGCCTATCTCATGTAATGACTCATGTAATAACAGTGCATGAAAACTTGGCTAAAAAGAAAAGTAATTCCCTCTCCCCAGCCAAACAGACACTCAGTTCAATCCCCATCCTAGTCCAATGCTTGGGAGAAGAGTCTGGTCTTCATGGCCCGCCAGAAGGCCAGATCAAGAGAATGGCTTTAAGCCTACTGCAATTATAACCCATCTTTTTTTTTAATTAAACTACCCCACAAATCTGTTTTGCTATTTCACTTATGATCTTACCTGGCAGTGAGTGGCAGAGACATAAGAATACTTTCAATTCTTGACCCTGGTGTTGCAAGGCCAAACTTTGTGCCTCTATCATACACGAGATTGAATTCCACATACCTGTTGGAAACAAACAACATCAAAGGCATTCCTCTAGTAGTATCTTAAATGGCATTCTTTTTTTCTGATTTTGCTAACCACTGAGAAAGGCAAAGGCAATACGGTGCATTGCAATTTAATTACTGATCCTGCCTAGCTTTTATTCTGGCTTTCAACATTTCACAAAACATTATTTACCTAATTTCAGGGTAGTCTTCAGAGACAACTATTAAAACACACATAGAAAGTCTTGAGCTACTGAGTTGAATGCTCAATAGTTCAGGTTTCCATGGCTGCACAGACTCATGAAACTCATATTAATGAACTGTCACCATAAAGAGTAGTTTTAGAAATTATCTTTTTTTCCCCATCCAGATCCTTGGATAACAGAAGCATCATTGAAACTTATAGTAGCATTTGTATAGCAATAATGGCTCAAACAGCATCTTTCTAAAAGGATGGGGAATGTATTATACTCTTACAAAGTAAATTACCCCGCAATTCTGGAAAGAGGATAAGGAGATGAGGGGAATATTGTCTTGTCTCATCTGAAGAAAGTCCTTATTAATTTATTGCTCATATTTCCCTTTTTAAAAAAAATCTTCATTTGTCTTCTTCATAGGAACAAATATTAAATCTATTACCGGTATTTAATGTTTGAACTGTAACACAACACAAGCTTACAACAAAATTATAAAATAATTTTTTATCATCATATAGGGTCAAGAGCAGTTAATCATATGGAGGAAATATGTTTGGTGGAAAGACTGCATAAAATGTTAATAAGCATAAAATACCATATTTTTCGGAGTATAAGACGCACCTTAGTTTTGGGGGAGGAAAATAGGGGAAAACAATCTGCCTACCAGGTATTCATCTGGCTAGCATCCTTAGTCTGGTCAGCTTCAGCACATTATTTTATCTCCTGGTTAGGACTTAAAAAAACCTTCTTCTGAGAGAGTAACAATGAAAGAGCATGCAAGCCAGTAAGAGCTGGGAAGATCGTTAGCACCTGGTTAGGGCTAAAAAAAACTTATTCAGAGCAGCTTCAGCACATTAGTTTATCCCCTGGTTAGGACTTTAAAAAACCTTCTTCTGAGAGAGTAACAATGAAAGAGCCTGCAAGCCAGTAAGAGCTGGGAAGATCGTTAGCACCTGGTTAGGGCTAAAAAAAAAAGTATTCGGAGCAGCTGCAGCACATTATTTCATCTCCTGGTTAGGACTTAAAAAAACCTTCTGAGAGAATAACAATGAAAGAGCCTGCAAGCCAGTAAGAGCTGGGAAGATCGTTAGCACCTGGTTAGGGCTAGAAAACAACTTCTTTGGAGCAAGTAGAGCAATGAAAAAAAAACCTGCAAAGACTTAGGGCTGGAAAACATTCTTCTGAGAGAGTAACAATGAAAGAGCCTGCAAGGTAAGAGCTGGGAAGATCTGTTAGCACCTAGTTAGGGCTGGAAAAAAAAAAGCTACATTCGAAGTATAAGACGCACCTGAATTTTCAGCCACTTTTAGGGAGGAAAAAGGTGCGTCTTATACTCCGAAAAATACAGTAATTCAGAATTATTATTTTTAAAAAACTAGAAATCAAAGGGACAGTGAAGAGGATACTGAAATCACAACTGACGTCTTCATATATGGCAAAAGTTGGTGTCTGTCATAAAGATCAGAATCAGCAACTTAAAATTTGAGAAGAAGATAAAGAACTGATGGTAGAAATAGAGATAGTAAGATACTGCATTTTATTTGTACAGTTTTGACCTATGAAGTTTCCTATAAAATTAGTTTCTGTTTTATTGTTATTTCTATGGTTAGCCATAGAAAGACTTTTTTGTACAATTTTTTTTATTTCATTTCACATATTTACATTCACAAATACACCATTTCATTTTCTCAATAATATTACATATTCTCTATTTTATTAAGAGTTATATTTTATCCCATCGAGACGTCTTTTTGCCATCCCTTACTTTCCTTTTTTATTTCCCACAACCCTTCTCCTCCCTCTACCTGTCTTACTTTCCTTTCCCTCCCTTCCATCCTTCTCTACATCCCTTTCTCTCTCCTACTCTTCTTCCCTCCCCTTACTTTCTCTCCTATCCTCTTTTCCCCTCCTTATCCTCCTCTCCTCTCCCCTTCTTCTTTCCTCCTCACCCTTCTCTTTCTCTCCTATTCTATTGTTGTGTTCTTTTATTCAAATAAACCTCAGGGATGGCCTTCCAGCAGTCTCAATTCATTACTTGTTTTACGCCTCTTTTCTATTTTCTTCTTCACATTTTTCACATATTAATATATTCCATTCTGAATGTATATTTGTCTAGTATAATTTTTCTATATTTCCCTTCCCCTTCCCCTCTTCCATTTCAAGTGTGTCATCTGGGTTTCTCTTTCATTCTTATTTCCCCTCTATTCATTCATATATTTTTTCCAACCATTCATAAAATCTTCCCCATGTCTTGTTATTCAATGATTCCTGTTTATCTTTTAGTCTAAGTGTTAATCTGTTCATTTCTGCACAATCTAAATTTTTTTTTATTATCTGTCCTTCATCAAGTATATTCGCTATTTTCCAATTTTGTGCAAATACTATTCTCGCCGCTGTTACTATATGCACTATCAAATAAGTATCTTCCTTATTATATTTTTTCTGGTAAGATACCCAATAGGAATGTTTCTGGTCTTAATTCTATCCTACATTTTAATATTTTTTCTAACAACGTTTGTATTTTAGTCTAACATTTTCTTGCTTCTATGCATGTCCACCACATATGATAAGAAGATCCTGGAATTTGATGACACTTCCAACATTTTGCTGACTTATCTTTAAACATTTTTGCTATTTTCTTCGGTGACATGTGCCATCTATAAAACATTTTATACAAATTTTCTTTATATGCTGTTGCCATTGTTGACTCATAATTTCTTTCCCATAGCTGTTGCCATTTTTCTAATTCAATTGTATAACTAAAGTTTCTTGCCCAAACTATCATTGTTTCTTTTACCACTTCTTCTTCCATTTTTACCTGTAATAGGTAGTTATATAGTTTTTAATCATTTTTTCATCTGATGCTATCAGTATCTCATCCAGTTCCGACTTTCCAAAATTAAAACCATATTCTTTAAGATCCTTTTTATGTCTTGATTGCATTTGCAGATATGTATACCAATCTAACTCAATTCCTTGCTTTTCTAAATCTTGTTTTTGTTTCAGTTCTCCCTTTTCTGTTAAAATATCCTTGTATCTAATAATATTTTGTATATTTATCAGTGTTGGATATGTCAACGCTTCCCTAGTTGAAAGCCACATTGGTATTTCTCTGTAGTGTTTTTCTTTCACTTTCTCCCACACTGTTAATAAGCTGTTTCTTACATAATGTCTCTGAAAATATGAATATATTCTATTTTTCCCGTACCATAAAAATGCATGCCATCCTAATTGCAAATCATGTCCTTCCAAAGTTAACAACCTTATATTTCTCAATAAAACCCATTCCTTCAACCATGTTAACACTGTCGCTTGATAATAAATCTCCCAATTCAGTAGTCCAAACCCCCCTCTAAGTCTTGTATCTGGCAACATTTTAACATTTATTCTTGCTTTCTTCCCTTGCCATATATATTTCCATATTGTTTTATTCAGGCCTTCAAAATATTTTTTTCTCCAGTTTTATCGGTATTGTCTGCAATAAGAATAAGATTCTTGGCAAAATATTCATTTTAATTAAAGCTATTCTTCCCATTAGTGATAGTTGTAAGTTCTTCCACTTCTCTAAATCGATCTCAATTTGATTTCTCAATTTATAGCCATAGAAAGACTTAAGTATGACATGATACAGCATCTGTTTCATAAAATGAAATGTGGGTAACAGTTACTTCATTTCAAAAACCTCATTCTTATCTTTCAGACCAGCCATAAGAAATGACAGTGGGTGGAGGTGGGGCTACAACAGTTAAATGCCACATGGTTTATCATAAGACACAAAAGATCCCGTTTTTTAAAAAAAAGCCTAAGCCAGAAAAATAGAATTCTACTCCATTTAAATAGAATTGGGAACATCAACAATTCTCATATAATCAGAAGACTTTAAGTTTAGAATTAGTGGATAGTTCTAACACTCAAAAACATGAAATAAAGCTATTTGGGAACAGCAGAAATCATAAAATATGCTGTTGAGTGGAATGAGCCAACAATACATATTTTGACAGCATTCAAAGTTTTCAAACTTTTTCCAAAATCATATTAATGTGTTAGTGGTTAATTTCAAAGTGTCCTATAAAAGATGGGAAGCATGTGTGTTCCAGTTATTAGATCTGGGTCTTCCAAAAGCCATAGTAATAGAAAAACTGGATGTTAAAAGTTTCAAGACACTAAACCAGGAAAACATGGGCTAAAGAAAGAGCCAAGACATTTGTATTAGTGGTCCCAAAGGATGTACCAATCTTCTATCCTGATACTCAAAAACCGTCTCTTACTCACCTCCCTCTACGGAGCTGCTGCCATAATTTTTCTTTTGGTGAGAACTTGTCCTGTGAGTGTTTCTTCACAATGGGAACGTAACAAGGCACAATAGCTTTGGCGCAACTCTGCACAAACTGGAAAACTTCTTCTTTCGAAGGCGAGTCCAAGTCATCAAAGAAGATGCCTCCTATTCCCCGCCGTTCTCCACGATGCTTGATGAAAAAATATTCATCACACCTGTCAACCCCAATCGTGCCGGTTAAAAGGGTAACACAGACACAGAAGTCTGAAAGACGGAGTCAGAATACGAGAAAACGACCTAGTGGGACTGCTTTATTTCAAAAGGAAACATACTATATTACTAAACAGAAAATATTGCAATATTTTCTAAAACTGTTTTAAAAACAGAAAGACCTTTTATGGATAGAAAGAAGAGAGGACTATTAATTTCAAGAGCTAATCATACATTTAGTTTCATCAGTTCCAAGAATGACAGCAACTATTCAGAAAAAATTCTGATATGAAATTCCTACGTACCATTTCTTGAACTTAGGATATAGCTCAGGATTGTGTTGGTCACAGGCGTCCTTCAGAGTTTTATGAAAATGAATAGCATCTTCTTCATTCAAGTAAGTTGGCGTAAGGTCTGTTCCACCACCAAACCACCATTGTTTAGTACCTAAGAGAACAGAAAAAGACCATCCTTTCTTTTTCTAAATTTTTTTGGGTAGATACTCTTGATGATTCTATAAGAATCATCATGTCCATTTAGTTACAACTCATCTCTAATGCAGAAAAACGGCTATTGTGATGTTAAGAACTTATAGTAATTTAAGAGACTCATTACATGCATACTTACTTAATATATTATATTTCCTGAGGTTTAATGTCATACAAAGTCAAACAAGTACAGCGTGCATATAAAAAGCAAGTTACTAGTTCTGTGTCTCTGGACATACAATTTATCTCTCAACAAAAAAAAAGTCTCTTAATAAAATAAGACCCGAGTTGTAAAATCTTGTGCTCAACAACTACTTCCTTATTTTTTTTTTCAATAGGACTAGCCTTTCTGGAATTTGTGAGCATGTAAATATGGCACTAATGGCTGTGGTTATGTCTTTGGACAGCGCTGGCCAATGGCCCTTGAAACAGAGATGAGCACTACCCCCTATAGTCGCCAATGACTATAAGCGGAGTAAAATCCGCAGGAACCCCTTTTTTTATGGTTGAATCATAAAGCTTCTCTTGTCTGTCTCTACTATTACCAACATGTCAGGGGTCTCTCGGACTCTGTCATCTAAAATGATAACAGCGGCATCAATCTGCAAGCTCAGCTCTCTTTGAGCATGCATGCATGCAATGTCACAGAACACAGAATAGTTTTATATAATTCTGGATCAAGGTATAGCACTTACCATCTCCATCTTCAATTTCGAAGTATCTGTAATTGAAGTGTATAGTGGGAATGTAAGGATTCTTTGGATGAATGACAGAACTCACTCCCATAGCACAAAAGGGCAATTTTCCTAAAAAGCAATGAAGAAAGAATGTCTTAATCAACAGTGAAAACGTAAGTCCAGAGCTACTGTGAATCAAGCAGCATGTAAATGTAATAACAACAACTATTACACATAATAAAACAATTGAAAAACAAAACAAAATTGTAAGCTTTCTAAATGTCCTCTCGACTCTGCATTTTACATTCCAGAAGCACCACTGCAACCTCTAAGACAGCGGTTCTCAACCTGGGGGTCGCGACCCCTTTGGGGGTCAAACAACCCTTTCACAGGGGTCGGGAGACTTCGCCCGGACGCCGCCATTTGGGTTCTTTTACCCTCTGCACATTACGCAGAACGCTTTGCGCAAGTGCAGAGGGTAAAAGAACCCAAATGGCGGCAATGGTCGCAGTGGTGGACGCGGCGGCGGGATGGGCTGTGGTGTCGCAGCATTAGGAAGGTTGAGAACCACTGCTCTAAGAGAAAAGACATAATTGCTATTTAAGATTTTTCAAGAAAGAAGTTAGTATGTCTCGCTGTTCAGAATACATAGAGTCTGGAAAAGATCTGAGGAAACTTTATATTTTTGTGACAAGATTTTTCTATGGTCCTCATTAACCAGAAGAAATCACACTGAGCTCAGTGAGGTTGACTTTGATATTAGAATGCAAAGAACTATTTATATCCGAAGAATACTTGTATAGTGGATTTGTGCCTAGCCCCTATGGGAAGCTGGATGATGGATTAGATTCACTTTTTGTTTAACCCAACAAATGTTGTTAGACTGCTTAGCAGATTTCATATATGAAACCTTACCACTTTTGGTCTTCAGAGTTTTCCCCCTGCTTCTCATCTGCTGAGCTGCTTCTTCAGAAAGATGTCCAAAAACAACTGAAACATTGACACCAGCCTTCTCAAATATTTCGCCATCTTGAAGTACACAGCTGATACCTCCGCCACCTGTAAAATAAAGAAACCAGCAATTATTTAAACAGCTAACTGTTTTCCAAAGTTTAGAATAATATTTTCCAATTATGGACCTGTTCAGATAGTTAATTGGATAGGATCCTTTATTTTTGAATGCAGGTAGTTCAACAGCATATTATTTGCCAGAAGTAGCAACTGGATTCCAGGAGACCCAAGGAATCATATTCTGTCACTCTTTACTCTGGACTCCCAGCAATTAATTTTAGAAGGATACTAGGAAGTGTGTGTAATTCAAGCAAGAACTGATGAAGGTAAAACTGATGGATTACATTTGCAGTCTCCGTGGCAAGATCTGGTTTATTTGTTCAGAACCAACAATACTTTTTTTCTTTGCTTCTTTTGGGGGAAAAGGAAGCATAGTTGAAAATTTCACTGCCACAATGCCAAAATAATAAAAGTAGAGGTCAGGCATATTTTATTCCGCTCTTTTCCTAGCATCTGGGGCATAAGACAAGTTATAAATGATAGTCTGTCTCTTAATTACTCAAAGGGCCAGTTGTTTATAAGCAAATATATTTTATTTAGCAATAACACTGTATGAGCTGATACCTTGAGACAGACATTTCTTCTTTTTGTAATACAGCAGTCCTTGCTTATATACAGAATAACTTACTTTTCACTCAAAGTCTACCACTGTCACTCTCTTCTAGTTATTGTCTCTTGGCAAGATTTCAGAAATGGTTTGCAACTGTCTCCTTCCCAGGGCCAAGAGAGAATATGTAGCCCAAGATCACCAAGTGGCTTTATTTCTAATGGTCTTCTGGTTTATAGCCTGATACCTTAACCACTCACTAAAGCTGTATATTAAAAGAGATAAAATTATGCTTAGTAAAAAATACTGGACATAAGTTTTGTTGATCAAACTCATACTATTTAAATGTCCTTCAGTAATGTCTAAGTAATATCAATTGGGTTTCCTGAACTATGATATATCACTGATTCCTTTATTCATCTGTAAAAAAATAGGGGAATAATATTATACCTTTTACCCTTACATGGCAGATAAAAGAGGGTAGAGGCAATGCTGCAATCAAAGTATCACTGTGGTATTTCATAACACAAACAGGTATTTGCAGCAAATTTTGTATTACAAGGACACACAAATCCATAAAGAGTCAGCATGATATAGTAGTTGAAGTGATGGACCTCAACCTGGGAGATCCAGGTTCTAATGTACCTTCAGCCAACAGAAGTTCACTGGGTGATTTTGAACCAGTTGATCTTTCCAGCCCAGCCTACCTCTCAAGTTGTGGAGAAAAATTAGAGGAAGGAGTTCCATGTATACCACTTAAGAGTTCAAGAAAGCAGCGCATGAATCTGGCAAATTATTTACATCAATCTAGATTTAATCACTTGATATAGATTAACGAAAGGATGTTAGGCTCTATGGGACCATGTAGTTTTCTTAGTAACAATACCAATTTCTGGTAGCACCTTTTTCAACTAAAAAAATATTGAAAGGCATACATTATCATAAGTTGCACCTCATCTATGCCTTTTAAATTAAATTTGTTAGTTGTAAAGGTGTTACCAGAATCTTCCTGGGTTTTTTTTTTGGCATCATAAACCAACATGGTTCTCCACCCATAAAATACACAAATGTTTTGCTGCTATTCTCTTGCAAGGCTTTAAAAAAATATTTAGACGTGAGGTTATTTAGTTACCTCTTATCCAAGTATTAACTAAGTGCCACTCTGTATGGCTAAGGTAGGGTTCCCACTACCCAGCTGGCAATACATATTTTGTATTCCTGAAGATCCTTGAAGCAGCTTTTACTATCCTCCAAGCTCTTGGCCCTTTTGACACCTATCTCTTGGTCATGCAGAATCTTGCTGCTTTGCCTGCTTGTTTTTAAAATGAAATAAAAAGAAGTTTCTAAATAACTGAGACCTTTGAGATGTTTATTACAATCTCGAGCATGCTAAAGGGAAAATAAGAACGCTCCTCTACTCTAGTCAGTGAAACTTGTGAGGGAGTGAAGAGGCCAGTTTTCAGATCTAACCAAATCCAGCCCCACACCGGCAGGCGGGGGCAATTACTCCGAATTAGTTCCAACCTGCAGAGGTGCCAGTCAGTGCGCGGCCCCCGAGAAAGGAACGCGTCCCCACTCTACCCCGGAATTCGGGTCACCTTCCTTCCTTTCCCAGCGGTCCACGGTGAAAGCGGCGCCGCGGTCGACCTGGGCCAGCGCCTTGCACACCTGGCTCTGCGTCTCCATGATGAGCAGCTCCATGCGACTTCGCATGTCTCCGCGCCGGTCGCGCAGCTCTCGCAGTCCGCTCACCGGAGGAGCCATGAAGGTCTCGAACAACCTTGCCAGATCCTCCTCGTCCTCCTTTCCCCACGGCTTTTCCGGTTGTAGTTGTTGTTGCTGCTGCTGCTGCCGCCGAGGCTGCTCCTTCATCTCCGCCCGCCGCACCAGTCCCAGCCCGGCCAGCACCGCCGTGGCTCCCGCAGTCCAGGCGAACGCCGATCGCTGCCACCGACCCTCGCCCCAACGGGAAGAACGGCCCGGCGGCGATCCCAAGGAACCCGAACCGAACATTCTGGAGCAGCGCGGCCCGGCCCGGAGGCTGAAACCCCGGGCGCCCAGGTGGCGAACCCCGCACAGCAGAAAGGACATGGTAGCGGGCGCCCAGTTCCTTCAGCAGCCGTCCGGATCGGCGCCAAGCCAGGAAAGTGCGCTGCGCACGCCCCTTCGTCTGCGAGCCCGGAAGAGGTGGGGAATGCAGAGCAATAGCTCGTGGGGAGGGACTGGAGCACAGTTTCATTGGCGATCATGCCCATCTCTAACATTTAGCATTTAGACTACAACTCCCAGCAGCACCCCTGGGATAAAAGGGAGGTAGAAGCAAGAAAGCGCTTCGTTTTTACTTAACAATCCTGGCCAAAATTTTGAGAATGACACAAAGATTAATTCTCATAAAGTCTGCTGCTCCAGTGTTGGAAGATCTTCGTGCAGATGTTACGATGGTATGCTGACCTATAAGTACAAGTATTTGCATAAGTGTCAAAGGCTTTTATTGACAATTACATTAGGTTGATGCAAATAGTCAATATTTGCAGTGTTGACCCTTCTTTTTCAAGATCTCTCCAGTTTGCCCTGGCATGCAGTCAATCAACTTCTGGACAATATCCTGACTGATAACAGCCCATTCTTGCATAATCAATGCTTGGAGTTCGTCAGAACATGTGGGCTTTTGTTTGTTCACCCGCCTCTTGAGGATTGACCACAAGTTCTCAATGGGATGAAGGTCTGGGGAATTTCCTGGCCATGGACCCAAAATCTCAATGTTTTGGTCCCCAAGCTACTTAGTTATGCCTTATGGCAAGGTGCTCCATCATGCTGGAAAAGGCATTGCTCGTCACCAAACTGTTCTTGGATGGTTGGGAAAAGGTGCTATTGGAGGAGGTTTTTGTACCATTCTTTATGCATGGCTGTGTTCCTAGGCAAAATTGTGAGTGAGCCCACACCCTTGGCTGAGAAGCCACACCACACATGAATGGTGTCAGGATGCTTTGGTCGCACTCACCTTTTTTTTCTACAGGCAAGGTTTGTTCTGGATGCCCCAAACAATCGGAAAGGAGATTCATCAGAGAAAATGACTTTACCCCAGTCCTGTTGTGGCAGGGCTGAAATACAGTGGAAATGTTTTCTGGGGATTAAGTTCATTTTGATGGCACAGAGGGACTTCGCAATTAATTGCAAAGTGATCTGATCACTCTTCTTAACATGCTGGAGTATATGCACATTGCCATCTTCGACACTGGAGCAGCAGACTTTGTGAGAATTAATCTTTGTGTCATTCTCAAAACTTTTGGCGAGGACTGTACTTGAGGCGTGGGGCAGAGGCACGTAGGAAGAGAAGATTGCAGCATTGTTGCGTAAAAATTAACAGGCTGTTTTCTTTAACTTCTCCAGGTGGTGGTGGTGGAGAAGAGGTTTGTCAAATTCAGCTCGTCATTAAAAATGCTTACGCTTATCAAACGGGAACCTAGTTGCAACAAGCAGAAGAGTACTTAATTTAATTTAATTTAATAGATTTGTATGCCGCCCAACTCCCGGGGGACTCTGGGCGGCTCACAACATATCCAAATCTATTACAATAAAAACATCACAGTTAAAAAGATATAGAAAAATTAAAAAGAAAATCTCCAACATTCATAACAAGGGGGGGAGACCCAGAGATAATATGCTTGGTCTCACTTTCACCCCGCCTGCCGGAAGAGCCACGTTTTTATTGCTTTCCGGAAGGCCAGCAGGGTGGGGATGGCTCTGATCTCCGGAGGAAGTTGGTTCCATAGGGAGGGAGCTCCCACAGAGAAGGCTCTCCCCCTAGGCCCCGCCAACCGACATTGTTTGGTTGATGGGACCTGGAGAAGACCCACTCTGTGGGACCTAACTGGTCGTAGGGGGGTATGCGGCAGGATGCGGTCCTGAAGGTAACCTGGCCCTGAGCCATGTAGGGCTTTAAAGGTAATGACCAACACCTTAAATTGGATCCGGAGACTAATGGGCAACCAATGCAGCTGCCGGAGGACAGGTGTTACATGGGTGTACCTGGGCACACCCACCACGGCACGAGCAGCTGCATTTTGCACCAATTGTAGTCTCCGGATACTCTTCAAGGGTAGCCCCATGTAGAGCGCATTGCAGTAATCCAGCCGGGAGGTGATAAGGGCGTGGGTGACTGTGAGAAGCGCCTCCCTCTCCAAGAAGGGTCGCAATTGGTGCACTAGGCGAACCTGTGCAAAGGTCAGTACAATGTGTTTATTAATTGCCCTCCTACGCCCTGCAATTTATTGGTATAATTGTGCTTTGAGTTAGAGTTGAATGAGACCAAAAAGGCTCTGAGAGTTGTTAATCTAATCTTGCGTAGCTTCTTCTCTGGCAATATTACACTGCTAACCAGAGCATACAAAACATTTGTTAGACCAATTCTGGAATACAGCTCACCTGTCTGGAACCTGCACTGCATATCAGACATTAATACAATCAAGAGAGTCCAGAAATATTTCACAAGAAGAGTCCTCCACTCCTCTGCTCGCAACAAAATACCTTATTCCACCAGACTTGAAATATTGGGATTAGACAATTTACAACTACATCACCTCCAATCTGATCTAAATGTAGTTCATAAAACCATATATCAAAAAGTCCTTCCTGTCAATGATTACTTCAGCTTCAACCGCAACAATACACGAGCACAAAATAGATTCAAACTTAATGTAAACTGCTCCAAACTCGACTGCAGAAAATACAACTTCAGCAACAGAGTGATCAATGCCTGGAATGCACTACCTGACTCTGTGGTTTCTTCCCCAAACCCCCAAAACTTTAACCTTAGACTGTCTACAGTAGACCTCTCCCCATTTCTAAGAGGTCTGTAAGGGGGGGATGCATAAACGCACCACTGTGCCTACCGTCCCTGTCCTACTGTCCTATTGTCCTCTTTTATCGGTACTTTTTACTTATGTTATGTTTATACAAACAACTACTATACTGTACATGCTTGACAAAATAAAATAAAATAAAAAATAAACACCTATTTGGAAAGGGGTGTGTAATCTTGCTCGATGAAAAAACAATAGACAAGAAGCAATAACGTGTGAATAAACAGCAGAGGGTGGAAAAGGGAATTAACTTCCCAACTGCTACCCTCTCCTCCTCCAGATAAGGGCAAAACTGCTTTTGAATTCTGTTATTGCTCGGAAAGGCAGGGAATTCCTTACAGTAGAAGATGTTACAGCTTCTACCCCTTCCTACTTTTTCTTCCTCATTTGGACATACATTATGGAGGCTCGGCTTGATACAGAAAGGCGAAAGCAAACACCTTTGCTTGGTACCTCCGAAAGCGGGAAGGAGAGGGACAAACCAGCAGCTCCCCCCCCACGCGTTCCACGCAATAAACTGGGGTGCAAAAGTAGGCCAAGGAGTTGAGTAGAGCAGCATCTGTTAACAAGCCACAACGGCGTCAAAAAAACTAGCAAAAGTTGTGCCATTGAACCAATGGTCCAATAATGTAATGATGTCAGCCTTGTGAGGTAAATCAGATAGGAAGCAGGCCCAGATGAGTTCATTCTATTATTTTTTCTTTGGTTACAACATTACCGATATTTTCAGTCTGAGTACATTTCTAACCAGCACCACCCCTTCTCTTTACATCCCAAGAAACCCTTCTGAGTTCACATTCCTACTGTGGGCTAGGTAGCCTTTTATCTGATCTTCCGTTTCCCAAGGTCATTCCCACATACAAATGATTTATCTGGTACAGGTTGATAAATTGCAACATTTGCACAATCATGTCACAATGCACATCATCATCTAATCTTCCTTGTGCCTGGGACCTGTCCCCCCTCCCCCCATGACACCCATAGTTGTATGCAGGGGTGAAATCCTCCCGGTTCGGCCGGGCCAGTTGTTCGGCGTATAGCCGATGAAACTGGCGGCGGTCGCGGAGCTTCTCCCGCCCGCTTCCCCGGGCCGGCTGAACGCCGCCATTCGGGTTATTTTGCCCTCTGTGCATGTGTGCGCATGCACAGAGGGCAAAATAACCCGAATGGCGGCGTTCAGCCGGGCGGGGGAAGCGGGCGGGAGAAGCTCCGCGCCGCGAATGCCGCCAGTTCCATTGGCTATACGCCGAACAACTGGCCCGGCCGAACCGGGAGGATTTCACCCCTGGTTGTATGACATTACTTTTATGTCGTGTGTTATTCCAATTTCATTTATATTGTTTTATCAAACTTTTGTAATGATCTGTTTTTGGAACTCTGCATTTTGATATGGCCCAAGGGCTAATCAATAAATAAATCCATTCATTCATTCATTGCTTTTATGACCCTGGGAGGATAGAAGCAAAAAGGTGGGTACCTTTTGGAAGGCAGCTGGATTTATACATTGCGATGCACCATAAACCTGACAATCACTATGTTTTATTGTAGTATGATTCTAGACAACACATGACTCATTGGGTCATCGTTTCAGAGACATTTCCTTGCCAAATTCCTCAATGCTTTCAACAATAGCAGAGCTAATGTACTGCCTTCACTGGAAAAGTTAGGATACATTCAGAGATGTATCCTCCTTGAAAACAGCCAACGTTGAACTGTATAGAACAGTGATGGCGAACCTTTTTTCCCTCGGGTGCCGAAAGTGCATGCGCGTGTGCTATCACACATGCGCGAGTGCCAACACCCATAATTCACTGTCTGGGAAGGGCAAAAACGGCCTCCCCCGCCCCCCCAGAGGCCCTCTGGAGGCCGGAAATGGCCCATTTCCCAACTTCTGGTGGGCCCAGTAGGCCCATTTTTCGCCCTCCCTAGGCTCCAGAGGCTTCCCTGGAGCATGGGGAGAGCAAAAACGCCCTCCCCTGTCCCCCCGGAGGCCCTCCAGAAGCCAAAAATGCCCTCCCAGAGCCTCCGTGCAAGCCAAAAATCAGCTGGCCGGCACGCACTGGAGCTGAGCTAGGCAATGGCTCGCGTGCCAGCAGATATGGCTCCGTGGGCCACCTGTGGCACCCGTGCCATAGGTTTGCCATCACTGGTATAGAACAATCAAACATCACTATTTGGCCAATTTTGCAAATTATAAAATTTGCCAAATTTGAGTCATGATGCATGCATGGCTGGCTCAGGAATTCTGGGAGTTGAAGTCCACAGGTCCTCAAAGAACCATAGTTTGCCCACCCCTGCCTAGAGCAAGGGTGTCAAACCCGTCGCATCACGTTGCTGTCACGTGACGTTTCATGATGTTTTTTCCCATTCGTGGAGCTGGAGTGGGCATGACCTGCGCGTGACGCATCCAGCCTATGGGCCGCCAGTTTAACACCCCTGTCCTAGAGTGCACAGTTTCAGTCTCATCTTCCTTCCTTCCTTCCTTCCTTCCTTCCTCCCTTCCTCCCTCCCTCCCTCCTTTCTCCCCTCCCCGTCATTCTGTGATTATCTCCCTTCCTCCAATTCCTGCCAGTTTGTTTGTGGGAAATTTACAGATAGAAAGTCAATGGGAAAGCTAGCAGGAAGTTACAAGTCCATAACCAGTAGGCAGGTATGTGGCTACTGCTGGGTGGGGAAGAAACACAAATCTATCATAAAAGCACCCACCTTCCAAAACATCTTAAGTAAACCCAAAGATCTAGTAGCCTCAGAAGAAAAAAATCTACAACATGCAGTGTAAGGACTGCAACATCTACTAGGTAGGATAGACAGGCAATGTATACGCATAAATACCAACTAGCAATCAAAAGACACGATGAAAATTGTGTCTTTTGTGTCATTAATTGCACAACACATGGACAAACAAAATCTTAGTTTTAATTGGGAAACTGAGCAGCTTATATCAAGCTAAATCGAAAATGCTAGATAATTCCTAGAACAAGGGTGTCAAACTCAAGGCCCGCAGCTGGATCTGGCCCGCGGGGTGCTTAAATCTGGCCTGCGGGGCCAGCTTGGAAATAGCAAAGGACTGGCCCGCGGGCAGCCAAAATGGGGCACGGAGGGCCGCGCCCGCCCGTGCCCCATTTTTGGCCTGGACAGCCTCCTGCAGCATTCTGCCACCCAAACAGGGTGCAGGGGGCCGCGCGGTCCCCCGTGTCCCATTTTGCCTGCCAGGCTTGAACTATCTTGCTTTGCATGTAATAAGTCTCTCTCATATATTAGTTTCACCTTTTAAGTTGCATTACTGAAATAAATGAACTTTTGCACCATATTCTAATTTTTCAAGTTTCACCTGTAAATGTAAGTTTATCTGCCATTTATAACCATTTAGTATAAGGAGATTAAGCCTATTTATCATTCTTGCTTGCAGAATTCAGCATAACTTGATCTTTGATCTTTTTTTTAATGGAATGCTTCACAAATTTGGGTGTCAAGCTTGCGCAGGGGCCATGCTAATCTTCTCTGTATCATTCCAATTTTAGTATATGTGCTGCCGAAGCGAGCATGATCATTTATCTTTGAAGAGCCGCCAGAAAGGGGTGCAGGCTAAGCTGAAGTCCTAAGTTGGTGAATACAGGTGGAGTTTATTATAAAGTGTATACCATATTTTTTGGAGTATAAGATGCACAGGAATATAAGACGCACCTTAGTTTTGGGGGAGGAAAATAGGGGGCGAAAACTACCTACCAGGTATTCATCTGGCTAGCGTCCTTAGTCTGGTCAGCTTCAGCACATTATTTTATCCCCTGGTTAGGGCTGAAAAAGCCTTTTTCAGAGGGAGTAGGAATGAAAACAAGCCTGCAAAGACGGAGTAGGAAGTCGGGAAGATTGTTAGCACCTCCTTAGGGCTGGGAAAAAAAGCTTCAGAAAAGCTACATTCAGAGTATAAGACGCACCCAAATTTTCAGCCTCTTTTAGGGAGGAAAAAGGTGCGTCTTATACTCTGAAAAATACGGTAATCATCAGGGCCCTCTGTAAGGTTAAAGTCACAGTCCTGTTGTGCCACAACATTTGGGTAATTCAAAGAAGGTTGCCAGCGTATCTTCTAGCTTCATACTACATTGATTATAGCTTTTCTTTGTAATGGTGGAAAATAAACACTAATATTAACAATGAGCTGATACCAAACTGAGAAATAGGGTGATAGCCATTTGCTTTAAAAGAGGGATTGTTGTAGCTGCTACTCTCAAAGAGCTAGGAATGAAGATACCCAAATTGCCTTTCAGCCATTCTTGCCTCCTGCCTGGAGTTGCCTTCATTTTATATGAGTGGTACCAGGGGTGGGTTCCTACCGGTGAGGTCCAGTGCGCCGTTCCGGTAGGGACCCGTCGCTTACGTAATTTGCGTGTGACGGCTCCGGTGCTGTCTTCGCCGGTCTGTCGTGTGCTGCCATCTTTTTTTGCAATTTTTCAGCTTTTTTTGCTTCCTGCGCATGCATGGAAGCAAAATCTCGCTGAAATCTTGCGAGGGGATGTGCGCACACACAAGATTTTGGCAAGATTTCACTTCTGTGCACGGGCGGAAGCGAAAAATTGCCAAAATCGCACACACACGTGCTTCCCATGAGATTTCGGTGAGATTTTGCTTCCGTGCATGCACGGAAGCAAAATCACACGAGAGGGCGCACGTGCGTAGTGAGCAAGCGCAACATGGCAATGCGCACGCAGCGCACTGGTAGCGAGGTAACAGCAACCCGCCCCTGAGTGGTACCCATTAAGTAGGAGGTCATCAACTGTCCATGTTTCTTGTACCAGGTTTATATCTTTGCCATACAGGCAGGCAGAAAAATTGGAGCCTCTATTGCAATATCAGCAAGCAAGATTCCATATTAGAATTTTTAAAGTATTGATCTTGAACTGGTCTCCATGCTGTCATGCCTTCTGCATTATGAGTGTGGACCTATCAATGCCCACTTGATGGACTTCATGAGCTCCACCAATAAGCAGAGTTTTTGAAGATTCAGAATTCCGAGGATTAGAATGATCGGCAGACTGACTTCTCATCATCCTGAGAAAATATTTAAAAAATTAATTTTGAGGGTTCTGGATGTTTGGAGCATAAATTAAAAAAACAAAGAGAAGTTCTCAATTGTCAGGTTCAAGCTTTGCATGGATTTTTGTGAATCTACGTTCTTCAAGGCAGCTTTCAGGCTGCAGATAAATTGTTCCTCCTCCTGAGCAGCACAATCATATTGTTTCTCAAGGTGAAATTTATTATTCTGTGTCATTAATAGAGCTAAATTTATTAGTGGTTTGGCTGTTTTTAGGCTGTCGTTAAGGCTTCTCCAGCCTTTTAATGATACCAACCTAGTGTGTTCTGACAAAGCACTGAAAGAGTTAATTACCATATTTTTCGGAGTATAAGACGCACCGAAGTATAAGACGCACCTTAGTTTGGGGGGAGGAAAGCAAGGAAAAAAGGCCTCTACCTCCAAGCAAGTTGTCAAACAGCAAACAGCACAGATGATATACACTGTTTGCTGTGTATTTCTGTGCATGTGTGCCTGACCCATAGAAATAGCAAAGAATTGGAGAAATGTACATTATGCCAGAAAGTTTTCTTAAATGTAGTCACACTAACTCCTCCCAATTATTTAAATAGATCTACTCCAAGGTAACTAAACTCTAATACTAAACAGGACACTGTTACATTTCATACTATACTTGTACAGAGCTGTTAAAATTAATTAAAATTTCTGGAAGTATACATTATTCTCTATTATTTAAAAGAAGATACAATAGCACTGGGCCTCTTCAGAGCAAGCATTTATTTTAAAAAGCTTCTTTATTTTGTTAAGTTGTCTAGATTTACAGGGATCTCCAACCTTGGCAACTTTAAGACTTGTGGACTTCAACTCCCAGAATTCCACAGCCAGCAAAGCTAACAAAGCTGGCTGTTGAATTCTGGGAGTTGAAGTCCACAAGTCTTAAAGTTGCCAAGGTTGGAGACCCCTGGCTCTAGAACAATAATAAAGCAGTCTTTAAAAAATAAGTCTAATAATTTGAACATTCTACAGACATTTATAGTTATTCACTTACCCCTTTGCAGCCAGTTCAGCAAAAATAAAAAACCTGCGTGTCTAATCTCTCCCAGCTATTTGCCTCTTTGCAGTTAGTTTCACTTTCATTTTTCCACGTGGCAAACCTAATCAGCTGTTCCTCGGGAAACTGCTACTGACTTGCTTGGCTTTAAAGGCTCTTCCCTCTTTCCTGCAAGCAGGTAAATTGATGGAAGACAGAGGCCAAAGGGTAGGGGTGGCTGGATGGGTGAGGCTACATTCGGTGTATAAGACGCACCCAAGTTTTCACACTCTTTGGGGGTAAAAAGGTGCGTCTTATACTCCGAAAAATACGGTAGACTTTATTCTTCTGATTCATTAGACAGCTGTGTTTATTAAATAAGTTGTTTATTTAAATCTTTCCATTGCAGAGGCTCTGTTGAAAAGGTGTCCTTGAAGTTATCTGAGTGGGGAATTTTATTTTTGTGTGCTAAAGATAACAACACCTGTGTTGTGTGCTAAAGATTTTGTGTGCTAAAGATAACAACACCTTTACGGCTGCACCGAGTTAAAAGTGGAATGATGAATGGAAAGCGTGAGTTGGGAAGTTTTCATTTTAAAGAGCATGCTGAGGATTACAGACTTTTCAGGACTAGGCTGTAACTGTCTCTAGGAGGAAGCCATTCTAACTTTCGTAAGTCCATCAGTTGTCTTTCACACTGCAGTAGCTGGCTTAAGGTCTGGGTGCTGTATTTTTTTTTTAGAGCCCCATCTGCTTCTGTTTATTGTTTAGGATTTGCAGAGTTATCTTAGTGGTTTGTAAGAGACATATGCCTTTCACGAACTTCTTGCTTTTCTCTGTACTTATCCCTTATGTTTGTTGCTGTCACTTTCCCTTAGAAGGCTGAATTCAGGAGTGACAGTTTCCTTTCCCCTGCCACCATTTGCAGGGCACAATTTAGATGCATGCGGCCTGCATCCTGTGGATGGGGCTTTGCTTGTTTGCACAGACCAGTTGCTGACATGCTGCGGACTGTGCCAGTCCACAGACTGAGGGTTGGGGATCCCTGATGTAACTAACTGTGGGATGCTGCAAATAACTATAAATGCGAGGTGGTTGCAGAGTTGCCTCAAAAGTGGTCATCTGACCGGCATTGGAACTTTAGAACCTGGTCATAAGTACTTATTTATTTATTTATTTATTTATTTTGTTATTCTTATATGCCGCTCAACTCCCGAAGGACTCAGGGCGGCGTACAACAAAGAGAAATACAAGAATAATCAAAATTTCAAAAAAATAATAATAAAAAAGTACCCCTAAGAAGGTCTGTTATAACTTTGACCAGTTGCTAAAAATGACCGGTTGTAAGTTGCATTGGGCCGAATAAAAGAAAAAACCGATTATCACATGTTCTGCACAAAGCAGTATGCAGCAGCTGCCAAAAAAGCCAACACAGTTCTAGGCTGCATAAACAGAGGGATAGAATCAATATCACATGAAGTGTTAATACCACTTTATAATGCCTTGGTAAGGCCACACTTGGAATACTGTATCCAGTTTTGGTCACTACGATGTAAAAAAGATGTTGAGACTCTAGAAAGAGTGCAGAGAAGAGCAACAAAGATGATTAGGGGACTGGAGGCTAAAACATGAAGAACGGTTGCAGAAACTGGGTATGTCTAGTTTAATGAAAAGGACTAGGGGAGATATGATAGCAGTGTTCCAATATCTCAGGGGTTGCCATAAAGAAGAGGGAGTCAAGCTATTCTCTAAAGCACCTGAGGGTAGTACAAGAAGCAATGGATGGAAACTAATCAAGGAGAGAAGCAACTTAGAACTAAAGAGAAATTTCCCGACAGTTAGAACAATTAATCTGTGGAACAGCCTGCCTCCAGAAGTTGTGAATGCTCCAACACTGGAAGTTTTAAAGAAGATGTTGGATAACCATTTGTCTGAAGTGGTGTAGGGTTTCCTGCCTAAGCAGGGGGTTGGATTAGAAGACCTCCAAGGTCCCTTCCAACTCTGTTATTATATTATATCTTATATATTCAAAATAGTATTTTTATATGACTTGTTAAGTTTTTATAATGTTCATAATTATTCATTTTTTTAAAATGTACAGAACACACATCATAGGACACAGAACAAGCTTTTAAAAACTTCAGAAGAATAAAAATGTTATTTTACTTAAAAATGCATAGAAATCAGTGAATTAGCTTGGGCTCCCAAGAACTAAGTTACTTGGCTTTATCATCATGTGAGCTTAGGCTGTCATATCTGGGTTGCAAATATTCTGACAACCACTAGATGGCAGCAAATCATGTTACTCCCATGATTTTCTTAGATGCTGCATTAGGATTTTTATAACTCAGGTAATAGCAGCCCTAATAAAACTGATCCCCACCCCACCCACCCTACCCCCGAAATTGCAACTATCCATTCGTTACTACTTCTATGGAACAGCGGTCCCCAATCCTTCCAACTCCATAGAACAGCGGCAGGGAGGGGATGGTTGTGCATGCCCAGCCACTGCTTGTGCGAATGGAGTTTTGCATGCTCATCCACTGCTTGCGTGGCCCAGTTCCCAACAATCCGTGGACCATTCCCAGTCCACAGACCTGGGGTTGCGGACCCCTGCTCTGAAAGAAGTATTTTACCAGCATAATAACCAAGTTTAATATACATTAAATCCAGGGGCGGGTTCCTAATTTTTTTACTGCCACTCTGTGGGCGTGGCTTGCCAGCCATGTGACTGGGTGGGCATGGCTTGCCAGCCATGTGACTGGGTGGGCGTGGCTTCTCAGACTGCTGAAAGGAGGGGAACTGAGATAGGTCCTGTCGCCCATTCCCCCTCCCCTCAGCAGCTCGAGAAGCCTCAAACGTGCGAAAATGCCTAGAATCATCACCGCGCGTATGTGGCTTCTCGGAGGGGAATGGAGATAGCTCCTGCTGCCCATTCTTTCAGCATCTCACGCGCTCCCTTAGCCATCCTCCCCTGCTTGGACTCACTGTGGGATAGGAAGGCAGGGCATGCACAGTGCCGGAAGCTCGGCTTCTGGGCATGCGCAGAAGAAATTTTTTAAAAAAAGTTTAATTTTTTTTAAAAAAATGGCGGTGCCCAGGCACCGGCAACTGACCGCACCGGTACTGTGACGTCACCAGTGGGCCGCTACCGGTGCTATAGAGTGGACCGCATTGGTAGGAACCTACCACTGATTAAATCATGCTGATTGTTTAGCATGTTACTTGGCTCAGGAATAAATTCAAATAATCAGTTAACATTCAAGCAAAAACCTGACAGGACCTTTTGGCATAACAATTATGGTTTTCGGCAAAAATACGTTGTTCTGTAATAGGTATTGTATTTCTCTATTACTTACTTTACAGAGCTATTCAGTATACTTTGATTACACAGAACTTGATATTGATATTGACAAAGAGTAAAAAAGTATGTATATTATCACAACAAATATTTTCTCAATTGGAAAACTGTCTTTACTTTGTGCTACTACAAACTGTTAGTATATAATATACAAATATTGTTGGTTGTTTCAAAATCTAAGGAACTGGTTTGGACAAAACTCAGCAGCACTTTTTTGTGTGGCTGTTGATAAAAATAGGATCGCCAACATGATCGGCAACGTCCGATGACTGATATGGCACAAGAAGAAGAAATTGGTGGTTTGGCTCAGATTCTTTCAATTAAATATTAACTTTTTAAAATAATTTGTCAAATACTTTTTTGTGGAATCTCAGGTTAAAAAATGAAGTAAACAAATATTTAAATGCTACCATGAAAAAAGTTTGCAGACAGAGTACTTGAGGTAAAGAAGAACTCACATGATTTTCTTAGATGTACTTGTCCTGCCCTGTATTGTGAAATCTCATGACTAGCAAAATTTTCATTTAAAAGTACATACTGTACCTTCATGCGTTGGGCCAATAACATTATATCGCTGAATTCACACATCCTATTATGGTTTAACGTTAGTGGAAAAAGTGAAATAAGTCACGTATCAGTGGATTTCTTTGGCCAGTTGTCAAATGTGACTATTAATCTCTATGAGGAAAAGTTATACAACTTGGAGTTTTTAGCTTTACCTTCCTCCTTTTTAGGATTTGGTTCATAATCACGGTCATCTGTTGTAGTTATTGCTGAATTGTGTTGGGCTTCTCTTGTCTTTTTAAAACTTTTGTTCAAAGGCTTAGGGCCAGTGCTGTGTATATGCCAAAGGATCAGACTACATTTGAAAAGAAACTGGTCTGAAATTGAACATTGAATTTACAAATTACATTGTTTGTTTTAGTATGGTTTAGCATATTTTGTGACTCCAATGATTATGGTTCACAATGCATGTTTATGGTTTAGCACTATGCACAATCAATTGTGACTTACTCTGAAAGAATGGTGAAGGAAAATATTTCACTATTTGACTCCAGTCTACATCTACCTATTTAACAGTGGCTAAGACGCTGAGCTTGTCGATCAGAAAGGTTGGCAGTTCAGCAGTTTGAATCCCTAGCGCCGCGTAACGGAGTTAGCTCCCATTACTTGTCCCAGCTTCTGCCAACCTAGCAGTTCGAAAGCACGTAAAAAATGCAAGTAGAAAAATAGAGACTACCTTTGGTGGGAAGGTAGCAGCGTTCTGTGCATCTTTGGCGTTTAGTCATGCCAGCCACATGATCATGGAGACGTCTTCGGACAGTGCTGGCTCTTCGGCTTTGTAACGGAGATGAGCACCGCCCCCTAGAGTCAGGAACAACTAGCAGATATGTGTAAGGGGAACCTTTACCTTTAAGGCAATCATAAAGACAAAGAGCCATTACTCTGACTTCTTAATTGGAAGTCCGACTCATGAGGGAGGCCACACGCTTGACCTAGTGTTTCTTTCGGGGCAGTGGAGAGATGATCTGAAGACAGGGGATATAGTCACCACCCCGTTGTCATTGTCAGATCATTTCCTACTGAGGTTGGATTTCGCAGCCCCATTCCTCCCCCGCAGGGAGGCGGGACCAACTAGGTGGTTCCTCCCCAAGCGCCTAATGGAGCCGGAAGGATTCCAGAGGGAACTTGGGGAAATACCTGAAACCCTGGTACACAATTCGGCTGAGACCCTGGTGGCTGCCTGGAACACCGCAGCATCAGGGGCATTAGACCGGATTGTGCCTTTGCGACCTCTCCGTAGCAGTGGATCCCAGAAACCTCCTGGTTTATCGAGGAGCTCCGGGAGATGAAACGCCACAAGAGACGTCTGGAGCGACGCTGGAGAGCCAGTAAAACCGAATCCGACAGAACACTTCTAAGAACTTTCATTAAGTCTTATTTAGTCGTGACAGGGGCAGCAAAACGATCTCATTTTTCCGCGCTTATTGCATCCGCGGATTCTCGCCCAGCCGCCTTGTTTAGGGTGACTCGCGCCCTCCTTGCTAAAGTGGGGAGCGAGGAACACTTGCAAGGTAGAGCTGAGGAATTTGCGCAGTTTCTGATGGATAAAGTCGCTCAGATCCGGTCGAATCTGGACTCCGGCTGGGCAGAGTCTATTGAGCTGACAGGGGAAAGTCTTAGTCCAGCGTTGTGGGAGGAGTTTGAGCCTGTCTCTCCTGAGGACGTGGACAAGGCCATGGGGGCAATGAGCGCTTCCACCTGTTTATTGCACCCGTGCCCCTCCTGGCTGGTTTCGGCCAGCAGAGAGCTGGCACGTGGCTGGATCCAGGCGGTGGTCACCGCTTCTTTTAGGGAGGGATCCGTACCGCAGCCGTTAAAAGTTGCGGTGGTGAGACCCCTCCTTAAGAAGCCTTCCCTGGATCCAGCGGACTTAAAGAACTTTCGTCCGGTCTCCAACTTACCCTTATAGGTAAAATTGTGGAGAAGGTGGCAGCTTCTCAGCTTCTGCGGCTATTGGAGGAAACTGATCATCTAGATTCCTATCAGTCTGGCTTCAGGTGCGGCTACAGTACAGAAACTGCCTTGGTCGCCCTGATGGATGATCTCTGGCGACCCCGGGATGGAGGAAATTCCTCCATCCTGGTGCTACTTGACCTCTCAGCGGCTTTCGATACCATCGACTATGGTATCCTTCTGCACTGTCTTGGCGAGTTGGGAGTGGGAGGCACCGTTTTGCGGTAGTTCTCCTCTTATGTCGCCGACAGGATGCAGTCGGTGTTAACAGGAGGCCAGAGGTCGTCTCCTGGGCCCCTGACATGTGGGGTGCCTCAGGGTTCGGTCCTCTTGCCCATCCTGTTTAACATTTACATGAAACCGCTAGGGGAGATCATCCGTAGACATGGGGTGAGTTTTCAACAGTACGCTGATGACACCCAGCTGTACATCACCACCCCGTCTCAATTCAGGGAGGCAGTCGATGTAATGTGCCGATGCCTGGACGACGTTAGGACCTGGATGGGGAGAAACAGACTCAAACTCAACCCCGACAAGACTGAGTGGCTCTGGATATTGCCTCCTAAGGACTATGTTGACTGTCCCTCCTTGGTTCTTTTTTTTTTTATTCAAAAAGTTTTATTGGTACAAAGTACAAACTTTTTAAAAAATTTTCTCCTCCCCTTTCCATCATTATAGGTTCACCAATATTTTGCGCCCATTTTATCATACAATCCTTAACTAGCTCTGTTTCGGAGTCTAATTCCATTAATACATTATATAATCTCTTTATATGCATTGGTCCTTTGTTCTTTATTTGAGTTATCAAGTTATCATCTTGCTGCGAAATACCTACTTTTGAATCCTCTTTCCATCTGGTCTGCAGTTGCCCGTATTGGAACCAAGACTTAATTATTCCTTCTTCTCTTAATTGCTCCATTGATTTTAATTGTAACCTCATTCCTTCTGCATAAAGAAATTCTTTATAGGTAATCTTATCTAACTTTTGCTCTATGTTTATATTCTCTATCGCATGTCTGGGCACTGTCCATATAGGTAACTTATCATTTAATTTACATTGATATTTCTTCCAGACACGTAATAAAGCATTTCTTTATTACATTATTACATTAGAAAAGGACTTAGAAAAATGGACAAAATTACCTATTTCATTAACAGGGAGAATATCCACGATTAAAATGTCAGTGTTACCAAAAATTTTATATTTGTTCCAAACAATACCAATCAAATTAGATAGAAAATATTTTGACAAGCTTAATAAAATGGTATCCAAATTTATCTGGGCAGGAAAAAAGGCAAGAATTAAATTAAAATACCTACAACAGAATAAAGAGCAAGGGGGCTTTGGACTTCCACAATGGGAAACCTATTATCAAGCAGCATCATTACAGTGGATAACAGAATGGATTAAAATCAATAATAAAAGAATACTAGCACTCGAGGGACATGATCTACAGGTAGGATGGCATAGTTTCATATGGGATGGAAAGCATAAAACACATTTCTACTTCCAAAAGCATAAAATTAGAGAGTCATTATATAATATATGGAGCAAAATAAAACACCAACATTATACAGAAATTCCAATATGGTTCTCAACGATGGAGGCAATTACATACCCCACCACAACGGACATACATAAAATGGTTAAATATGAACAAATACTAGATGAACAAGGGAATTTAAAAGAGATCCAAACACTAAGAGATCAAGCAGTCCGAATAGATTGGTGGCCATATTATCAAATTAAAACCAGATTACAGGAGGACAAGAAAAAATTTGGAGTCGCAAAAAAGAAATCAGAATTGGACAAAATTTTATTGGGATCAGAAAAAAAGATGATAACAAAAATCTATAAATTTTTAATAAACTACAAAATGAAAAAAGAAAGAGTTAAGGGGAATATGACGAGTTGGATCAAAAATTTTGGATATGAAATAAATCAGGAACAATGGGAAGAAATATGGATTAAAAATTTGAAAATAACCAAATCAGCAGCATATAAGGAGAACATATATAAAATGTACTACAGATGGCATCTTCCACCAGCGAGATTGGCCAGAATGTACCCAAACATGAATCCCAAATGCTGGAAGTGCCCTCACAAAAATGGAACTTACTATCACATGTGGTGGACGTGCCCCAAAGTTAAAAGCTTTTGGCAAACTATACATACCTGGATCCAAGAAATAACTAAATTAAAAATAAACTTTACACCGGAAACCTTTCTGCTAGGGATGTTGGATCAAAAAATAGAAAAAAAGTATTGGTATATTATAACACATACACTAACAGCAGCAAGAATAGTATTAGCGCAGCATTGGAAACAGGGTGACGTACCAGCAGAAAATATAACAATCAGAAAAATCCTAGAATGTGCAGAATTGGACAGATTAACACTAGAATTGAAACAGAAAGAAAACTCAGAATATTTTGAAACTTGGAATCTTTTCTATAACTGGCTAGAAAAAAGAAATGGAATAAAAGGAACATAGAAATGTTTAGATAGATAGATAGATAAGTCATAACTGAGAACTTATTAACTGATAGAATAAATAGATAAGTATAAATATTATAAATATAATTATATATGTATTAATTTACCAAACCTATAGGTCAAGATGTTTACTGTAAAAGTTTATATGTATATATGTACGCGTCTGTACATATAGTGTTGTCTTCAATGTATGTTTGTCTTTTTTAATGTTTATACATCAAATAAAAATTATTTTTTTTTTAAAAAAATAAAGCATTTCTTAATATGTGACTCTTAAAGGCTTTATCTACTTTTTTATTATACACTAAATAAGCATGCCATCCATAAATCAAGCCATACCCTTCTATATTTAGTATCCTCTCTTCTGTCAGGTTAATCCAATCCGTAATTACTGAAAGGGTAGCTGCTTCATAATACAATCTTAAATTAGGCATCTTTAATCCTTCCCTCTCTCGTGAATCTTGCATTATTTTCTGATTTACTCTCGGTTTTTTCCCTGCCCAAATGAATTTATTAATACCCTTTTGCCACTCTTTCAAATTATCATCTTTTTTGAGTATAGGAATCGTTTGAAAAAGAAATAAAAACCTTGGTCAAACATTCATTTTTACTACAGCTATCCTGCCCAGCAAGGACAACTGTAGTTTTTTCCAGTTTTCCAAATCTTTTTGTATTTTTTGCCATAATAGTTCATAATTGTATTGATATAATTTCGTATTTGTTGACATAATATTAACCCCCAAATATTTAACCTTTTTGACTGTTTCAAATTCCGTAACCCTTTCTATTTCTTCCTCTTGACTTCCAGTCATGTTTTTAGCTATTATTTTAGTTTTATCTACATTTATTTTAAAACCAGATACTTGTCCATAAAAATCAATAATTTCCATCAACCCTGTAACTGATTGATGTGGTTCTTGAGGGAGAAAAATTAACTCCCTCAGAACAGGTTCGCAATTTGGGAGTCCTCCTAGATCCACAGCTAAAATTAGACCAACACCTTACAGCTGTGGCTAGGGGGGGCTTTTGCACAGGTTCGCCTGGTGCACCAGTTGCGACCATACTTGGAGAAGGAGGCTCTACTCACGGTCACTCATGCCCTTGTCACCTCCCGATTAGACTACTGCAATGCGCTCTACATGGGGCTACCCTTGAAGAGTATTCGGAGACTTCAGTTGGTGCAAAATGCAACTATGTGTGCCATGGTGGGTGTGCCAAGATACACCCACGTAACACCCATACTCTGCCAGCTGCATTGGTTGCCCATTGGTCTCTGGGTACAGTTCAAGGTGTTGAGCATCATCTTTAAAGCCCTACATGGCTTAGGACCAGGTTACCTCCATTCTGCCTCATACTTCCCTCCGACCGGTTAGGTCCCACAGAGTGAGTCTCCTCCAGGTCCCGTCAGCCAAACAATGCCGACTGGCAGGCCCTAGGGGGAGGGCCTTCTCTGTGGGGGGGGGCGTGCTCTGGAACCAACTTCCCCCAGAGATCTGAATTATCCCCACCCTGCTGGCCTTCCGAAAAGCCATTAAGACATGGCTCTTCCTGCAGGCAGGGGTTTGAGACAATTTTATATCCGAGATCTCCCCCGGTATGTATGTTGTTGGACGTCTTCTTTAACTTTTTAAAACTGTTTTTAAACAAGTTTATTGTTTAGTGTTCTCTTAAAATGTTGTATGCCGCCCTGAGTCCTTAGGGAGTAGGGCGGCATAGAAGAACCTAATAATAAATAAATAATAAGAGTTTTTGTTAATTGTTTTATTTTGCTCTGTATTAATTTGAGATTTGGAAAGAAGATACACAAGTTTTTATTCTCCTCAGAAGCTCAGGAAAACTGTATGTATTTATATAGAATGGAAAGCTAGGTCATGTCACAATTTACTAATAACTCAGAATATAAATTCAAAAGTATGAGTTCAAAATTCATAATAAAAATGTCACTTTATGTATAAGCAAGGCTGTGAAAGGTGAATGGATTTGCCCTGATTAAAACTGATGAAAAATAGATGTTAAATGGAAACTGTGAAGCCATTGTTGTATTAGGCAACTGATGCCTCATAGTCCAAAACCAATGAAGAATAGATGGAACATAATACCAATTCACATATTGCACTGTCAGACTTTAATTTAACAATGGTTTATTGAATTAGCATTCATCACCACACTAAATGATAAACCATGGTTTACAAGCCAAAGTGGCTGAATTCACAGAACATTCTCATCCAAATCTCATGGGTTGCCACAAAGAAGAGGGAGTCAGGCTGTTCTCCAAAGCACCTGAGGGTAGAACAAGAAGCAATGGGTGGAAACTAATCAAGGAGAGAAGCAACTTAGAACTAAGGAGAAATTTCCTGACAGTTAGAACAATTAATCAGTAGAATAGCTTGCCACCAGAAGTTGTGAATGCTCCAACACTGGAAGTTTTTAAGAAGATGTTGGATAACCATTTGTCTGAAGCGGTGTAGGGTTTCCTGCCTAAGCAGGGGGTTGGACTAGAAGACCTTCAAGGTCCCTTCAAACTCTGTGATTCTATTCTATTCTATTCTATTCTATTCTATTCTATTCTATTCTATTCTATTCTATTCTATTGTCAAACATAGGATATTATGACTTAGTATAATGTCACATACTGTATACCATGGACAGCAAGAGTAACCAACAGAGAGCTGCTGAATCATATCAAATTAGAAACATCATTAGAAGCCAAAATCACAAGACTACGTCTGATTTACTCTGGCCATGTCATGCGTGCAAATTCATTGCAGAAGTCAATGATACTACAAATTGTTAGTGGAGCAAGAAGAAGGGGCAAGTAAAGAACATGTTGGCTTGATAACATCAAAGCTGATACAAAGATGAACATCCAACAACTGAAAGAAGTGTGCTTGACAGGGTAGCATGGAGAGCACTTGCCTATGAAGTTGCCCAGAGTCGGACATGACTAAATCAGATCAGATTAACAGAGTTGGAAGGGACCTTACAGGTCATCTAGTCCAACCCCCTGCCCAAGCAGGAGACCCTATATCTGTCTCTACCTAGGATCGAACTCACAACCTCCTGATTGTAAGGCAAGAACTCCACCTCTAGGCCACAGCAGCTGGGTTGAATGGTTAAAACTATGAATGTTGAATGGTTAAAAAATGGTTGAATGGTTAAAACTACTATTATAATGTCACATAACCCCAGCTGCAGGGGAAAAGTTCAAAGCAGGAGACAGACAGCAAGTGGAAGAGAGATTTAAAAGAACATGAAGTGGAAAATTGCAAGCTGGGCCCTATTGTTAGGTAGAGTAAATTAAGAAGCAGATGTTGAGGAACATGGTACTGACCGACTGCTACCTACTCTTCCAATTTCTTGATCTAGCATTCTGCTGTCAGATATCGGAGCAATATTTTCGCTTTGATAGAAGAACAACATTATTTCTTTGCAGAAATAAGACTGATCTGTTACTATACTGTGACGGGCTGGATATTCTGAGAGCAAAAGTGGTACTTACCACTTCCACAACGGTGGAACAGGACTGCAAATATCTGCTCGGTTGACACAGAATGTCAAACTTCATCTGAGTTTTATGAGTAGACCATGCCAATATTTATATAAATATATTTGGGAAGCTATTTTTTAAAAAGTATGAAAACGCATCGTAAGCTTCTATATTCTATAATGAACCCAAGATCAAAGCACTGTACCAAATAATACATTGGTTTAACATGTTTTTTTAAAAATAGTAATCCTTCACGAAATAAACTTTCGACAAGCACAGGAAGCTCTATAAACCCAGGCAGTAAACTTATGGAAATACTGATAAGCAACATTTTGGCATCCAGACAAGTGACATTTTAAAATGGCTTCATTATAGTTAATATATAAACTCTCCTGTGCCTGGTGGTTTGTATTTTTAACAATCCTGTTTTAAAATATATATTTTTTAATTTAACTGTTGTAGGCCAGCCGGAAACACTTTTTATGAGATGGTGGCTGAGGTGGCGCAGTGGTTAAAAGCAGCACTGCAACCTGAACTGCTAGTTCAGCAGTTCAGCTGTTCAAATCTCACCAGGCTCAAGGTTGACTCAGCCTTCCATCCTTCCGAGGTGGGTAAAATGAAGACCCAGATTGTTGGGGGCAATATGCTGAACTCTGTAAACCGCTTAGAGAGGTCTGTAAAGCACTATGAAGCAGTATATAAGTCTAAGTGCTATTGCTATTGCTATTCCTCCTGGTTTGGACCAGAACACCCGAACCAGTAGCGAGCCGCTGGTGACATCACTGTCGGTGCCGTTCCGTGCGCGTGACTATCTTTTTTTCGTATTTTTTGTGAAATTTTCCCCTTCCGCGGCTTGAAAAAGGGACCTCCCGCTCGCCCGTGGGTGAATTCTGACCTTTATTTCTTTGCCTGAAGCACAGCTGATGAGCTCCTCAACTGTGTTTCGGGCCAATTCCTGCTTCTGAGCATGTGCGGAAGCGAAATAGCATGAGTGGATGTTGTGCATGCGCGAGCGGAGCAAGCGCGCGCGAAACATTGCGATGCGAACCGGTGGCGAAGGTAAGTGGAACCCACCCCTGGATGGTGGCTATATTAATTTGCTAAATAAATAAATAAACTAAAACCTATTGCAAATAAGGATTTGCTTTAAGTATCATGAAACCATATAATCAAGGATATAAAATTGACGACAACTATTCAGTAATGTCACATGGATCAGTTCTCTTTTTTTTCTAGTTTATAAAGATCATACTTGGACAGTGAAAGAGAATGCCTGCAGTTCTCTAACAATTGCACTCTAACAATAATTGCTATTTGCTTGTAGTAGTAAAAAAACAGAATATGGAATAGGAAAAGAGGGACAGGAAAGAAAAAAGAGATAACCATAACCTTATTTGTTGTAAGCCGCCCAGAGTCCCCTGGAAGTTGGGCAGCATACAAATAGAAATAACTAACTAACTAAATAAATAAATAACTAAATAAATATATAAATATATAAACAAACAAACAAACAAATAAATAAATGCAGGGTAGAGTTCTGTTTTAATATTTTACACACTATAAATATTTTAATATTTACACACTATAATTAATGTCATGATGTTTCTTTTTCCTTTTTTTTCCTTTTTCTTTGGCTCACAGGTCCAGATTTTCTTCTCTTCTGATAAATCTAAGGCTAAAAGTAGGTCCCAGTTCCTAATTTTTATTCTTATGAAATTCTAAGAGAAATGAATTCCCTCAACTAGAAATAAAGTCAAACTCAAAGGTTACCAATGGCATATTTATACCCAAATAAAAACGATGTATACTATAAGAATAAACATATTGCCCCGGATTTAAAAGTTTTGTTTTATTCGTTTTTCATTTCGATGAAGATATATATATTGCTCTAGTAAATGATACAGAATATATATATATAATTCTGGCATAGAATCATAAAAAACACGGCACCTGGTAAAACAGCATTTATCACTTTAACAACTAGGTAGTCCTCAACTTAAGACCAGTCAGTTGGCAACCATTTGGAGATACAACAGCCGCTCCCAAAAGGGGCTTACCACCCAGATTTGAAGTTCCACCATTTATCTTCCCCTTGAGGTAACATGACTGCATTTTGAACATTTGGTATCCGGATCACATTTATGGCCTTTTGCAGCACATAACCACGGTTTATATTTCTTCAGAAATTGCCATTTACTTCTGGTTTCTGGGAAACAAAATGCCAGAGAGAACAACGGGTTCACTTAACGACCTTGGTGTTCTTTAACAACCACCACAAAAAAGGTCATAACATCGGTCATGGTCACATGATGATCCAGTTTACGACCTCAATTAAGGGGTCAACTACGGTCATAAATTGAAGACTACTAGTATATCCCAAAAGCCTAATAGGATGGTGTTAGTGGACCCCTAAAAGAAGTGGACCCCTTTCACTTCTTTTCTAAAAAATAACAGAGAAGGGGTCATTCTGACTTGGGAAGAAAAGTGCTCTATACCAGGGGTCTCCAACCTTGACAACTTTAAGACTTGTGGACTTCAACTCCCAGAATTCCTCAGCCAGCAAAGCTGAATTGAAGTCTACAAGTCTACAAGTTGCTAAGGTTGGAGACCCTACTCTATACAGCTAGAATGTAATTAACCTCTTGTAGGGAGGCAATCAGAAGCATCCCAATCTGGACTGAGCAAATGGTCCTGGAGGCAGCAAGATCTGGCCCATAGATTGTATACGATGTTACCAGCATATTAAATTTGAAACCTATTGGCAAGTAATGATGCTTTTGGGTAGTAAATCATTTCTAACCGGTCTTCTAACTTGTCAAAAAGCAGGCAACTGCCTTTTGAATCAACTATTTATTAGCATTCTCAAAAGACAACCCTGGATAGGCACCATTATGGTAATAATATGAAGCTCCTACAGCAGTGATGGCAAACCTTTTTTTCTCAGGTGCCAAAAGCGTGTGTGTGCACGCTATCGCACACGCGCGAGTGCCCACACCCATAATTCAATGTCTGGGGACAGCGAAAACGGCTTCCCCCGCCCCCCCCCGGAGGCCCTCTGGAGGCCGGAAATAGCCCGTTTCCTGACTTCCGGTGGGCCCAGGAGGCCCGTTTTTCACCCTTCCCAGGCTCCAGAGGCTTCCCTACAGCCTGGGGAGAGTGAAAATGCCCTCCCCCACCCCCCGGAGGCCCTCTGGAAGCTGGAAATGCCCTCCCTGAGCTTCTGTGTGAGCCGAAAATCAGCTGGCCGGCACGCACATGCGCGCTGGAGCTAAGCTGGGGCAACAGCTCGCGTGCCGGCAGATATGGCTCCGCGTGCCACCTGTGTCATAGGTTCGCCATCACTGACCTGCAGCGTAACCCAGGTTGTGTCAAGAGTTGCTTTTCTTAGCATGATTCTACTCCTCTGGTTCAACCACCAAAGGAAAGCCTGGTTTTAATTCTTCCTCTCCGCCCATCCCGCAAATATTACATGGAATTGTATTATAAGACAGATCTTTTAGTGGGACCTAAGTATCAATATTATATACCTTTTTTATATTTAGGGAGGCCTTTAAATCAGTTCTCTCCCAGCATCCTTACAGTAGGCACCGTACTTTTAAAAATAAAAATATTCATTTATTTATTAATTTTTATTCCATCCTTATTACTTTTATAAGCAACTCAAGTATACTAATATTCCTTTGTCCTCCTGTTTTCCCACAACAACAAGCCTGTGAGGTGGGGTGGTTTGAGAGAAAGTGACTGACCCAAAGTCACCCAGATAGTTTTCATGCTTAAAGCAAGATTAGAACTCATATCAAAATATCTACCTGTTATGTGACACCCAAATGTATTTCGTTTGATTTTGTCTTGGT